>CAWUFW010014843.1:0-392776 GCA_963921515.1 Calotriton arnoldi | reverse complement strand
AAAATAAAAAACGATCGGGCCCGCAGGCCCCGCCCCTTCCTTCACCACTCTGCAAACGCGCCCCCTGGCGCGTTTGCAGAGGGAACAATTCCCCTTGAATACTGGGGGTCACTGGGGGCCAACTAGCCCACCAGGAACCTCCAGTATGCGCCAGGGGCTGCCTTGCAGAGAGGTGTACAGAGGCCACGCCCCTTTTACACCTCTCTGCAACGCAGCTCTGTGGCGCTTTTGGAGGTATATGGTGGGCTAGTTGGACTCCGGGGACCCTCAGGATTCAAGGGACTTAATCCCCCAACTTAAAACGCGCCACGGGCGCGTTTGCACAGTGGTGAAGGGAGGGGCGGGGCTTCAGGTGACATGTGTGCAAACAGGCCCCGTGGCGCGTTTTAAGATGGGGAATTAAATCCCCTTCAATCCTGAGGGTCCCTGGGGGCCAACTAGCCCAACAGGTACATCCAGAAAGCGCCACAGAGCTGCGTTGCAGAGAGGTGTAAAGGGGTGTGGCCTCTCTACACGTCTCTGCAACGCAGCCCCTGGCGCATATTGGAGGTTCCTGGTGGGCTAGTTGGCCCGTAGGGACCCTCAGGATTCAAGGGGACTTAATCCCCCAACTTAAAACGCGCCACGGGGCGCGTTTGCACAGATGTCACCTCAGGCCCCGCCCCTCCCTTCACCATTGTGCAAATATTCTTCTAAAATCATCCGAAATACGAATTCCGATTTACTCACCTGTTATAAGGAGAGACCTCAGTGCTGCATCTTTCAGCCCAGTACTGGTCCTGAAAAGTAATTTTAACCGTACTTACCACTAACTTGAATTTCCTTCCATAGGATATCATTGCCTGCTTTTTGCTGAAAAAGTTTCTAAGTGTTGATTTTTGAAACATACAAATATTCCTCTAAAATCAGCCGAAATACGAATTCCGATTTACTCACCTGTTATAAGGAGAGACCTCAGTGCTGTATCTTTCAGCCCAGTACTGGTCCTGAAAAGTAATTTTAACCGTACTTACCAGTAACTTGAATTTCCTTCCATAGGCTAACATTGACTGGTTTCACTTGGAAATTCTTCTAAGTGTGGAGTTTTGGAACTTTAAAATATTCCTCTAAAATCAGCCGAAATACGAATTCCGATTTACTCACCTGTTATCAGGAGAGACCTCAGTGCTGCATCTTTCAGCCCAGTACTGATCCTGAAAAGTAATTTTAACCGTACTTACCAGTAACTTGAATTTCCTTCCATAGGATATCATTGCCTGCTTTTTGTTGAAAAAGTTTCTAAGTGTTGATTTTTGAAACATACAAATATTCCTCTAAAATCAGCCGAAATACGAATTCCGATTTACTCACCTGTTATCAGGAGAGACCTCAGTGCTGCATCTTTCAGCCCAGTACTGATCCTCAAAAGTAATTTTAACCGTACTTACCAGTAACTTGAATTTCCTTCCATAGGATATCATTGCCTGCTTTTTGCTGAAAAAGTTTCTAAGTGTGGAGTTTTGGAACTTTAAAATATTCCTCTAAAATCAGCCAAAATACGAATTCCGATTTACTCACCTGTTATCAGGAGAGACCTCAGTGCTGCATCTTTCAGCCCAGTACTGGTCCTGCAAAGTAATTTTAACCGTACTTACCAGTAACTTTAATTTCCTTCCATAGGCTAACATTGACTGGTTTCACTTGGAAATTCTTCTAAGTGTGGAGTTTTGGAACTTTAAAATATTCCTCTAAAATCAGCCGAAATACGAATTCCGATTTACTCACCTGTTATCAGGAGAGACCTCAGTGCTGCGTCTTTCAGCCCAGTACTGGTCCTGAAAAGTAATTTTAACCGTACTTACCAGTAACTTGAATTTCCTTCCATAGGCTAACATTGACTGGTTTCACTTGGAAATTCTTCTAAGTGTGGAGTTTTGGAACTTTAAAATATTCCTCTAAAATCAGCCGAAATACGAATTCCGATTTACTCACCTGTTATCAGGAGAGACCTCAGTGCTGCATCTTTCAGCCCAGTACTGATCCTCAAAAGTAATTTTAACCGTACTTACCGGTAACTTGAATTTCCTTCATAGGCTAACATTGACTGGTTTCACTTGGAAATTCTTCTAAGTGTGGAGTTTTGGAACTTTAAAATATTCCTCTAAAATCAGCCGAAATACGAATTCCGATTTACTCACCTGTTATCAGGAGAGACCTCAGTGCTGCATCTTTCAGCCCAGTACTGGTCCTGAAAAGTAATTTTAACCGTACTTACCGGTAACTTGAATTTCCTTCATCGGCTAACATTGACTGGTTTCACTTGGAAATTCTTCTAAGTGTGGAGTTTTGGAACTTTAAAATATTCCTCTAAAATCAGCCGAAATACGAATTCCGATTTATTCACCTGTTATCAGGAGAGACCTCAGTGCTGCATCTTTCAGCCCAGTACTCATCCTCAAAAGTAATTTTAACCGTACTTACCGGTAACTTGAATTTCCTTCATAGGCTAACATTGACTGGTTTCACTTGGAAATTCTTCTAAGTGTGGAGTTTTGGAACTTTAAAATATTCCTCTAAAATCAGCCGAAATACGAATTCCGATTTACTCACCTGTTATCAGGAGAGACCTCAGTGCTGCATCTTTCAGCCCAGTACTGATCCTCAAAAGTAATTTTAACCGTACTTACCAGTAACTTGAATTTTCTTCCATAGGCTAACATTGACTGGTTTCACTTGGAAATTCTTCTAAGTGTGGAGTTTTGGAACTTTAGAATATTCCTCTAAAATCAACCAAAGTACGAATTCCAATTTACTCACCTGTTATCAGGAGAGAACCCAGTGCTGCATCTTTTAGCCCAGCACTGACCCTGAAAAGTAATTTTAACCGTACTTACCAGTAACTTATATTTTCTTCCATAGGAATCCATTGTCTGGTTTTCAGCAGAAAACTTTCAAAGTGTCGATTTTCACAAACTACAAATATTCCTTAAAAATCGCCTGTATGACTTAAACGCATTCTTTCAACTGTTTACAGGAGATGCACCAGTGCTGGATCCAGGATCCAACACTGAGTAAGAAAAAGTAACGATAACAGTTTTTACCTGCTAAGTGAATTTCCTTCCATAGGATAACATTGGTGATTCTATGAGAAAAAGTTTCTAAGTGTCAACTTTTAAAGTACAATAATATTCCTTAAAAATCACGACTGTAACCAAAACGCTTTTACTCAACTGTTTACAGGAGATGTCCCAGGACTGAATCTAGGATCCAGTCCTGTGGTTAGAAAAAGTAATCCATAAAGTAACTAATTGCATTTAACTAGAAATTCACATTGAGCTGAATGTTGCATTGTGTTTGAAAATGTGTTGCCCATTGCAACAACTGTAACTACTGTACTTAAAAGTCTATTGCCTATGTGCAAAGTATTTAAACTAAAGTAATTCATTCTGAGAAAGTATTTTTTGTAATGTAATGTATAATGTAATTACAATGTAATTTAAAAAATAAAATATGTAAAAAAAATTGTTTCTAAAAAATTTGGAAATCAGTATGAAAAAAATGTATATAACAATTAATACATTTAAAAATTGTCATTTACAAAACCTTTGAAATTCACTGAAAAAACTGTAGGTTTCAGACATGTTATAGTTACAAATTAGCATTTAAAAAACCTTTGAAATTCACTGAAAAAACCATAGGTTTCAGGGACGTTATAGTTACAAATTAGCATTTAAAAAACCTTTGAAATTCACTGAAAAAACCATAGGGACAGTTATAGTTAGTTGGACATTGCACTCGTACAAAACCCGTGAAATTCCCCCGTTATAGTTAGTCCAGCTAACTATAACTCGCGCCCCCGCAATGCACTGCTGATGACGTCACATATTACATCACTCATGACATGGTCAGTGACATCACTGATGACATCACTGATGACATCTCAAATGACATCACTGATGACATCATCCACGTGATAATCTGATGCACCTCCTCACACCCTAATATAACCTTTGATACACCCACTCTAAATTACAGACTGCCATTCGCAAAACCATAGACACTCCAACACCAATAACTACATACCCACTCACTGATTCTTAGGTCTACGCACACATCCACTCACTCACCCGTACAGTCACTCATACTTACGGTCACTCAGTACAGGACTATCATATGCACTCATACTCCTTTATAGACACTCAAACACCGTCACTCATCCATAGAGGTACTCACACACCTAGTCAGTCATGCAAATAATTAAACACACTACCATTTATTCACCTATACAGTTATACACACACCAGCTCACTTACTCATACAAATACTAGCACATTCTTACGCTCTTATACAATCACTGATACAAGCACACACTCATCCATACAGCCACTATCACAATCACTCACTCTCAGCTTATAGCTATTTATATACTCCAACACACATATATACTGCCTTTCACATATGTAGTTACTCACACATGTACCACTGGGACATACATTCACTCACTAACACACTCTTACACACACTTACCCACCCATACAGTCTATCACAGATGCACTCTTGAAACCATCCACCCAGTGAATCACCCACTCACACATCTATGCACAGAGTCGCACACACCCCTCCCACACAAACACTCAGGCACCCATACAGATACTCAGACAAGCATTCAATAACTCATATAGACACTCATGTAGCTATTCACAAACACATGCAGCCACTTACACAGCAACAGACAGACGGATACAGACATTCACCCAGTTTAGTCACTAACCCATGCATTCAGTAAGATACGTTAAATCACTCACTTATACAGTCAGTCACGCACCTACTAAATCATCCATACAGACACTTACACACCCACTCATTCTTCAATACGTCTTTTCCTATATATATTAAAAATATTTAAACTTTACAGAAACACACAGTCACTGGATGATGTCATCAGTGATGTCATTTGAGATGTCATCAGTGATGTCATCAGTGATGTCACTGACCATGTCATGAGTGATGTAATATGTGACGTCATCAGCAGTGCATTGCGGGGGCGCAAGTTATAGTTAGCTGGACTAACTATAACGGGGGAATTTCACGGGTTTTGTACGAGTGCAATGTCCAACTAACTATAACTGTCCCTAAAACCTATGGTTTTTTCAGTGAATTTCAAAGGTTTTTTAAATGCTAATTTGTAACTATAACGTCCCTGAAACCTATGGTTTTTTCAGTGAATATATATATATATATATATATTATCTACTGGCGGTCGCCAGTAGATAGTTATAGTTAAAACCTATTATCCATAGGAAATCCGCGACATTCTATTTGAAATAACGTTGGCGCCGGTTGACGAATCTTCGCGAAAGTTTCCAACTTGTTGGGGCGCTCCGGTCCGCTCATATCCTGAAAGTCTCGGGGTGATACGTCAAGCGGGGGCCGAGAAAAAGGGGGGTCCCAAAACGCGTTTTCCCCATTCATTTTTCCATAGGAACCTTTAGTCGCAGCTACAGCCCGAACTGCTGAACGGAATTACACCAAATTTGGCAAAGAGGTAGCCCTTGGTTCAGTGTCGTGCCTTTTGCTTAAATGGTGTAAATCCGTTCAGTAGTTCCTGAGAAAATCAAAAGTAAAGTCACATATATATCTGGGCGGAGCCTAACCACACATGTCATCGTGAGATCTGATTGGCTGTCAGCACTTCATCCTGGAATTGCTGGCAGCCATCTTGGGACCAACATAAATGATAGTACCTCATTGAAATGCATTGTAGTGAATAGAAGATTTTGAGGGTCACCAAAGGAGAACTATAAAGGGTGATAACAGGCTTTAGTTACATTAGAATTTATTTGTTGATGGTACCATACTAATTTTAGGAATTGTGGTGTATTCTAAGGTGATTTTACCATGTGAAAAAACCTTCTGCTGGGATATCATGAATCATGTTTGAGAGAACACTATTTTCTCATGCTTGTCCCATGGAGGTTTGGAAGGTGCTCCAGAAGCTAAAATGAGAGCATATTTTCTGTAAATTCACATTATCTTTCTCACTCATGTGAGAATGAAGTCTGACATTCTCAGTAAAACATGTACATCCAACAAGGGCAGAGACTGTCAGTTGATTCCTTTGTGTTCTACTGCAGCTTCCCAGAGTGTTCTAAAGAACAACTAGAGTGCTAACAGCCTTACTTATGACAAAAGTATGGCACACCTGAAGCCATCTTGATTGGAATAAACTGGTAACACTTAAACAATTTAATTTAAAAAGGAACAAAATGATGGGGTTCATTTTGTCATAGAAATTATGGTTAGTGCTGTAGAAAGAAAAATTAGGACATGTTTCAAGTGTGATCTCAAATATCTTCCTGTTATATTTCAACAGGAGCAGCCTGCCAGTTGATGCCTTTGTGTTCTACTGCAGCTTCCCAGAGTGTTCTAAAGAACAACTAGAGTGCTAACAGCCTTACTTATGACAAAAGTATGGCACACCTGAAGCCATCTTGATTGGAATAAACTGGTAACACTTAAAACATTTAATTTAAAAAGGAACAAAATGATGGGGTTCATTTTGTCATAGAAATTATGGTTAGTGCTGTAGAAAGAAAAATTAGGACATATTTCAAGTGTGATCTCAAATATCTTCCTGTTATATTTCAACAGGAGCAGCCTGCCAGTTGATGCCTTTGTGTTCTACTGCAGCTTCCCAGAGTGTTCTAAAGAACAACTAGAGCGCTAACAGCCTTACTTATGACAAAAGTATGGCACACCTGAAGCCATCTTGATTGGAATAAACCGGTAACACTTAAAACATTTAATTTAAAAAGGAACAAAATGAGGGGTTCTTTTTGAAATAGAAATTATGGTTAGTGCTGCAGAAAGAAAAATTAGGGCATGTTTTAAGTGAGATCTCAAATCCTCTTCTATTTCATTAGAAAATTCTGACAAGCAGACTGAAACAATCACTTTCAATACCAGCAGCAGACTACCAGTTAACTCCCTGGTGAGCAGTAGCTTTACTCCAGTGATCTAATGAGCAACTAGAGTGCTAACATTCTGAATTTATGGCAGATGTGAGACACATCTGAATGCCTTCTTGATGGAATCAAAGTAAAAAACTGAAAGCATTTCCTACTGAGGAGACTGCAGTAAATGAAGAAATTAGGAAACTTCATAACAAAGAAGTCTTCCAAGATGGCCACCAGTGAAAAAAGAGCCCAAATGTAGCACAAATATTACCCAGATGTAGCCCACATATAGCCCAATGACAAAAGTGTGCAAAACACTTTTTAGTTTTAGTTTTTTTGCAGTTTTATGTAGTGCAGACTGGTCAGGTATTGGAGCATTGCATCTTAAAACATGACCCCCCTACACTACAAAAACACCACTGCACTACCTTAAACCCTAAAACACTATCCCCAGCACGACCCCCTACACTACACAAGCACCACTGCACTATCTTAAACCCTAAAACACTACCCCCAGCACGACCCCCTACACTACCCAAACACCACTGCACTAACCTAAATCCTAAAACACTACCACCAGCACGACCCCCTACACTACCCAAACACCACTGCACTTCCCTAAAACATGACCCCCTACACTACACAAACACCACTGCACTACCCTAAACTCTAAAACACTACCCCCAGCACGACCCCCTACACTACACAAGCACCACTGCACTACCCTAAACCCTAAAACACTACCCCCAGCACGACCCCCTACACTACACAAACACCACTGCACTACCCTAAACCCTAAAACACTACCGCCAGCACGACCCCCTACACTACCCAAACACCACTGCACTAACATAAATCCTAAAACACTACCCCCAGCACGACCCCCTACACTACCCAAACACCACTGCACTACCTTAAAACATGACCCCCTACACTACACAAACACCACTGCACTACCCTAAACCCTAAAACACTATCCCCAGCATGACCCCCTACACTACACAAGCACCACTGCACTACCCTAAACCCTAAAACACTACCCCCAGCACGACCCCCTACACTGCCCGAACACCACTGCACTGCCCTAAACCCTGAAACACCACACCTTCACGACCCCCTACACTGGCCAAACACCACTGCACTGCCCAAAACCCTGAAACACCACCCCCAGCATGACCCCCTACACTGCCCGAACACCACTGCACTGCCCTAAACCCTGAAACACTACCCCCAGCAAGACCCCTACACTGCCCGAACACCACTGCACTGCCCTAAACCCTGAAACATCACCCCCAGCAAGACCCCTACACTGCCCGAACACCACTGACCTAAACCCTGAAACACCACCCCCAGCACGACCCCCTACACTGCCCGAACACCACTGCACTGCCATAAACCCTGAAACACTACCCCCAGCATGACCCCCTACACTGCCCGAACACCACTGCTCTGCCCAAAACCCTGAAACACCAGCCCCAGCACGACCCCCTACACTGCCCGAACACCACTGCACTGCCCTAAACCTTGAAACACCAGCCCCTGGACGACCCCCTACACAGCCCGAACACCACTGCACTACCCTAAACCCTGAAACAGCACCCCCAGCACGACCCCCTACACTGCCCGAGCACCACTGCACTGCCCTAAACCCTGAAACACCAGCCCCAGCATGACCCCCTACACTGCCCGAACACCACTGCACTGCCCTATACCCTGAAACACCAGCCCCAGCACGACCGCCTACACTGCCCGAACACCACTGCACTGCCCTAAACCCTGAAACACCAGCCCCAGCAAGACCCCCTACACTGCCTGAACACCACTGCACTGCCCTAAACCGTGAAACACCAGCCTCAGCACGACCCCCTACACTGCCTGAACACCACTGCACTGCCCTGAACCCTGAAACACCAGCCTCACCACAACACCCTACACTGCCCGAACACCACTGCACTGCCCTAAACCCTGAAACACCACCCCATGCATGACCCCCTACACTGCCCGAACACCACTGCACTGCCCTAAACCCTGAAACAACACCCCCAGCGCGACCCCCTACACTGCCCGAACACCACTGCACTGCCCTAAACCCTGAAACACCACCCCCTGCACAACCCCTACACTGCTCGAACACTACTGCACTGCCCTAAACCCAGAAACACCATCCCAGCACGACCCCTATACTGCACGAACACCACTGCACTGCCCTAAACCCTGAAACACTACCCCCAGCAAGACCCCCTACACTGCCCGAACACCACTGCACTGCCCTAAACCCTGAAACATCACCCCCAGCAAGACCCCCTACACTGCCTGAACACCACTGCCCTAAACCCTGAAACACCACCCCCAGCAAGACCCCCTACAGTGCCCGAACACCACTGCACTGCCCTAAACCCTGAAACACCAGCCCCAGCACGACCCCCTACACTGCCCGAACACCACTGCACTGCCCTAAACCCTGAAACACCACCCCCTGCACGACCCCCTACACTGCCCGAACACCACTGTACTGCCCTAAACCCTGAAACCCCACCCCCAGCATGACCCCCTACACTGCCAGAACACCACTGCACTGCCCTAAACCCTGAAACACCACCCCTGCACGACCCCTACACTGCCCGAACACTACTGCAATGCCCTAAACCCTGAAACACCACCCCCAGCACGACCCCCTACACTGCACGAACACCACTGCACCGCCCTAAACCCTGAAACACTACCCCCAGCAAGACCCCCTACACTGCCCGAACACCACTGCACTGCCCTAAACCCTGAAACATCACCACCAGCAAGACCCCCTACACTGCCCAAACACCACTGCCCTAAACCCTGAAACACCACCCCCAGCAAGACCCCCTACACTGCCCGAACACCACTGCACTGCCCTAAACCCTGAAACACCACCCCCAGCAAGACCCCCTACACTGCCCGAACACCACTGCACTGCCCTAAACCCTGAAACATCACCCCCAGCAAGACCCCCTACACTGCCCGAACACCACTTCCCTAAACCCTGAAACACCAACCCCAGCAAGACCCCCTACACTGCCCGAACACCACTGCACTGCCCTAAACCGTGAAACACCAGCCTCAGCACGACCCCCTACACTGCCTGAACACCTCTGCACTGCCCTGAACCCTGAAACACCAGCCCCAGCCCAACACCCTACACTGCCCGAACACCACTGCACTGCCCTAAACACTGAAACACCACCCCGTGCATGACCCCCTACACTGCCCGAACACCACTGCACTGCCCTAAACCCTGAAACACCACCCCCAGCGCGACCCCCTACACTGCCCGAACACCACTGCACTGCCCTAAACCCTGAAACACCACCCCCTGCACAACCCCCTACACTGCTCGAACACTACTACACTGCCCTAAACCCAGAAACACCATCCCCAGCACGACCCCCTATACTGCATGAACACCACTGCACTGCCCTAAACCCTGAAACATCACCCCCAGCAAGACCCCCTACACTGCCTGAACACCACTGCCCTAAACCCTGAAACACCACCCCCAGCAAGACCCCCTACAGTGCCCGAACACCACTGCACTGCCCTAAACCCTGAAACACCAGCCCCAGCACGACCCCCTACACTGCCCGAACACCACTGCACTGCCCTAAACCCTGAAACACCACCCCCTGCACGACCCCCTACACTGCCCGGACACCACTGTACTGCCCTAAACCCTGAAACCCCACCCCCAGCATGACCCCCTACACTGCCAGAACACCACTGCACTGCCCTAAACCCTGAAACACCATCCCCTGCACGACCCCCTACACTGCCCGAACACTACTGCACTGCCCTAAACCCTGAAACACCACCCCCAGCACGACCCCCTACACTGCACGAACACCACTGCACCGCCCTAAACCCTGAAACACTACCCCCAGCAAGACCCCCTACACTGCCCGAACACCACTGCACTGCCCTAAACCCTGAAACATCACCCCCAGCAAGACCCCCTACACTGCCCGAACACCACTGCCCTAAACCCTGAAACACCACCCCCAGCAAGACCCCCTACACTGCCCGAACACCACTGCACTGCCCTAAACCCTGAAACACCACCCCCAGCAAGACCCCTACACTGCCCGAACACCACTGCACTGCCCTATACCCTGAAACACCACCCCCAGCACGACCCCCTACACTGCCCAAACACCACTACTCTGCCCAAAACCCTGAAACACCAGCCCCAGCACGACCCCCTACACTGCCCGAACACCACTGCACTGCCCTAAACCCTGAAACACCACCCCCAGCACGACCCCCTACACTGCCCGAACACCACTGCACTGCCCTAAACCCTGAAACACCAGCCCCAGCACAACCCCGTACACTGCCCGCACACCACTGCACTGCCCTAAACCCTGAAACACCAGCCCCAGCACAACCCCGTACTCCCCGAACACCACTGCACTGCCCTAAACCCTGAAACACCAGCCCCAGCACGACCGCCTACACTGCCCGAAAACTACTGCACTGCCCTAAACCCTGAAACACCACCCCCAGCAAGACTACCTACACTGGCCGAACACCACTGCACTGCCCTAAACCCTGAAACACCACCCCCTGCACGACCCCTACACTGCCCAAACACTACTGCACTGCCCTAAACCCTGAAACACCACCCCTCAGCACGACACCCTACACTGCCCGAACACCACTGCACTGCCCTAAACCCTGAAACACCACCCCAGCACGACCCCCTACACTGCCCGAACACCACTGCACTAAACCCTGAAACACCACCCCCTGCACGACCCCCTACACTGCCGGAACACCACTGCACTGCCCTAAACCCTGAAACACCACCCCCAGCACGACCCCTACACTGCCCTAACACCACTGCACTGCCCTAAACCCTGAAACATCACCCCCAGCACAACCCCTACACTGCCTGAGCACCATTGCTCTGTCCTAAACCCTGAAACACTAGCCCCAGCACCACCCCCTACACTGCCCGAACACCACTGCACTGCCCTAAACCCTGAAATACCACCCCCAGCACGACCCCTACACTGCCCGAACATGACTGCACTGCCCTAAACCCTGAAACACCAGCCCCAGCAAGACCCCCTACACTGCCCGAACACCACTGCATTGCCCTAGACTCTGAAACACCAGCCCCAGCAAAACCCCCTACACTGCCCGAACACCACTGCACTGCCCTAAACCCTGAAACACCAGCCCCAGCATGACCCCCTACACTGCCCGAACACCACTGCACTGCCCTAAACCCTGAAACACCAGCCCCAGCACGACCCCCTACACTGCCCGAACACCACTGCACTACCCTAAACCCTGAAACACCAGCCCCAGCACGACCCCTACACTGCCCGAACACCACTGCACTGCCCTAAACCCTGAAACACCAGCCCCAGCACCACCCCTACAATGCCCGAACACCACTGTACTGCCCTAAACCCTGAAACACCACCCCTGCACCGCCCCCTACACTGCCCGAACACCACTGCACAGCCCTAAACCCTGAAACATCACCCCCTGCACGACCCCCTACACTGCCCGAACACCACTGCACTGCCCTAAACCCTGAAACACCACCCCCTGCACCACCCCTACACTGCCCGAACACCACTGCCCTGCCCTAAACCCTGAAACACCACCCCCTGCACCACCCCCTACACTGCCCGAACACCACTGCACTGCCCTAAACCCTGAAACACCACCCCCAGCATGACCCCCTTTACTGCTCGAACACCACTGCACTGCCCCAAACCCTGAAACACCACCCCCAGCATGACCCCCTACACTGCCCGAACACCACTGCCCTAAACCCTGAAACACCACCCCCAGCACGACCCCTACACTGCCCGAAAACCACTGCACTGCCCTAAACCCTGAAACACCACCCCCAGCACGGCCCCCTACACTGCCCGAACACCACTGCACTGCCCTAAACCCTAAAACACCACCCCCAGCACGACCCCCTACACTGCCCGAACACCACTGCACTGCCCTAAACCCTAGAACACTACCCCCAGCATGACCCCCTACACTACCCGAACACCACTGCACTACCCTAAACCCTAAAATACCCCCCCCAGCATGACCCCCTACACTACCCGAACACGACTGCACTGCCCTAAACCCTAAAACACTCCCCCAGCATGACCCCCTACACTACCTGAACACCACTGCACTGCCCTAAACCCTAAAACACTCCCCCAGCACGACCCCCTACACTACCTAAACACCACTGCACTGCCCTAAACCCTAAAACACTACCCCCGCATGACCCCCTACACTACCCAAATACCAATGCACTACCCTAATCCCTAAAACACTACCCCCGCACAACCCCTACACTACCCAAAGACCACTGCACTACCCTAAACTCTAAAACAATACACCCCGCACGACTCCCTACACTACCCAAAGACCACTGCACTACCCTAAACCCTAAAACACGACCTCCTACACTACACAAACACCACTGCACTACCCTAAACCCTAAAAACTACCCCCAGCACGAACCCCTACACTACCCAAACACCACTGCACTACCCTAAACCATAAAACACTACCCCCAGCAGTACCCCCTACGCTACCCAAACACCACTACACTACCCTAAACCCTAAAACACTACCCCCAGCAGTACCCCTACACTACCCAAACACCATTGCACTACCCTAAACCCTAAAACACTACCCCCAGAAGTATCCCCTACACTACCCAAACACCACTGCACTACCCTAAACCCTAAAACCCTGAAACACTAACCCCAGCACGACCCCCTACACTACCCAAACACCACTGTACTACCCTAAACCCTAAAACACTCCCCCAGCACGACTCCCTACACTACCCAAACACCACTGCACTACCCTAAACCCTAAATCTACCCCCAGCATGACCCCCTACACTACACAAACACCACTGCACTACCTTAAACCCTAAAACACTACCCCCAGCACGACCCTCTTCACTACCTAAACACAACTGCACAATTTGTTACAGGCATTGCAACGCAGGCCTGTGGTGCTTACTGGAAGTACCTGGTGGGCTAGTTGGGCCCCAGGGACTCTCAGGATTCAAGGTGACCTAATCCCCCAACTTAAAACGCGCCACGGGGCGCGTTTGCACAGTGGTGAAGGGAGGGGGCGGGGCCTCAGGTGACATGTGCGCAAACACACCCTGTGGTGCGTTTTAAGTTGGGGAGTTAATTCCCTTTGAATCCTGGGAGCCAACTAGCCCACCAGGTACCTTCAGTAAGCACAACAGAGTTGCGTTGCAGAGAGGTGAAAAAGGTGCGTGGCCTCGGAACGCCTCTCTGCAACTCAGCTCTGTGGTCCTAACTGTAGGTACCTGGGGGCTAGTTGGGCCCCAGGGACCCTCAGGATTCAAGGGGACTTAATCCCGCAACTTAAAACGCGCCACGGGCGCGTTTGCACACATGTCACCTCAGGCCCCCTCCCTTCACCACTGTGCAAACGCGCACTGGCTCTGGTTAGTCAGAGTCAGTTACCACCAGTACCCGTCTGAAAAAGTTGTGGGCACAGGATGATTTTGCAACAAGGCCTCTTTCTGCTCCTCTGTTGGTTCTTTCTGCACATCTTTTGCTTCTTTCTGTGCGTTTTTTCTTCTTTCTTCACATGTCCTACCTCTGTTGGCATAGTTAGAAACTAGCATTTAAAAAACCTTTGAAATTCACTTAAAAAATCATAGGTTTCAGGCACGTTATAGTTAGAAATTAGCATTTAAAAACCTTTGAAATTCACTGAAAAAACCATAGGTTTCAGGCACGTTATAGTTAGAAATTAGCATTTAAAAAACCTTTGAAATTCACTGAAAAAACCATAGGTTTCAGGCACGTTATAGTTAGAAATTAGCATTTAAAAAACCTTTGAAATTCACTGAAAAAAACATAGGTTTTAGGGACAGTTATAGTTAGTTGGACATTGCACTCGTACAAAACCCGTGAAATTCCCCTGTTATAGTTAGTTCAGCTAACTATAACTCGCGCCCCGCAATGCACTGCTGATGACATCACATATTACATCACTCATGACATGGTCAGTGACATCTCAAATGACATCACTGATGACATCATCCATGTGATAATTTCATGCATCTTCTCACACCCTAATATAACTTTTGATACACCCACTCTAAATTACAGACTGCCATTCTCAAAACCATAGACACTCCAACACCAAAAACTACATACCCACTCACTGATTCTTAGGTCTACACACACATCCACTCACTCACCTGTACAGTCACTCATACTTACAGTCACTCAGTACAGGACTATCATATGCACTCATACACCTATATAAATACTCACACACCGCCACTCATCCATAGAGGTACTCACACACCTAGTCAGTCATGCAAAAAATTAATCACACACCCATTTACTCACTAATACAGTTATACACACACCAGCTCACTTACTCATACAAATACTAGCACATTCTTACGCTCTTATACAATAACTGATACAAGCACACACTCATCCATACAGCCACTCTCACAATAACACACTCTCACTTATAGCCATTTAAATACTCTAACACACATATATACTGCCTTTTACATATGTAGTTACTCGAACATGTACCACTGATATATACATTCACTCACTAACACACCCATACACACACTCACCCACCCAAGCAGTCCATCCCAGATGCACTCTTGAAATCATGCACCCAGTGAATCACCCACTCACACATCTATGTATAGAGTCACACACACCCCACCCACACAAACACTCAGGCAGCCATACAGATACTCAGAGAACCAATCAATAACCCATATAGACACTCATGTAGCTATTCGCAAATCCATGCATCCACTTACACACCAACAAACAGACGGATACAGACATTCACACAGTTCAGTCACTAACCCATGCATTCAGTAAGATACGTTTAATCACTCACTTGTAGAGTCAGTCACTCACGTACTAAATCATCCATTCAGACACTTATACACCCACTCATTCTTCAATACGCCTTTCCCTATATATATTAAACATATTTAAACTTTACAGAAACACACAGTCACTGGATGATGTCATCAGTGATGTCATCAGTGATGTCATTTGAGATGTCATCAGTGATGTCATCAGTGATGTCACTGACCATATCATGAGTGATGTAATATGTGATGTCATCAGCAGTGCATTGCGGGGCGCGAGTTATAGTTAGCTGAACTAACTATAACAGGGGAATTTCACGGGTTTTGTACGAGTGCAATGTCCAACTAACTATAACTGTCCCTAAAACCTATGGTTTTTTCAGTGAATATATATATATATATATATATATATTATCTACTGGCGGTCGCCAGTAGATAGTTATAGTTAGGACCTATTTTCCATAGGAAATCCGCAACATTCTATTTGAAATAACTTTGGCGCCGGCTGACGAATCTTCGCGTAATTTTCAAACTTAGTGGGGCGCTCCGGTCCGCTCCTATCCTGATAGTCTCGGGGTGATTCGGCAAGCGGGGGCCGAGAAAAAAGGGGGGTCCCAAAATGTGTTTTCCCCATGCAATTTTCCACAGGAACCTTTAGTCGCAGCTACAGCCCGAACTGCTGAACGGAATTACACCAAATTTGGCAAAAAGGTAGCCCTTGGTTCAGTCGTGCCTTTTGCTTAAATGGTGTAAATCCGTTCAGTAGTTCCTGAGAAAATCAAAAATAAAATCACATATATATCTATGGCCGCGTAGGGTCCGCGTACCCTCCCGATCACGAGCTGTATGCTAATTGGCTGTCAACACTCCAAATCAGGAAGTGTTGGCAGCCATCTTGTTCCTCGGTAGAACCAAGGCACAAGAAAAGATGAAAACAGATGCAAAAAACACAAAAAGGGGGCAGGGTAGAAACACCCTGACCCCCTAGGCCTGCTCAGGGAGTCCTACAAGGACCCCCAGGGCTCAAAAAAATTATTATTTTTTATTTAAAATCGGTATCCTGCCGATAAAAAAAACAAACGAGGCACGGTCTCCCGCGCTTCGTTGTTAATTGGCCCCCGGTGGGCCAAGTCCCGGGGGCATGCGGGGGTTAATAAAAATGATTGGGGGACCGCCACCCCCCGGGGCTTTTATTTCAAAATGGTGCGGGAGGGCACTCGGCCCTCCCGCAGCCCCAGTGCCCGCCTTCCCCCGGGGCTTCTTTTTATTTAATTTAATGAACCTGTGTGGGGGGGCTCGAGCCCCCCCACATGCCCCGGGGACCGCCACCTCCCCGGGGCTCTAATAATGTAAATGCGGGGGTCCTTTACGGACCCCCGAGCCCCGGGGACAACCACCTCCCCGGGGCTTTAAAGACATGGGAGGGGGGCCGCACGGCCCCCCTCCTGGAGCCTGTGGTGGCCCTGGGGACCGCCACCCCCCAGGGCTGGCTCCTGCAGTGTCCCGGGTTGCCTACCCCAGGGACACTGCTGTTTGCAATGGCAGGACGGGAGCCTCGCGGCTCCCGTCCTGCCATTGCAAACTTGCTTTGCTTCATTGAAGCGAGAGCAGGAACCTGCTCTCGCTTCATTGAAGCAAAGCAGAATTGCTTTTCCATAAGGGAGCTGCATGTCAGCAGCTCCCCTTATGGAAAAGCAATGCCGGCTCCCGCAGGACGCGGGATCCGGCGGGACCGTGGGGGCATTGGGGACCCCCACGGTCCCCTAACGGAGAGGGCCAGCCCCGGGGATGGGGTCCCCGGGGCTAGAAGTGGCCCAGGAGGGGGCCACGCGGCCCCCTCCCCAAAAAAACAATAAAAAATAATAATAAAAAAGGCAAAGGCCGGCCCCGGGAGATGGGGTCCCCGGGGCCATTAGAAGGCCTCAGGAGGGGGCCACGCAGCCCCCCTCCAAAAATAAAAAGTTAAAAAATGGTGGCATGCCCCGGGGGATGGGGTCCCCGGGGCCGGAATAGGCCAGGGAGGGGGGCCCACGCGGCCCCCTTCCCGTTTTCAATAAAAAAAAAAAAAAAGGGTCAGGCCCTGGGGGATGGGGACCCCAGGGCCCAAAAAAGGTAAAAAAAAGGGGGGCCACACAGCCCTCCTTCTTAATTTTTTATTTTAAAAAAAAGACCGGCATCGTTCCAGAGGCCCCGCCCCCTCGCTGCATCAGTGTGCAAACGTGCCTCCTGGCGCGTTGTAAGAAGGGGAAGTAATTCCCCTTGAATACTGGGGGTCCCTGGGGGCCAACTAGCCCACCAGGAACCTCCAGTATGTGCCAGGGAGCTGCGTTGCTGAGAGGTATACAGAGGCCACGCCCCTTTTTACACCTCTCTGCAAAGCAGCTCTGTGGCGCTTTTTGGAGGTACATGGTGGGCTAGTTGGACTCCAGGGACCCTCAGGATTCAAGGGGACTTCATCCCCCAACTTAAAACGCACCACGGGGCGCGTTTGCTCAGTGGTGAAGGGAGGGGCGGGGCTTCAGGTGACATGTGTGCTAACAGGCCCCGTGGCGCGTTTTAAGATGGGGAATTAAATCGCCTTCAATCGTGAGGGTCCCTGGGGGACAACTAGCCCACCAGGTACGTCCAGAGAGCGCCACAGAGCTGCGTTGCAGAGAGGTGTAAAAAGGGGCGTGGCCTCTGAACACCTCTCTGCAACACAACTCCCTGGCGCATACTGGAGGTACAGGGTGGGCTAGTTGGACCCCAGGGACCCTCAAGATTCAAGAGGACTTAATCCCCCAACTTAAAACGCACCACGGGCGCGTTTGCACAGTGGTGAAGGGAGGGGGCGGGGCTTGAGGTGACGTGTGCAAACAGGCCCCGTGGCGTGTTTTAAGTTGGGGGATTAAGTCCCCTTCAATCCTGAGGGTCCCTGGAGTCCAACTAGCCCACCAGGTACCTTCAGTAAGCACAACAGAGTTGCGTTGCAGAGAGGTGAAAAAAGGTGCGTGGGCTCGGAACGCGTCTCTGCAACTCAGCTCTGTGGTCCTAACTGTAGGTACCTGGGGGGCTAGTTTGGCCCCAGGGACACTCAGGATTCAAGGGGACTTAATCCTGCAACTTAAAACGCGCCACGGGCCTGTTTGCACACGTGTCACCTCAGGCCCCCCCTCCCTTCACCACTGTGCAAACGTGCCCTGTAGCGCGTTTTAAGAGGTAGTTTTAATCCCCCTGCCCTATTATGTACTAGGGACTTACAGAGGAGGGCATGGTAATCACAGGGGTACCCCAATGCATAGTGTTCCCTAGTGTATGTAGGTGTTTTCACTGTATTCTAAGTGTCTTTTAGCATAGCACTGGCTCGGGTTAGTTAGAGTCAGTTACCACCAGTACACGTCGGAAAAAGTTGTGGGCACAGGATGATTTTGGAACAAGGCCTCTTTCTGCTCCTCTGCTGGTTCTTTCTGCACAACTTTTGCTTCTTCCTGCACTTTTCTTCGTCTTTGTGGACTTGTGTTGCTTCTTTCTGCATTTCTTTTGCTTCTTTCTGTGCGTTTTTTCTTCTTTCTTCACATGTCCTACCTCTGCAGGCATAGTTAGAAATTAGCATTTAAAAACCTTTGAAATTCACTTAAAAAACCATAGGTTTCAGGCACGTTATAGTTAGAAATTAGCATTTAAAAAACCTTTGAAATTCACTGAAAAAACCATAGGTTTCAGATACGTTATAGTTAGAAATTAGCATTTAAAAAACCTTTGAAATTCACTGAAAAAACCATAGGTTTTAGGGAAAGTTATAGTTAGTTGGACATTGCACTCGTACAAAACTCGTGAAATTCCCCCGTTATAGTTAGTTCAGCTAACTATAACTCGCGCCCCCGCAATGCACTGCTGATGATGTCACATATTACATCACTAATGACATGGTCAGTGACATCACTGATGACATCACTGATGACATCCCAAATGACATCACTGATGACATCATCCATGTGAGAATTTAATGCATCTTCTCACACCCTAATATAACTTTTGATACACCCACTCTAAATTACAGACTGCCATTCTCAAAACCATACACACTCCAATACCAATAACTACATACCCACTCACTGATTCTTAGGTCTACACACACACATCTACTCACTCAGTACAGGACTATCATATGCACTCATACACCTATATAAACACTCACACACTGCCACTCATCCATAGAGGTACTCATACACCTAGTCAGTCATGCAAATAATTAATCACACTCCCATTTACTCACCTATACAGTTATACACACCAGCTCACTTACTCATACAAATACTAGCACATTCTTACGCTCCTATGCAATCACTGATGCAAGCACACACTCATCCATATAGCCACTCTCACAATCACACACTCTCACTTATAACCATTTATATACTCCAACACACATATATACTGCCTTTCACATATGTAGTTACTCAGACATGTACCACTGAGATATACATTCAATCACTAACACACCCATACACACACTCACCCACCCATACAGTCCATCACAGACGCACTCTTGAAACCATGCACCCAGTGAATCACCCACTCACACATCTATGCACAGAGTCACACACACCCCACCCACACAGATACTCAGACAACCAATCCATAACCCATATAGACACTCATGTAGCTAGTCAGAAACCCTTGCAGCTGCTTACACAACAACAGACAGACAGATACAGACATTCACACAGTTTAGTCACTAACCCATGCATTCAGTAAGATACGTTTAATCACTCACTTATAGACTCAGTCACGCACCTACTAAATCATCCATTCAGACACTTATACACCCACTCGTTTTTCAATACGCCTTTTCCTATATATATTAAACATATTTAAACTTTACAGAAACACACAGTCACTGGATGATGTCATCAGTGATGTCATCAGTGATGTCACTGACCATGTCATGAGTGATGTAATATGTGACGTCATCAGCAGTGCATTGCGGGGGCACGAGTTCTAGTTAGCTGAACTAACTATAACGGGGGAATTTCACGAGTTTTTTACGAGTGCAATGTCCAACTAACTATAACTTTCCCTAAAACCTATGGTTTTTTCAGTGAATATATATATATATATATCCTAAGGTAAACTCTGGACAACCCACGGGGCAAGACGCAATGTATTTAAAAGGCAGGATATGTACTTTAAAGTTTTTGCATGTCCTGGTAGTGAAATACTCCCAAAGTCGTTTTTCACTATTCAAGGCCTATTACTCCCATAGGATAACGTTGGGATTACCTTATTACATTTTATAAGTATAATTTCCAATTGGGAAGAGATAAGACCTGGTTTGTGTAGAATACTAATTTAAAATCCTAACTTATGGTGAAGTCGGATTTTAAATTACAGTTCTAAAAATGCCACTTTTAGAAAGTTTGCATTTTCTTACTTTAGCCATTTGGTGCCTCTGACCACATGTCTGGGGTGCGTGACAGCTGGGCTTTGTGTGTTCCCCCTAAACAGCCATATACAATGGTAGCTTATGTGTGACTTGATGCCCCATCCTGGCAGGATGGGAGGGAGGAGCTGGACCCAGCTTCACTTACACCTGAATAGGCTGTGTCCTGTCCCCGCACAAAGGGCTGCATACCCCTCTGTAGTGAGTCTGGAGGTAGGGCAGGACCTCTGTGCACTTCAAAGGCTTGTCTTTGAAGTCTCTCTCACTTCAAAGGCCCAACTCGGTATAAGTACCGGACCTCTGACACCACCACTTCAATACACCTCTGGTGCTGCTAAAAGGACTGCCACTCTGAAGGAGCTGCTGCCTTGCTGTGCTGACCTGTTGCCCTCTTGCCTGGAGAGGAAGAGCTGGACCTGGAACCCATCCTGAGCCCAGGATCCCAGAAGGACTCAAAGGGCCAGTCTGAGCCTCAGGCACATAACACGATCCCCACAGCTCTTGGAGCCGTCTTCAACATGTTCCAGACGCCCTAGAGGTGCCCCTCTGGTCCATGGGTCCTTGGTGTAGTTCTCCAGTTCTTAAAGTCAAGCTTTTCGGCTCTTCAAGAATCCAAACGGGCCCATTCGCTCTGGAACCATGCCGCTGGCACAAGTTTGTTGATTAGCACAGCAAGCATCTTCCACCGGCGTGGGTCACCACCGTGAGGCTCCAGCCTGCCTGTCCATGCCCCTAGCCTGCTCTTTGCGCCACGCCGACCATTGCCAGCAAAGCTCTCCTTCCTCTTGGTGAACTTCTCCCCTGTGAACGGGACTTTTGGCACAAAACTTGAGAATGTAAACCTTCAGTGGGACTAACCTGGGACTGCATCCGGCCTGTGCTCTATCGCGGTTGTCCTGAACTTCTGGAATTGACCCGGGGCAGCTTGTAAGAGCTACTTTACAGTTTATTCTTTAAAAAAAATCATTACTCCAGTTTTACTTATTGGTTATTTGTCGTTTTGGTCTTATTTTATTTATAAAATTAAGCTCTATTTTTCTAACCTGTTGTGGAATCTTTTTGTGTGGTGTTTCCTCTGTTTAACTGTTTGAAGTGTTGAACAAATACTTTACAAATTGCTTCTAAAGTTAAGCCTGATTGCTCTGTGCCAAGCTACTAGAGCGTGAGCACGTGTTCATTTAGGCTGTTTTTGTGCTTACCCTGACTAGGATTGTGGTTACTGCTTAACCAGGGCTTATACCCCAGTCAATCAGGAACCGAGGTTCTAACATTGGTGATCAGCGGTGAGGATAGGACTTGTGTTTGTGCAGTGCCATACAGTGATTGGTGTACACTACTATTCCATATCCAAGACCAATTCAAATTTTAGATTCTCCCTAATTGGTATTTTTGATTTTACTTCAAACACATGTCTCTGCCTACTGGATCTACAACCACAAGCATGGAATTTGAGCTGGCCAACAGAGAGGTATACACTGTGGCCCAGCAAAGAGACTTCTGCAAGGAGTTTGGACTTCCTAACAACTGCCCAACCAGGAAGGTGGAATTGCAAAAGGTGCTGAGGGCCTGGGCTGAAGCTCACTCCATGCTGAATGAAACCACTGCTGAGGATGATGGGATAGAGGATGCCCCACTTCCGAGGAACCACCTGCATCAGATGAGGGTGTGACCCCTGAATTGGAGCTTTCTGCCAGGGCAGGGAGTGGTGTCTCCTCCTGCGGCCTGTCCCCAGAGGATCTGGCAGAGCAGAGGGAGGAAAGTGAATTCAAGTTGCAGATGGCTAAATTAAAAATGGGGAGAAGAAGGCTGAAAGGGCCTTGGAGGAGAAAAGGATGTTACTGGCTCATGAGAGGCGCCTAAAGGAGCTGGACATCAAGGCCAGACAGGTGGATTCCTGCAGTGATGGTGGCAGCATACCCGCACGGGCACCTGAAAGAGAGAAAATGGTTTGCATATCTAAGCATTTGGTGCCCAGTTATGTGTTTGGGTGTGACATAGACTATGAGGTTGCACTCAGGGTTCACAAAGTACCTGAAGAGCACGGTGTGGGGGGAGGTGGGGTCTGTGGAAACACATGCCTACTGTGGGGAGGGACACACTTATGACATTAAAGTTTGGGGACCAAACCAAGTACACCCCATGATGGCCATTTTGCTTGCCAAATTTGGCTTACCCCTGAGAAGTACCTCCAAAGGTTCAAGGATAGCCAGAAGCTCCGCAACCAATCCTGGGTAGATTTTGTGGACTACTCCAGCAAGGCACTGAATGGTTGGGTGAGGGGCAGAAAAGTTAATGACTATGTTGGGTTGTGAAATTTAATCATGAGAGAGCATATGCTCAGTATCTGTTTTACAGATGTGCGCAAGCACCTAGGTGACATTAAGCTGACTGACCCCAGGAAGCTTGCTGAGGAGGTGGACCTCTGGGCCAGTACCAGAGTGTCCAAGAAGGTACCTGGGAGTGACCCGAAGAAGTGTGGTTCATGTTTCCCCCAGCAGAGTGAGGTGAAGGTTAAAGATGACCCAGACAAGTCCCAGAGTAATTATGAATTGTATGATGGCAATAGTAATTTTGGAGACATGTTCTGTTACCAACATTATGGTCACCATTTTTTACACAAAGCCAGTATCCCACGCGCTGTTTACAATTACACACAATGGGAAAATTGCCCAACACCGCCGAAAGGTAGTTCAAAGACCTGCTTCTTTTATTTCCCAACTGTCTGTACAGGGTTTCGACTTTTGGAGAGACACTATAGACACAAAGTCTATCTGGGGGACGAAAGATTGGCAGGCTCAGGGAACTCAGGCGTTATTTAGAGCATGCCTCATACCACATCAAATGATTTTCCTGAATAAGACAGTACAACAAACTTCCTGTCTAGGTATAGCAAAAGCGAAGGATTTGAACACACCGCGTATTCCCACATTCTCACGTTTTGAGAACTGTCAGCAGCTTACACAGTTTAGTGAGGATACATTAGACACCATGATACGTAAGGATTCGCTCAATTCATCAGAACCCAATTGGAAGGGATGGTTGGTTTGGACTATGGACACGGACAGGTGTCAGTCTAGACACTCGGGTGGTGACGTCATATAGTGTTGGGAAGTTATGCCTAGAATGGCTAAAGACCTCAACACTCTCCCAGGTGAAACAACACTTGTCCCTTCTCTCTGATGATGTGGATCTCGGGGATTTTTTATTAGGTCCCTGGAACCCACGTCAAAAGCGCTTTTGGAAGAGTTATGGAAGATTTCTCGACAGGAAGCTGGTGAGAGATTGCGTGAGATTGACAGGGTTAATTAGAAAAGGCATTGGCTGTGGTCGACAATGGCATGACCACTTTATCATCCAGAATTTATTTACTGGGCAACATAGTGTTTTCCGCAATTGACATGATACAGCAAGACATGTCTATATTACAACGTGGACAGTCTCAATTACTATCAATAGGGATATAAAGTTGGACTTTGCAAACGTTACATTCTGGCCACATGCCATGGCGTTACATTAACAGCACAAATCTGTTTTCAGCATACGATCTCACAGAAAAACAGATGACGATGGCACGTAGACATGCGAAATATACCATGTTGCACATTGAAAAATTGGACCAATTACCTTTTACTGGGGCTGAAACACCATCCACTGACTGGATAATCCATGGTTACATCACCCTACCAATCGCGACTTTTCAATTCCAATATTGTCTCCAATACCATCAGGTAGGCAGATATGATGAAGCGCTAGAGGAAGGATATGTGCACGAGTATTGGGAATTACTGTTCAGGTTTAGATGCAGGAATGGGGACATAGACGTTTTTCTTAGTGGTACCGACTGTGAAGATGCCTTAAGCGTCTCCTTGGTTTGCAAAGACTTTTCTCTTCACGGGGCGTGTAATGCTTCAATGGCGAACTTGTTCTGTTACCTGAAGGGTTCCCTAGCTGCCGTGATTCATCCGGTGTGCAAACTACTCTCAAATGGGGGTAATGTAATGCTAAATGATCAAGGTTGTTGTGGAATGGAACCAGGCATCGCTTACCTGGTGACTGTTAATTCCATAGTCACTTGTACGCAAGTACTATTTCCACCTGCCTGCGCAGTTAGGGAGGCAGCGCTATGGCCTTTAATAGATGTTTTAGACATTAAATTTGATTCCTTGAGCAAACCGAAAGGCATGCTTTTACAAAAAGATGTGGCCTTAAATTCAGCCAAAGAGATGTTTGATCTCCAGCTCGCAAGGTCCTCATCTGAGATATAGACACTACTACACACAAACTTCCCACTGCATTTTGGGGAGACGGTCCATCATATCTTTAACATGTCTGATACGAGTGGGATAGTGCACCTTTTAAAATGTATCGGCTCCGGTTTGGTTAGCACTTTTCAGACGATTTTTGGAGTTATACCATCCTTCATACACTCTGTGTTGGGAAGCGTCTTTGGTGGGCTCCCGCTTGTCCTACTTGTGGCGGGGATCCTGATTTAAATTTTTCTACTCCGCAATGGACGTCCCAGTTCAACTCGGATTGGAGACAGCACTGCTGGTGCTATGTTGCCATAATCGCATGATATCTTGCTTCGGCACACCTCGGCCTCGAGTACTGGATGAGCACTGGTTTTTGTCGTTCAGGCCGGTCTAGCTTGACTGTATTCAGCCTGTGTTTCACTGCCTGCTTTGCAGCCAAGAGTGCATCCTGGATTTATGTCTCGTATCAGACGTGGTTGCGCCACTGGACATTGATGTACTGCTGGACCCCTTAAAGACACATGCATATGGTTGTCCTCAGCGTATTCCATTGATGATGAACGCATTCTTAGAGCCTCCCTGGGATGCATCCGCTCCTGGTGATGTGAACAACGGCTCTGTGAACAACTTGTGGAATAGGCTACCACCCTCAGTGGCTGCTGTGGGAACCGGACAAGATCACCTTTCTCCATAAACATACTATCAGGACTGCCTCTGGGAATGTCTGCGGATGTGGGCAACATCGATGTTGCGTCTACCACTCGGAACACCTAAACAATTGGCCTTCTTCCGTGTGGGAACAATTTGGTTCTTTGCTTTGTCACTAAAATACCAAAACAACCTTTTTTCTCTCCCTTTTTCTAGGCAATATGGATTTCTGAGTGCTTGGGATCTCAAATAATATGTATGACCTACGATACTTTTACATATTTTAGTGCTTTTACATATTTTAGACGCTTTTTAAGTGTAGTCTTAATGCTTTCTAAAACCATCTGTTGACCTTTTTAGATAGCTTTTATTGGGGCATATGTATCAAAAAAGAGAATTGGGATTCTCAACTAGCGATTTTGTAGCGAATCGCTAATCGCAAAACGCGATGCTAATAAAAAATCGCATTAATTTAGCGATTTCTTAAAATTTGCAGATTTCAATAGCGAACTCCATAATAGTGATTTCTTATTTGCGAATTCGCTATTAAGAAATCGCAAAATTTGCGAATCTGCTATTCAGGTGCAGCTTGATGACATCACACCCAGGAAGTGTGACTGCCCATGCTGTTCCTGATTGCCTGAGGCTGTGTCAGAGGCTGGGAGGAGAAGCAAACTACTGTGGACTGCAACACCACCAATACCAAATGGATCCACAGGAGAGGGATAAGGAGGAAGCTGGGAGGAAAAGAAAGCACAAATTCAGTGAGAAGGAGCAGGAGGTACTCATTGAAGAGATGGTCCATAGCCATGAATTGCTGTTTGGCAAAAAATCCCTTCATGTCCCTGAATCCCAAAAACGCAAAATATGGCTGGACATACAGGCGAAGGTGAATGCCATAGGTGTAAACCAGCGCTCATTGGTGACCTACGCAAGCGCTGGTATGACATGCGCTCCAGGTCTAAGTACAAGGTTGCAACCAGGCTTGCGGAGGCGAAGAAGACTGGCGGGGGTACATTCACAGAGACAGAATCCACACCCCTTGAGGAGTTGGTGGAGTCCACCAAACAGCCTGAAAGCATCAGCGGGGTGGCAGACATTGATAGCTCCGACACGGCCAACACCAGACAAGGTAAGATGCATGCTAAATCAGCCCTGACACATTAGCAACTTAATTACACACTCAGGAATGCCCTAATTACGAAGTATCAATGCAATTCCATTCCACATTTTCCAGCCCACCCAGCAATGAATCATGGGAGATGTAGACACACACATAATACAGTTGAGCAATGACACACAGCAATTTATAAGCAGTTGAACCAAATTAAGAAAGGCAAAAATGCAAGACAGTACATAGGTAACATAAATGCAGAAAACTTTATTCAGTGAACAATGGAAAGCAGAACACACAATAAAACGTGCTTTTTTATTCATAGTTGAACCTGAAACACAGGGTGACAACACCGAAGCCGAGGAGGCAGCACACACACAGGACCAGGCAGGGGGAGAGGACACAGAGCAGACAACACTGCCAACACCTGTCTCACAGAGACACTGTCACATTGTGCCTACACTCCCGGTGTTGGAGGGAGAACCGGAATCCATAGAGGATGAGGCACAGCCAGAGCAGGAACAGCGTGCACATCAGGTCCATGATCAGCCCCCTATGCACCGTAGGGACGAGGGTTGCAGGAGACGCAGGCCAAGGGCACAAACCAGCGCAGACGCTGCTGAGGATCCTGCGGTATTTTCCGGCCTGGAAGGCACCATGGTGAAGGTCCAGCGCCTGCAAGCCAGAAGTATGAAATCAATGCACAGGCAGCTGGTGTCTGTTAACCATAACCTCACAGACATGAAGGAGCGTATCAGAGAGCTCAATCTGAAAATCGATGAGAGACATAAGGCCTGTGCAGACAGCATCAGGGAAATGACTGGCGCAATAAAAGAACTCTGTGCCACAATGAAAAGAGACCAGGCATCCAGACACAGGGGAAAACAACGTCTGTTCACCCGTCTGGACACATATAGCAAGGCGGTCAACTGCTTGTCAAATGCCACTTCGGTACTGTCACGCTGCACAGTGACCATGCGGGTGGAAATGGCACACTGCAGCCAGGATGTGGCCAAAGGGTTGGTGCAGGTCACAAATGCAGTTGACCAGCTGCAGACAGCTACCATAGGTGGCACAGGTCTCCTGGGCTCAGGGGACAGTGAGGAGCTCTCCAGCCGAAGCAGCATCACCCTACCAATTGCAGAACCCAGATGGTGTAGTGTGAGGCAGGGAACACCATCAGATGCCTCAAGGGAGAGCAGTCAGCACCCTGAGCGTGCAACTGCAGGACGTGCACGCAAGAAATGAACTGTCACCACAGCTGAATGCTAATGGGTGAAGTAACCCATGGCATATGGACCTTTGTTAACCCATTACCCATGCACTGTGGACATGACATGTGCAACAGAGAGCGCCACACATAAAGTGTGTTTGTAGGCTGTGTGACTCCAATTTACCTGAGGCTAAGGTACGATTAAACACAGTCATTCAAAAATCATTATTTGCATTGTGTCATTATTACTCACCTAGAAATAGTTTTGTGTTATTTCATCATGTCTCTGTCGCCTCGCAGCTGCCCCTACACCACCTGCTGGTCTGCAATGTGGACCTGGTACCTCATCCTCATGTGATTCTGTATCTGTAAGTTCCACTGGTATGCCTTTTCTAGTCGCAATGTTGTGCAGCATGGCACAAGTAGCCACAATCTTGCAGCAGGTCTCTGGGTCGTATTGTAGTGCTCCTCCACTTTTATGCAGGCAGCGGAACCTGTTCTTCAGTATACCAAATGTCCACTCAATTACACAGCGCGTTGACTTGTGTGTGCGATTGTATCTTCGCTCTCTTGGATTAGCCGGATTGAGGTACGGTGTGAGGATGAATTCGCGCACTGCATATGCACTGTCACCTACAGGATGAAAGACATACGGTTAATCACTGTCCTCTCACTTCAGCCCTTAACTGTATGTAAGAATGCTTGACATGCATTTACCTAGCAGGTAGCCCTCGCCAAATTCACCCCCAGTGAGACGTGTGTATATCCCGCTGTGTCTAAAAATGAAGGAATCGTGTGTACTGCCAGGGTATTTTGCCACTATATCAGTTATGATATATTTTGCGTTGCAGATGACCTGTATGTTGAGTGAATGGAATGATTTGCGATTTCTGAATACGTACTCATTGTTCGAGAGGGGTGAGAGGGCTACATGGGTACCATCTATGCAACCAATGACATGGGGAAATTGGGCAATCTGGTAGAAGTCCAGTTTGGTTTGCTGCAATGCCTGTTGTGTGGCGGGGAATGTGATGTGATGATGCAGCCTCTGTACCATTGCATCCAAGAATGCATGGAAGAAGCACGACAGGCAACTCTGGGAGACCCCTCCTGCTATCGCAATCACCCCCTGGAAGCTCCCTGATGCCAGTAAGTGCAGTGAACACAGGACTTGCACATGTGGTGGAATTGTTTGGGTCCTGCGGGTTGGGTGTTCAAGCATAGGTTTTAGCTCAGCAATCAAGTTCAGGGTGGTAGCTGAGTCCAGCCCATACTTCTCATGTATCTCTTCCTCTGTCTGCTGGAACAGAGTGATGCGCACTCTGAAGACCCGTTCCTGTCGCCTCCTTCTCTGTGCTGCTGCTTGAATCCGCATCCTCCTGGCTATCACATACAGCGCTGCCATTGTGGAAGTCCCTGTTGCATTGTGGGCCTGTTTAAATATGTTGCACCTGGTTACCACCTGCTTTGAGTTGGTGGTAAAAATCAGGTGCAAAATTGCGAATTTTGTGGATTCGCAATTTGCGACTTTTTGTTACATAGCTTTGCGAATTCGCGCCATAGGTATTTGCGAAAATCGCAAATTGCGCTGCAGTTTTTGCGAAGTCGCAAATGTAAATTCGCAGATTGTGGGACTCGCAAAATAGGTATTCGCAATTTTTGCGAATACCTATTTTGCGATGCGAAACCCTGTTATACATAGGAGAAGGGTATTTTGCAATTGCAAACACTGTTTTTTTGCGATTTGCATCGTTTGCGATCGCAAAATACCTTGATACATATGGCCCATTGACCCTTAGGATGAGGAGTGGGTGTTATATCCCCGAGGTAGGCCCATGTAGCAAAGTAGCATATTTCTTACATTGTCGTCACGAATAAACATTTTCCAAGCTGTAACCTTTGGCATACATTTGCGCTCACAACAATGTTGGATTGGTTTCTCTGAAACTAAACTTGTTTTACATTTCGCTTCACGCAACATTATCACAATGCCCTGAACATCACGTACAAGGTCTCATTTCTTACTGCGTACAAATAGCAGCACTTTTATCATCCACCGGTCGACAAAACTATCTAGATATCCATAACATCACTAATCTATGCATACATCGCAAGGCTGCTTTCCATTATAAAGATGAGCATCTGATAGATTGTTAGAGGAGGCACTTCCGCTGACACTGAGGTCCAGTGCATGCTGAGAGATCACCACGCAGTGGCCTGACATCTCCTGAGGGGTGTCCAGCTCGAGACCAAGACAGCTTCCTTCACTCTTTTCCATCAGGTAATAGGGTTGGATCGTCCCTTGGGGGGATTCTTGGCTCTTCACCTACATACACTCTAGGTACACTTAGTGTAGGGTTTGCAACGTAGGAGTATGCTGGATTACTGCTTTGTTTATATGCCTGCGTGTATACACTGTCTTAGCACCATGGTAGAATTCTACCTACGTATTTTATGCAAGAATAACATTGGTTCAATAAATGTTATTGAAAATGCCCCATTGTGTATTCTCTGTATATTTCTCTGAGAACCAGTGAGCACGAGTGACTGAAAGAAACTTTTCGCCCCCTGGTAAGGTTAGAGGGCTTATGGTGGCAATGTGAGCTAGCTGGTCTATAGGCCGACATATCCTGCGGGGTGTCTGGAATCAGTCTTGACACCAAGCCCTTAGTTTATGTTGTCCAAATAATGCGCAGGTCCTACAGATTAGTAGGAACTACACGACAATTGCATTTCATTAATATGTTTAAATACTTCACACATGTTAATGAAGTAAAGGCGCACAGTGAATATAATGTCAGTCAGATGTATATAATCGCATAATTGTGAAGTGTAAGCGTGGAGCCTAAATTGTGCTTCTCCACATCCCATCCATCTACCCTCTGTTTCTTTTAGCATTAGGGTAACTCCGCTGTGGGACTCGAGCAGAGGTTCAGTGCTCCCCCTCTCATCCTCTTCACCCTCTTTGTCCAGGAAGAGTCCTGCGCTCAGTCTCTCTGTCACTCACCAAATGCGGGTCCCATTGGTAAGTATTGGCTAGGCCCACGCTTACTTCAACCTGTGTCCTCCTCTCTGCAATAAAATGTGCCAGCTGCAGGTGCAACTGTTCCTTGCTCCAAGCCTAGAAACAGATGCAGGGCCAAGCAGCAGAGTCAGGAGGTGGCGGCAGGCATGAGTGCAGCTGTCTTTGGATGAGGAATCCTCTTGCGGGCACACAGTGAATTGGCTGGAGATTGATGAGGCGGCAGCTTAGCTGGACAGACCACCTGGATGGGGTGGGGATGTCAATGCAGTCTGCCTTTGGTCTCTGGTCTAGGTGGCATCATTTGTGGCGCTTCAGATTCAGACAGCAAAGTATAATGGCTGCACGTCTGGACAGCCACACAGTCTCTCTGGCACACGTTGGGCAAATGCTTCGGGCTGAGCAACCAACTCTTGAGGACAAAAGACCACTCAGGCACACTTAAACAAGAGCTGCAGGCTGTGACTGTAGTCGTCTGTTTGGGCACACTTAATAGCAGCTTCCACGGACTAGCAGCAGGCAGGTTTCATTGGGATGAGCACACTTCGGCAGTGCCGCAGGTCCGAAACAGAAGCACACTCTTGGGAGTCTCTAACGATTGGACATTCAGCTCTGGAGTGAACATTTTTTGTCCATGCTGACAGTCAGCTCAATCTGCAGGGTTAGCTTGATCCTTCCCTCTTCATTTAGACAGGTCACATCCTAGCATTCCAAGAGAGTGAGGCAGTTCTTCCTTCAGATCAGACTCTAAGTGATGTCCCCTCTCCTCCTGTAAGGTGACAGACACCAGCCCTAGTAGCACATTATTCCTCTGGGTACTTTGTGGAGCACCCTTTCCTTGGTTAGAGAGACCTTGGTACTAGAACAACAAGTGGGTCGATTGCTGCCCAGTTACTGCAGACAGCTGCACTTTCAGAAATGGTTTGGATCAGTTTTGCATGTGTCCTTCTCAAGCGAACTTCCAGACTCAGCCTTTGTCTAGAGTGATTCTCCCCATAGCAGGGTCATATTCAGGATGGAGCCCCCCACAACAGAGACACAAATAGGTGTGAGCATTTTGCACCTGGTTATCAACAGCCACGCTGACAGTGGTCATGAAGCGAGACCAAAGGCTGGCTGCAGTACCACCCTACACCAAATGGCTGTTCTCTGAAAGACTAATGAGCAGTTTTTTGCAACAAAATGACCATATTGAATTACTAAGGGGAAGCCAGTCTTTTCATCCCCACTTCATCGTCTAAGTACCCCCGTTCCATTCTCAGAAAAATGTAAGCAATACATTTCCACTGACAGGGAAAGTAACCTCACCTTCATCTTGTGCACATCACCAGGTCAGGAATTTCCAAAGTGGAACCCACAAATCCCTTTGACTCTTTTCACTCAGACACACATGATGCATGTATCACATGGATTACACACACACACACACACACATATACAAACACACATGGTCTGGGGTGTTCGTGCAGGAATCTGGGTCTACTTATAACAGCGCAACTTAACACAAGGGTGCCCATAGACTACAACTCCCCTGATGCATTTAAAATGGTTTGGTCACCACCATATAATCACTAAAACACATTATGCTGTGACCAGTGTTCTACATCCTTGCACCCATGACAGTGCTGGTATTTCATTGTCATGAAAGACAGCACACTTGGTGTGACCCTCCTGGTCCAGGACCACACTCACGTTAAGTGATAGGCTTAGGCCTTTGCACACACGATAAATTAGTTAGAGGTGAGGAACAAAAATCCAAAAAAACCAGGATACCACATGCTCACTTTTGGGTAGTCCGGCATGGGACACAGTAGTACATTGTTCATGGGATACATCTTTCCAAATACCTTGCAATGTAGATCTCGCTTAGGCTGAAACTAAAAAATCACCAACTTCCTTTCAGGAACTCAGTACAATATACAACTGTTTGTTTGGCTTTTCAGGGATCATTTTAGATATTGTGAATGTATGGAGCACAGACATGTAGACTAGTTGGAGTAATGTGTCATTTGGGGTCTTGAATAACCCAAGAAGGTTGGTTACCCCTATTTCAACGTGTCGCCCAGTATCAGGGTAGTATTTATTGGCAAAAGATTATGCATAGGGAATTCTTTATAGGATAGGTTTTCCCTAAAGCCATGCATGCCAGAATTGAAGGGATGTTTGTATCGTAAAATGGATGAGAGTTATAAATGTACGATTAAAATCGAATGGACCCCACCTCATACTGACAAGATTAACGAAGCATAGTAAATTATAAATAAGCTAGTAATTAGATGGAGGCTAGATGGTGACCATAATCCCTTGTTTATATACCTAAATATTAACAGGGACTGCTTTCCCTTGCTTGATCTAGTTAAGGTGCATCTATACAGTTAAGGTACATCTATACAGGTATTGCTGAATGTAAGCTGGGTTATATAGGCTGCATTGAACCAAGATCTTACCATTCTGACCATGTTTAATGAGATTCTTCCGCCCCTGTCTTGTAATTCTAGTTCTAACAAAATAAAGGCAGCTTCTTAATAAGTTTAATTTTATTGATATAGATAACAATTGTACGTGATTCTGTTTATATACGTAAAATTCTTGCATAATTTTTTTTAAAGCTTAATATGAAAATCACACACTTTTAAAACAAAAATAAAACACTTTTCATAAACTTGTACAATTTATAGCAAACAAATTAATTTGGTGGACTTTTTAAAAAAGCGATTAAATCGGTGGAGGAAGAAAGGTTATGTCTAAAAGCTGTAGGTTTTATAAAACGGTTTCGAGCCCCTACTACCTCCTTGTTTGAACATGACCATAAGATATGTGCTAGGTCCTGGTTTACGTGATTGCATTTATCACATACCCCACTATCGTTGTCAAGGTTATTCCAGTGTCTTGTGAAAACCTTTAAAGGAAGTAGTCCTAAACGCAACATGGTAATACATCTCCTAATATTATGTTCCAAGGTAAAACTTATGTATTGTTGAGGGGAATTAAACTCAGTTGTAGAAGTGATAGAGTTGTAATGAGATAATTTCAGGCAATATGCCTTGTCCTGGTCGAAACTTAAATGGGGAGTCACATTTTTCAGAAAGTGCTTCAGGTGTGCTGGAGACCAGGACTGAAGAATGGATTCAGTACACTGGAAGTATTGTAGAGCAGTCTTAACATTTGTTTGAAATGTATCTTGTTTTTCCCCTGAATTAAAGCTTTCGTATCTCAGTAAGGCCCTTAAAGAGCCTTCTTCTGCATGCAGAAGTTAGAAAGCCCATCTAATTATATTTGCTAAGGCTATTGAGAATGCACTTACGATGGCAAATTCCAAACGAAGGATCTGTACTGGGACAGCTTGGCTTAATAACATTAATTTGCGTAAAGATTTACCTTCGCTAATATGCAATGCGTTCCATCTGGCTAAAGGAATATACTCTGTGGCGTAGGTTATTGTTGGTGCAATTTTGGCCCTAAGAATCTATAGATAAAGCAGAAACGCACATTTCTAAACCCAGTACACATTTTAGTTACCCATTGTCACCTAACTGATAGGACTGGTTTGATGAGGAGTTCCATAAGCAAAGAAGGCTGTACAGAAACTTAGCAAGCCAACTGATCTGTTTTCGGATCCCATATGAAATACTAGGCTACATAGTAGAAAGTCATAGTGGTAAAAAAGAAAAGCAACTGATAGGGTGTTGGAGTATTTAAAGAAGGCAGTTTTCATCCATAACTCAAGAATTCAGATCATTGAATACTTGTGGTGTGGGTAAGGAGGCCCCTCAAGTGACTTTGAACATGTCCAAACAGCAATGGGTCACTTACTACTAGGCCTGTATGGTGGCACTTGGGGTTTAAAATTTCTGAAACGCTCATTATTGCCCCATGGATAGATCGACTTAAAGAAATAGAGCTTTTCACTTTGGATGACAAGTAAAAGGCTATATGGCCCATAAAGCGGGGAAGACACAGGGCTGAATCATAATCCAGAGAACTTTTATAAATCTAAAGTTAATATTTTGGTCCTAAGGTTTTGATCCATTGTTAATGCAATGCTAAGCACTGCTGCATTCCCACATTTGTGGAAGGGAGTGAAGATTGTTCCTGTCTTCAAGAAAGGGGATCATAGCTGACCTAAGAGCTACAGACAGATCTCACTAATATGTGATGGCTAAAATATTCAGGAAAATAACAACTAATCTCCAGGGATGCCTTGATTAAGAACGTTGCAAGCAGGCTTCTGAGAAGGAGTTGACATCCTTGAGCAAAGGCTTAGGTTATACCTATTCTTTGTTAAATATGTCAGTCTTAACAAAGGATAAATATTTTTAGGCTTTGTGGGTCTGAAGGGCGCATTTGATTCTGTCAATAGATTTCTCGTCTAGGAGTCCTTCTTTAAGACCGGGACCTTAGCCTATAGTACATCAAGTGCAGCTCTCCAATTGTGCAATTACTCTAGGGTCAGGTTTGGCCATAATGGTGAATAATCTAGGTAATTTATTAGAGCTGTCTCCAGGCCTCAACGCTTTTCAATATTTTTGTAAAATTACCTCCCAGATAAGCTGAATCCGATATTCCCTGATGTACAAAGACTTTGACACTTAAATGTACCTATTTTGTTACGTGTGAACGATGAAATCTAGATGCCTCGAACTTAAAAGGTTTCATGCTTTATGAGAAGCATTTTGCAACATATTGTTATGAGAAAGCGATTGCCATCAATTTATAGATTCAAAATCTGTTCCTAGAGTCCTTTTGTATTACCTCCAGCTCGTGGAATTCCCAGATGGTAAAAGGTTTAATTCACATTTTGTAGGGCACTCTTTCTAATTCAGTGGCAGTGTACCAAGCCAAAGCTGTGGCTGCTGCCACTTAAGGTACTGCTTTATGGGACACACCAGCTGTAGCCATTTAAGGCTGCAATCAGATTTTTGAGGAAATTACTCCACAATTGCCCTGATGAAAATTGTATTAGCTCTCTATGGTATTTAAATGGTGGAAAGCACCAAGCCCCTTATTTGGGGTGAAATTGTAGACCAAGCCTCTCAATGTGGTATTTGAGTTTTATTTGACTGAATTCTCGCTGCCTTAATTGAATATCCTTGGTTCATATATTTTTTTTTAACCTTAGTAAACTCATTTTAAGCCATTTGGGGCTATGCCCAAAACGGATAGCTAAAGAGGATCTTCTAATTTGGAAGTGCTGTTGAGGCATAATCTATTAATGGTAAAGTACAGGTAGGAAAGAGAAACTTGCTTTGACGCAATATAATCACATTCATTAAGATGATGGTGTATAATGTTCAGGCTGGAAATTCCGTTTGCATCTTTAAACGTGTGCTAGAATGCCAATAGGCAGCTACCCTTGCCTTTGACTTTCAGATGTGATGGTTGATCTGTCTAAATAATCTTAGATTTGTATTTATTTTATTAAAACAACAGTGATCTGAGACCACTTTATTTGAAATATGGTAGAAGGATGGTCAGATAAGCTCAGGTCTTTCTTGGTTGCAGAATTTACGTGGAAGGCTTGGAAAAGTTTTTTTTTACAACTAGGAAAGGATGTAAAAGCACTTTGAGACTACTCTAATTACTTACCATTTGAGGGACTAAATAATTATTTTGTAAATCTGGAGTTTATTGATGAATGTTTTGTATTGTTTGTATTGAAATGGCTTTGTTAACAATAAATGTTTCATTAATTATAAGATCCCTACTGTTTGGGAACATCTTTTCCATCCCTCCTCAGAGTGACGCAAAGAAAACACAGACACCAGGCAGGCCTCTGGAACAGATGAAATGTATTTGAAGGTACCACAGCTTATTTGCAGGCCAAGGCAGTAGCACATCCCAGTGTTACGTCTTGGAACAAGCTTCTCCTGCCGGAGTCATTCTTGTGGGGATTTTATATATGTTAGAAAGCACCGTCACCAGCAAAACCCCAAAGTGGACTCAGTCCCACCCCAGAGGGGACACAGTCCAAACGTGGGTAACCATATAGAACAAGCATTGGCATAGCCAATAGGTCTCGCTTTTGGGACCTTATAAGTATTTAGTTATGCAGCACAATATCCTTGGTGCAACAACATTAACTGTTGCATGGTTAATCACTTATAAGGTCCCATAGGCGAGACCTATTGGCTATGCCAATGCTTGTTTATTTTGAGAGGGAGAGTACCTGCACTTCTCAAGAGTGACGTAATACTTTCAATTGCAGAGCACCTGCACTTCTCAGAAACAAGCAGGGGCTCTGGTACTTAGTGCCTGCACTTCTATTTTTCCATTTCAAGCACTGGCCACAGCGAAGTAAGTAATGCCAGTGCCCTTCATTGGAATGTCTTGTCATTTTTTGCAGCGATTATACCTAAACGAAGGCGTCTGAGCAGTTGCATTGGTTTCTTCAGAGCATTTAATTCGGTTCAAAGGAAGGCAAGGCGTTAATTACAAGTGGGGGTGCACCAGGCAATGAAGTCCAAGACAGTGAAAGTGTATCAAACGTCTTTATTTCAGTTTAAATCTTTTCCATAGGTTCATAAAGCAAACAGTTCAGCCAACGGGTTTCGTTCCCACAAGGAGAACTTCATCAGGGCTTAATATCACAGAAATGAATAGCTCTGTTTGTACAAGATCCGATGTCAGCCATCAAGTATAGTGCGTTGGATGTAAAGGAAAGTTCCCAGGGCTGAGTAACGCCCAAATCAAGCTTCTATTTACTCCGTCAGTACGTACGCGTCCCAGGTAGGGTGACCGCCTCCTGGGACGCGTACGTACTGACGGAGTAAATAGAAGCTTGATTTGGGCGTTACTCAGCCCTGGGAACTTTCCTTTACATCCAGCGCACTATACTGGATGGCTGACATTGGATCTTGCACAAACAGAGCTATTCATTTCTGTGATATTAAGCCCTGATGAAGTTCTCCTTGTGGGAACAAGCGTTGGCTGAACTGTTTGCTTTATGAACCTATGGAAAAGATTTAAACTGCAATAAAGACGTTTGATACACTTTCACTGTCTTGGACTTCATTGCCTGGTGCAGCCCCGCTTGTAATTGCCCCTTTCAGGATCTGGATCACAGAGGCGCCACGCAACGGCTGGTGCTGGGGTATGAGTGCACAGGACCATTTACTGGTGAAACTGGCGTGAGGTGCAGAGCTACAAGTCCCCAGTTGAAGTTTTTTCTTTAAAAAAGGAAGGCAAGGCGTTCTTCCAAGAGTCAAAGATATCCATCAGCCCCTTAACTTGGGTCCCTGTGTCAGGACAGAAGTTAAAACAAGCATTTGCAATGCAATAGGTATCGCATTTACGAGAGTTTGAGCTATTGGCATTGTAAATGACAATGCCTTTATGTTTTTGTTGTGTTTTAAAACATAAATAAAAAGGCATTGACATTTACAATGCCAATATCTTAAACTCTCGCAAAGCGAGACCTATTACATTGCAAATGCTTGTTCTTTGTTGTTGGTCATTCATTCTGTGGTTTCAGAGTTACACACGGAGAAAAATCTCCTGTGGGACATCCCATTTGAATTATGCAAGTTCACACGAGAGAACTTCACTTTATAATTTTATAACCTTTTGATCAATCTGCACCAAATGTGGCACACACTTCGATGTCCTACTATACTCCACTCTTACTTCCTTCTCACCCCCACAGTATTGGGTAGATTGGTGAATGGGGAGAATATTGAGAATGCAGAATGGGCTTTCCTATGAAGTGAAGTTTCTTGTTAAATACAGAGGTGTTACACGTCCTGATGATCAAGTAATGATGTGCACTTCTTTAGCAGCACATGACTGTAATTACCTTCTTTAATTGATATGGAAGTAGTAAGGGGACACGTTTCCAAACAAGGCTTCTGAATGTTGGCTTTTTGGTTTAACAAATGAAGGTTATGTCAAATGTATGTGTGCTATTTGCCACATGACGTTGGATTTAGCTACAATCAGGACTTGGTGAGCACTACAGGAAAGTCAGCTGTGTTATTACTATGTGAAACAGAATCTTAAGAGAGTATACTTTGTTTTTCACATCACTACATATTGCAGGCAGTCAGGACAAATCACAATGCTTCGCTTTTCTCCTTTTTGATACTTTTTTACAATTTCAGTCCTCTGCAATGCCTTTATTTAATTCAGGCGTTTTATGCAGCACTGTCATGCCACCGTAGGTGGTTCTTGTTCATTTGAGCAGGTAAAGTAAAAATATGTATTTCTCCATTTAATAGGATTATGTGTTATGTAGAGTGTGTTCACTCGGTAACCAACCCCTTGCCTGTCAACTGGCTTCATGGTGTCTGCTGAAATGTCAGGAGAGGGAAGGCGGATAGTAAGTACTTGGGCCCTTGCTTAGTAATCCTCCGCTCTGAATTGATTCAAGCCTCCAGCGGGAACCCTGGGGGTTTAAGGCCTGCTTTCCATGGCTGCATCTCTTATAATGAAGACTCGGCCGAGGGGTTCGGCTTTGCACTTGTGGTTTGTCAAGTAGTTTCTGTGTTGAAGGTGGGGAAGGGCCAGGGCTTCAGTGAATTTAATTCGGTGGTTAGTTTGTAAACATAGAAGGCTGTTATGGCACATGGGGAGATGGGGTGAAGGCATATGGTAAAGATCGAAGGTGAGGATTTTAGCAGTGGCTGGCGGCGGGATCAGTAGAAGGTTTCCTTAGAGAGGGCAGAATGCTCGTTTTCCCCGTCTGAGATATAACGCAGGCCAGAGGGAATGAAATGAGAAACTGCCATGCAGCAGAACGTGTGCACTGCGGGTAGACATCAAAAACGGACAACACGTGGCCCTTCTGGAATCAGCCCCCTGCACGCAGATAGGTGAAGATCACTGGATCTCAGACCTCGGCACGCTCTTGGAAAGAAAGCGCCCCCTTCTCTTTTTGTGGAAGGAGCAAGTACCCCTACAGTGGCCTGCAGTGGGCACACAAGGGGAGCACAGGATACCGTTTGGTGAGAGCATTGCAGGTTCTTGTAGCAGGCTCTCCACACTGGATGGGGGTCCAATGAGGAGATGTGTAACGAGACTGAGTATCATTTTTTTCCTCAAAGAAGTTGCTTGCTGAGGTTTAGGCATCATATTACTTGGGTAAGGTGACCTCCCTCCCTCTACCCTTTCTGTGAACAAAGCAGGTCAACAAGCGGGCACACTCGGGCAAGGCATAGCAACGTCCTCATCATATAAATACGCCCCCGCATTCTGAAGGAAACATTCAAGACAACAAACAGTGCGATTTAAATCTGAGGTACATTTCAGAGAGACGAGATTTACCGTAGCTGAAAGTGCTGTCGTGAAATTACACTCCAATAGCGCCCTCTAGCGCCCAGTATCTAGTTATGGAAAAATAAACTTCTCTTCCATACCTCCTGAAACCTTATTTTCACTCCACCACTAAAAATATCTAGAAGGGTCCTTGGGAGAAAGCAACCAGCTGTCATAACCACGCAGCAACATATGGCAGGAACACCACGAACGTCAGCTAGGTCATGATACAGACAATAAATAAATACCACCAGCACGTGTAATTCTGTAGCTTAAGGAGATTACCGAGCTGTTCACGGAATGTGGTGATTACACCCCATGCTAACAAGCACGGAATCGAAACGGAGGAGCGGGGGCGAGCGAGCGCGGCAGCCTGCTCAGCTGACCAGACGCTCGTGCGTCATGGCCTTTGCCTGCGATTACGCGCGACGCAGACATGTGTTTCCAATTATCGCGCACGCGTCTGGGCACGATAATGGGAAACACATGTCTGCGTCGCGCTAACCATCCCAAAAAGGCCAGCCACGACGCACGAGCGTTTGGACTGCTTCTGAAACCCCCTTACTTAAAGTCTTCGCCAGAAGTAGCGCTTGCGCGCTACTCTAGGCTCGACCTAAAAAAGAATTGCAACGCAAGCACAAAACTACAAGAGAAGGGTGGCTGGGTTGACTTCTGTGCAAAATCGTAGAAAACGGCCACTCAACATTTCCAAAGCGGAGACAAAGCTTCCAAAGGATACAGAAAGGTTATCCTGAGCAATTGCCCAATATACAAATATCTACAAGTATTCTGTTGTAGATATGCTCTTCTCTTTATTTTCAATCTTGCAACACATCCAAGGTGATAGCGTTGCCAGTCTTATTTTCAGTCTTGTAAACATCCAAACAATGATACGGTAGCCAGCCAACAAATGTTTCGTGTGTGATGTGTATCACTAACTTCCTAGGGGCTACAAAAGATAAGAAACCAACCTTAAGCATCTTAATATGTCATTCCCAACTCAATTTGCATTGCAAAACTAAATGTCAAACCAAAGAAGTGAAAAAGTGACTAGCGTTTAAGTTGGATCCAAGCAAAAAGTGAACAAGCTTTGAACTAATTCCCCATGTTACACTCTATTTCATTAAAAGATGATAAAAACCATTCACCCTTACTTGTAACAATTATAGTCTAGCATAACAAGTAACAGAAACATGGATAAATAAAGCAAGATAAGATAACTATGTCGTGCTCAGTGTCCAAGCTTATATAGCAAGACTTGCTAGTCCACACATTTCGTTATTGTGAGAAGACACCGTTAGTCAAGGAAAGATAACCTCTCACCTCACCATAAAAGCCATCCTGCTCACCAAATTCAGTATTTTCAAAAAAAGTGTAGTTGCCGCATATATTAAGGGGACCAATTATACCTGTATCTCCTAGACACAAAAACCTCACATTATAAAGCAAAACTCGTAATTCGGAGTCTCTAACAGCACCAAGAGTTTGGCGAAATCATGCACCAAAGTCATATCAGTACAACATCAGTATTATATCTGACTCAAGAATTACGAAAAATGTCCCTACTACTTAATATGTCAACCTGTCTATTACACCTGATATACTATCCCACGCCCAAATATTACAAAGATAGAACAGATTAAACCCATAAGTATAAAATTCAACACTTTTTTAAACTAATCTCTGGGTGAACGAATCGTATCTTATCTCTATTTATTACTTAAATAGTGAGTGAGCAATAGAAATCCGTATAATAGCCTTTCATCATCCCATTGGCATATTGGCATATATTTAGCACTTTTCTGAAGCCATATACTGGGTATAACTGCCATGTCCTATCTATCTCTCTCTCAAATGGTGAGGAGGCAACATAAATTCATATAAAAGTCTATCTTCATTATGCAGCAGTGCACTACTCAATCCAACCTCCAATTGGATATAACGACCACATCATATTTCATTTTAATGATCTCAACTGTTCAATGGTTTTTCAGGAAGTAAAAAGGAAAGGAAGAATTGAGACTCATCCGAAAGAGACAGTAAGAGGACAGTATGAGCACAGTCACCATATGCCCTGCATGCTTATCAAGTGCCCAAAACGTATTGCAACTCATGGTCTATTTTTAGTCTCTAGCTCACTGCATGTAATTTCATAATCCATCGGGCTTCACTTTGTGTTAATCTAAGCTCCCGGTTTCGCCCCTCACATCAATTGGTAGAGCTTCAATCTCATGAAAGTTGAACCACAAATGCATATCCTGTGCTTTACATTCTCTTGCATGGGTTCCAATGGGGTACCTATCATGCATTTGCTTCAAAGCTCTAAAATGTTCAGCAATTCATTCCCTAAGTGGCCTGATGGTACTGCCCACATAAATTGTTCCACATTTGCAAATGATAACAAAAACATATTTGGTCATACAATCAAAATGTGTACAAATGGTAAACGTTTGTGAATTGTTATATTCAAATTCCATTAACAGACATCTTACATATATTACAGTTACCACATCTATACGAGCCCTGGTTCAATCTGTGGCACCATGTTTCACTCATTACTTGTCTCCTGGGGTAACTGGGGCTTACTATATTGCATAATGTCTTTAGTTTGCGGTAAGTAATACTTAGGCAGTCCATTATAAATTGTTGTAATGTCAAGTCAGATCTAAGTAGGGGCCAATGCCGTCTGAGTATATTGTACACTTTCTGTGACCCCTAATGGTAGCCAGTGACTAATTATATCTGTGTCTTAGTATCTCTGTTTTTTTGCTTTATCCTTTAGAGTATCACTCTAATTTATTTATTCTCATTTTAATATTTGAGATCTCGCTCTAGCTCTCAGAATAACATCCTTGTTATATCCTCATGTCAAGAACCTCTGTTCTATATCTGTCATATTATGCATAAGTTCAGTATCAGCACTGCAGTTTCTCCTTGCTCTTATCTCCCCAAATGGTATTGAGTTGATCTGGCTTTTAGGGTGTGAGCTACTGGCATGCAGTAAAGAATTTCAGGAGGTCGTTTTTCTATACATCCGACTATTGATTTCCCCCTGACAGATATATAACTCAACATCTAGGAACACAATTTTCTCGTGACTATGTGGCATAGTGGAAGACATATTATGCATACTGTTATTCATGAACATAGGAGTTTTTTTACATTCATGAATAACAATATGTATAATATATAGGCCAGTGGGTTCTCTGGGGTGTCTGGATAACTCTCTAAACATCTAGCAATTTTCAAGGCCTAAAACTTGGGCTAATTTCACATGTACTGCATTAAGGAGATGGTCAGCTGGTGGTCGAAATACAGGTAGCACACACAAAATTAAGGGACTAACAAATATTGTTTTCACTGAGCACTGTATATTGACACAGTTTTGTTCTGTCACTCAGTTCCAGGCACTTTCTCTAAGTGTCAGTAATAAAAAAGGCCTGCAGTGCGCCGTCATCTGCTTCTCCTCCTGGTCCGCAGCCGTCTTGTTCAGGAGTGGTTTCACGGACATGCCCGGCGGTGTCCTCTTCAGTCTATTTTCCTGCAGGTGCAGACCATCACCTTTTTTCAAGACTTTGTTGTGTGCTTCACTCAACAGCATTTGTTGGTGTCACAGTCCCTGTGACACTTGATGATGGGCCCTCAGCGTGGCTCTTAGGAATGGTCTGGTCTGTCTGCCCTTTTTCTGGTATGCTCCACAGGTGGCGGTGCTCATACGTTACAGGTACCTCTGTCTCAGGTTTTGTTGGTGCAGCTCTGCATCTTGTTTCATGAATCCACTCAGGACGTCCCTGCACCTTCACTGCCATCTGTGTCACTAGGAGCACGATGTGAGGCCATGTCCACCTAGAACTAAGAGAAACATCTTTTATTTTTCTCACCATGTCTCCAGCTTTAAAAGGGTGTGTTTGCTCTGAGGACGGATAGGGCAAAACTTCCTTCACCTGGACATGGTGATGCCTCAAGACCCCTGACAACTGGACTGCGTAGTCATAAATGTTTTCATCCGTCTGCAGCAGTGCTGCTTGATATGCTGTGAGAGGCAACCTCAAACCCACTGACATAGGCCGCCCCATCCGTACCTCATGGGGGTGACAAAACAGTTGGTCTAGACTGCGTCGTCCTTATGGCATGCAGCACTAAAGGCAGAGAATCAGACTATTTCAGGCCTGCTGCATCAGTTGGCTTTGCTAATCTGTTTTTTATTGTGGCGCTTATCCTTTCCACCTGACCTGAACTTTGTGGGTGGTAAGGGGCATGCAGTTTTCACTCTGTTCCCAGACATTCACACATCTTTTGCACAACTGCAGCCACAAAGTCACCCCCTCTGTCACTATTTATGCCCTGAGGAACCCCAAAACAAGGTATGATATGTTTCATCAAGCATCGCACAACAGTTGGTGCATCATTCTTCCTTGTGGGAAATGCCTCCACCCATTTTGAAAATTGATGCACACACACACCTGCAAATATTTGAATCTATTCACGGGGGGCATATAGGCAAAATCAATTTGGACGTTGGTAAAGGGACCCTCTGGTACTGGCAAGTGATCATGTGTCGCAAGGTACTGACCTTTAGCATGTTGGTCACAGACAAGTCATTGGGAGTAGAATTGTGCAGTAAAAGCTGTTGTCCCTGGTGCAAACCATTGAAATTTTGACAGTGCAGCTTTCTGTCCTCTCCCCTCGAGGTGGTTCAGCAGAGCTACAGTGTCTTTTTCACAGGCCTCAAGTGATGGAGATGCCATATGGAGATCATCAGGGTACTGCAAGATGACGCTACCACCTTCCAGGTCTGTCTTCACTGCCTGCGCATAGACCGTAGGACTCTTAGTGAAGCCTTGGGCGAGTCTTGTGAAAGTGTTCTGGGTATCTTTTATTGTGAAGGCAAATAGGTACTCACTCTCCGGATGGACTCTTATACTGAAAGACGCAGAGGAGAGATCTATGACTGAAAAGTACTCCGCCTCCACAGGTGTAGAAGATAATATAATAAAATATTGGTGTCAGGCACAACAGGTGCTAAAGGAACCACTATGTTGTTTATCTGGCGTCAATCCTGAATGAACCTATTTTGCCCTGTATTGCCCTTGGGCAATGGAATGATAGGACTATTACAGGGGCTAGTGACCTTTTTAATGATACCCTGTTGTAAGAGAGACTCAATCACAGGTTTTATCCCCTCCTCCGCCTGAGTTGACAGTCTGTACTGGCGCACAGAAAGTAATTCTGCATTTTCCTTAAGTCTCACTTTATGGGGAGGGCATGTTTTCAACAATTCTGCCTCATTTTTGTGTTTTTCCAAAACCTCTGAGTTCACTTAGTCAAGAACTTTTTTCTCAGCTGTAAAACCATATTCCTTTCAAGCATGTCAAAAACTGCAGTCCTGTCATTTCTGAGCATTCACATAATCCAACACCACCCTTCTCCATCTCCCAAAACAGACGCAATTCCCAAAGGAAATGTAAAATTCTTAGTTCTTAGTAAGTCCTGAAGGCGTTTGACCATGGGTCCCAAATCATTAGGGTAGTAACCTGGTGCTACAGCTATAGACATGTGTGGTTCTGAAGCTGGCACTTGAAATAACCTCTCTTCTTGTGATCCTAGCTCAATGGTCACCACGCACCCTTCTTTGCCCAAATACAGTATGTCCTCGAGCAACTCCATTGTCCAGTACAAATGTTTGTCTGCCATGCAGGTGTACTTTTCAGGCACTGACCCTGTGAAAAATGCTGCAGTACAGTGTACAGGCCCTGGTACTAATGTCAACTGCACTAAATGAGTGACCAATTCACTTTCAATGTCAGGGCTGTATTTAAACAGTTCTTGAAACGTGTCATAGAAATCTCTGTGTAACAGAGTCCATTGGTAGCATGTTGGAGAGAGAGACAAGACAGGGGGTGCAAATAACACAGAATCCTCACTTAATTTGCAAGCAGTAAGTGCTCTATTAGCCAATTCTAACCTGTCCTCAGGTACTTGTAAGTAAATCCCATTTTGTGAAAAATATAGTGTTGCATGCAATATACAGAGGTCTCTCCGCAGAAAATTGATGGGTGCATCTGGTGATAGGAGAAACTGATGGGTCATTGAGAAGTCGTCAACAGAATCTGGTAGGGATTCTAATAACTCTTCGTGCATCAGCATCCCATTTACAGCTACAGTAGTGACTGTTTCGCCAGTACTGAGACCCAACTTGTTTCTTACTGCTGATACGGTTGCACCGCTGTCTATTAGGAAGTCAATCTCTTTACCTCCTACCTTAACTGGAAACATGGAATTCTCCTCAGCTGCGTCTGATACCTTCATCATAAAGCACGGGGCTCGGATTTCTGCAGTTTTGGTCACCATCTCTTTCTCCTCGTGGTCCTATGCTGATCCACGTTGTTCCTGCAAAGGGTTCTTTAGGGAGTGCTGTCTCTGCTTGATGCCTCTGGGCATGGGTGGTTTTGATGGCTGGGCTTCATCCCTGTCAAACCTGTAATTCCTGTTATTTCTATCACACCTGTCATTTCTCTCATTCTTGTCATTTCTATCTCTTATACCTCTATAATGTTTACAATTTCGGCCCCAGTGCCTGTACCTCTGGCAAACATAACACTGATTCCTACTCTTGTCTTTTCTCTGGAATCCTTGTCCTTACTCCTGTCTTTGCTGCACCCCCTGATAGTACATTCCCTCTGACTCCTCCTCTCTTTGTACTTGCTGCAACATCATCTCTTTGTCATTTTTAGTTGTGTTCTTCTTTACCTTGAAAATACCATCCCTTTCCATAATTATCAGAAAGGTGCACAACTCTTGATATCCTTTAGTAGACCACTCAGAGTGACACAGTTTACAACTATGGGCCACAGAAGCTAACAATCTATTCATAGGTGTGCGAGTAGCTAATACTTTATATGCCTCTGTTGTGCATGGTACCCCTGCACTATTATCCCATGCTTCGTTGTACCTTAAGGTGTAATCATCCAGTGACTCATCTGACTTCTGCATCGTGGCCATGATTTGAGAAAAATCACCGTGTTTGACTGCTAAGCCATTAATTGTGTCCTTGACAGACTAACTCATTTATCAATTTATTTTCTGTGACATCCATATTATTAGTCTGTATTGTCTTTCCTGTGGAATTTGGAACGCACTTTTCACCAAAGACCATCTGCTACCATATTCTATTTTTAGTAACATTTCTACATCTGTAGGAAGGGGGATATAGGCAATGCATATTTTATGAAGCCATTCATATTATTTCACACTAGCTGTGAACGGTTCAGGTGCATCCTCAGCCATCTGAGCTGCCTCCAAGGGGTTCCATGGTTTTAACATGGCTGTCATTCCCAAACCTATTTTTGGTGCAGTCATTGTAGTGTTTAATAGTATATCATCAGTATATGAGTTCTCACTTTCGTACCGTGTGCGTGACTGTGTATGTATCAGCCATTCCCTGTTATCTATCTTACCCTGGAGTTCATTATTGGAGCGTTGTATTTTCTCCCTTTCAGTGTCCACCTCCTCCTTCATCTGCTTCCCTCCTCAGGTGGGCTAACTGGTTGTGTTCCTCCTTGTTGTTTTTCTCTTCTGCACTCAGCCCTAAATCCTCCCTCAGCCCAGAATTCAAAGTCGGGGCCGGCATTTCAAAAGCACGCGGCATGTCCCCTCCAAATGATAGGTGTCCATTCAGGACCGGTGTTCTCAAACCACCTTGTCTGGGGCTAGTTGGCATGTAGGATACCCTAGTTAACTCACCTTCCAGGGATATATGGAAATAAGGGACAAGTGATAAGCCTGGTTTTGGAGCCAGTCCCTGCTCACGTGTTTTATTTCTTTCACAGTGTATGTAGGGGCATGAAAGTGTGGGTAAATTTAAGTTGCGTGATGAGGGGCTGAAATATGAGGGGCTGAGAAATGAGGAGCAGGTAGAACAGGCCCTGCAGAATGGATGCTTTGTCCCAATGTCGGGTGACTGCTCTCATTGTTGTCTCTACCTGTGATCCAGGAATTTAATTCATTATACACATCCAATCTCTGTCTTTTCCTTTCTTCCTCAGTTAACAACAAAATCTCCTCTCATCGTCTGCTCCTTCCCCTAGTTTGACATAAAGGCCTTGAGACTTGGAGGTAATAAACAGTTTCTTCAACTTATTTATGTCAATATACACTTGGCGGTGCATCCAAATACACAGCAAAGCAGCAGCCCTTCTAGAAGTAGTGGCATTTGGTATTGCTTTAACCCTGTCTACTTCAGCTGTTATAAAGCCACAGTGTTTACACAGTGACAAAAAATGCTGCTCTGTTTGCACATAGTTACTTAATTCTAATAAACATTAGCTATAGGTTGTCGGCCAATCCTTCTCGAATCCTAGCCCCTTTTTTCAAGTTTTTTGGACTCACTGTTCACCACTGTTACTGTAGAACAGTCTCTGGACTCTGTGGAGGCATTCCCCTGGCCTTTCTTTTTTGAAAGGAGAGCTTTCTTTTTAGCAGTTGAAAGCCACTGCTGCAAGCAATCGCTTAAATAGTGTGAATACCATGATGGGTCACACTGTAATTATATAGTCTCTGTCAAGTGTTCATTATCATGCATCTCAAGAGAAACAAATGTAGGCCACCTCCCTTCATTTCCTTTCCAAGTCCAGACTAGCGCGCAAAAAGGTGTTACATATTCTAGACAATTCATATCTTGTACAACCTGAGCTGCAGGGCTAACTGGTGGTAATTTAAAACCTTTCAGTCCTGCCAGCTGTTTAATAAACTTTTCTGTCTTTTTCAACATTCGAGGACTCACCACCTTCACATTTTGTTAAGACTTGCCATTGCCCATTGTGCCTTTCACTCACAATTTTACACCCTGAAAGATAAACACAATTGTATCCTGCAACAAAAGTTGTTGAGAGAGAGAGAGAGAGAGAGAGAGAGAGAGATTGACAACTCAGAAACACCACATAAATCAGTTTGCTTCTCTAATGCAGTAATTCACTACTTTACATATAATTTAAATAAACATTGCAAGGAAACATAGCTGCACATTAAACTTAATCAACACATTGTTCAAATACAGTCACTGACTGAAGACAGATGATTTTTTGTGCACATTTCAAATTCATTTCCTTGTGTTCCGGTGCCAACTGATAATCAAATGCTTCCCACGTTACACTCCGGGAGGTTTTTGCCCCTGGGGGCCCCTTTAAAAATTGTTTATACATTTTCCTCTGACTCAGGCTCTCCTGCATGGGTTACGATCTCCCCGAAGGCATCAGCCACTATCAATCAATTTATTAATATGGAGAAAACTTGCAGTTTTCTTCTAAGTCCCCTGTTTAATTGCCAGATATATTTGTAGGTACTCCTGAATCCCTGTTTCACTACCATCTATATTCTAAGCATTAAAGGGCCACAGCGGCAAGGTATTCAGTTCACTTACTTGTGTGACATGTCATGCTTCCGAGTCCAATGGCACAATCTGTCGGGGAATAACTTTCCCAACCCTCCTCAGAGTGACACAAAGAAAATACAGACACCAGGCAGGGCTCCGGAACAGATGAAATGTATTTGAAGGTACCACAGCTTATTGGCAGGCCAAAGCAGAAGGCAGATGCATGTCCCAGTGTTTTGTCTTAGAACAAGCTTCTTTTGCCCAAGTCATTCTTGTGGGGATTTTATATATGTTAAAAAGCGCCGTCACCAGCAAAACCCCAAAGGGGACTCAGTCCCACCCCAGAGGAGACATAGTCCAAACATGGGTAACCATATAGAAAATAGAATTGCCACGCAAGCACAAAACTACAAGAACACAGTAAAAACAAAATACATATTGCAGTGTAAGCAAACAAGGGTACAGAAAAATGGTTGAGCTAAACTTAACGTAAGAGACAGGAGGCCTCAGAGTGTGGTTTGTGTTGACAGCTGTTGGAGGTGTCAGAGAGGTCTGCGATGGAGCCTAGGTGCAGGGCTTGAATAGCTCCAGGAAGGAGGGGGAGCATTGTGGAGGACCTGAACAAGCAGCTTGGCCAGGGACAGAAATGAATAGCTCAGTGGGTTTGACATAGTGCGAGGGAGAATTGGAACTAACTATAGTACATACATAGAGATATATATTTTTCCTCCAATACCTACAAGTAAGTACTTTACTCATATCAAGCTTGTGTGCGTGTTTTATATTTAGTTAAGTGTTAGCACTGAAAGCCTGTTTTGCTAATAACGTTAGCTCATTTTGACGAATCAGCACAAAGCTAGGTGCAGCGTGGCATGTTTCGTGCAGATCTGTCAGGGGAAGTGTGGGCACAGAGGACGTAACAAAATATGAGTTTCTGCGATACTCAACATCTGAGCTCGTGTTGGGCTGAGAACTAAACTGCTGTTAAATGTATTTTTGGTGTCTTACTAAATAGAATGTCCCTGAAACATACCTGTAATATGTTCAGAAAGTGAAATGGATACTGGAAAAAGCTGACCAACTTGCAATTGCTACTGCATAGGAAAGTGCCTAGAGACAAAAAGGTCAGTTACAACCGAGAACCAAATTGGTAACAAGCAAGCTCTAATTCCTATATAGTCCTGAATCTATTATATATAGTATCCCTAAATGCTGAATTCAGAAAGACAAAGAATAAATAAATGCTTGAGCCTTGTACAGAAGCACACTTCTTCCCATAGGTGAGATTGCAGATATCTCCTCATAAAGATCAAACAAAGCATAGGAGAAGAAGAATTCTAACATGGAAAAAGCCTGAGACAAGCACAATCAACACTATAATGAAATGATGAGAACCCAGACTTGGCACACCCAGTATTCGATCAAGCAGAAGAGCATTTATAGTTGAATACTATTGAGGAGTTAAAGAAAAAACTACTGACCAGTGGTAAAAAGAAAATCAGGATCAAGGGCCTAAAGCACTGGTGGAACTTAGTCCACCACTCTCTAAAACGTGCTTGTGAGATTGAAATAGCAATATTTTATTTTCCATTCAAGTCAAAGTTTGGTTTAAAAATGTGATCCCATTAGTTTATAACTTGTGCCTTGATGTTCCCCAATAGAGAAGAAAAATATGTGAACTATTAACCACATTAAATATTCTTTTTTATCCATTTGTTAATTGAACTTTCTTCTTTTCCCACAATACATAATGAAAAAGGAGAGAGCTTTGTATTAAAACAGCAACAACAACATTGTTCAAATAAGTATAGTGGATAGCTACCATAATTGGAGGTAAACAAACATGCTTTTACTAAGTGGCCACACTTTCTTTCAAATATTGCCAGCAGCACGACCTCTTGGGTCAATCTTCCCAGCTCTTTATGTTTTTTCAGGGAGCTAAAACAGATGTTTTTACTTTTGTCCATTCTCTGTGGAATTACGTGAATTGTTCTCACTGGAGCTGAATAATTTTATTAGTTTGATTATTTAATATTTCATTCAATTCTAAACTTACAAGACTGGTCAGTGATTCTTGTGCAATTTACCTGTTACTCAGAGCCCATGTTTTCATTTCTATTACCAAAAAGTAAAAATCTTGGTCTTATCAGCAAGACCAACCTCAACTCTTCCAATTTTTGGAAAAGTATTAATCATTGTAGTACATTGTGACTTGTGGGGAACTGTAGGAAGTATGAGAAATGGAGAAAAACAACAAAGGTGAGGATGAAGTGATACCCTGGGCGAACTAACAAACAAGGTACCATACAATTAAGCAGCTGTGACGCAAATTGCTTCTTCGGTTCACCAGTAAGCACCCACTTTCCCTATGAGCTTTACTCTGATTGGTCCTGGTATTAATCTGACTTGGAAGTCTTGCCTTATGCCTTTTGTACCCTAGGCGCCACTGTCCAGTTCTCCACTCCTCTGGATTCCTATGCATATTTTTCCTTCTGTCTCTTGAATTCAAAGAGATCAGGGTGTCTTCTCCCTGCCTTCCTCAAGAAGCTCTCCCTCTGATTCTTGGCAGAATATCAGCTTTACAACTGCAATTGGTATTTCTTATTCTTGCCTACCCTAAAACTTAACTCAAAATGTTCCCTGTTTAGATTATCCTTTGTTCACAAAAAGTTTACTTGGCACATCTCGTTGAGATTGACCTTCTAATAATCTTGATTTTTGTATTTCAATTGAGGAAAATCAGGCTTTGAGTCTTGTATGGTCGCAAGATGCCAGGTATTTATTTTTGGGATGGGGAGAGTAAGGGAAGGGTTCGCCAGAGGGCGATGGGATGAGGGCCAAGGTTCTAGGTACTTTTAAGGGAGGTGACATCAGAAAAATAAATAGCCAGGTTCCAAGCTCAGGTTTACGCTAACAATTTATCGGTTGCATAGACAAAACGTGTCCTTTGAGACAGTTCGTCGGTTCCTTCCTGCCAGGGGAGGTGATGCGTTGGTTCCTTACTGTGAGAGGAGGTGATGCGTTGAAATCCTGACACGCGGCCTTGGTTCCTTACTGCTGGGCAACATCGATGCAGACGTTGGCGCACAGGTGCAATGCATGGAAAATCCGGATGCGTGAGGGTCGATGCGGCAGCAAAACAGGCGCTGCATCGTTTTTCCCAGCCACCAGCAGGTGATGCGTTGATTTCTTCAGCTGCACAGCAGGGCCTGCGTTGGAGTTGGAGCGAGTGTCTCGGGCGTCGGAGACACGGTGCACAGGACTCGGGCTGCGGCAATCTTTTCAGCTGCACAGCAGGCGCTGCGTCGATTCTTCAGCCGCGTCGTGGCGAGGCATTGGTTTTTCAGCCGCACGGCGGGACTGCATCAGAAAAAAACAGGCGCTGAAGGTCGATGCCTGGAATTACAGGCTTCTTTGCAGCAAAACCACCTCCAAGGGCCCAGAACTGGGATTGGCACCATTGGCAGGTCAGAACTCCCAGCAGAGGAGTTCAGGGGCTGCAGGTGAAGTCTTTGATGGCCCTGAGACTTCTTAACAGGAGGCAAGCACACACAAGCCCTTGGAGAACCTTGACAAGCAGGATACAGAAAGCAAAGCCCAGTCCTTTCACTCTCCAAGACAGAAGCAGCAGACCAGCCCAACACAGCAACAAGCTGAGTGGTAGTTTCCCCTCCTTCAGCTTCTCCAGCTCTTCTTCTTCTTGGCAGAATATCCTCTTAGTTCAGAAGTGTTCTAAAAATGTGGGGTCACAGCTCCAGTACTTATACTAGTTTCTGCCTTTGAAGTAGGCAAACTTCAAAGGATAGTCTTTGTGGTGCACAAGGCTGTGCCTTGCCTTGCCCTGACCTGGCTCCAGACACACTACAGGAGGGGGGGGGGGTGGATGATGGCTTTGTGTGAGGACAGGCACAGCCCTATTCAGGTGTTAGCGACAAATCCTCCCACCAGTCTAGCTCAGGAAGATCCATCAGCCTGGTAATGGGCCATCAGGATATGCAGGGCACACCTCAGCTCCCTTTCTGTCACTGTCTAGAGTGAATGCACAAACAGCTCAACTGTCAGTCTAAACCAGACATGGATTCCACAGGCAGACAGAGGCTCAGAATGGTAAAGCAAGAACATGCCCACTTTCTACATACAGGCAGGAGTATGAATAGTGGTAGTAAGCTGTGACTTGCTACTCCGCCTTGATGCTGTTTTTGATTTATGGACTGGTGCTTTATTTACCCCTTTGTGTTTCTGTAATTGTCCTTTTGATTATACACAACTTAGCAATATATTATACACATTTGCAAATACTGTTTCATATTTGTTAATTGTTTTTGTATTTCCTATGTTGAAAAATGTCATCAGTTTGTGTTATCCTTAATGTTTGACATGAATTTAATGTTGTTGCATTTACGGAATAACCCAGAAAAATTGTGAAATAAATCACAAGAGCCTATGAATTTATTCCATTGGCTCTTCTCTTGATTAAACTTTAAATAGTAGCTACTGGATACTCTCAGGTATATAATTATTAGTGGTCTAATCCAGTTAGCTTAGGACCCAAGCCTTCCTTAGGTTACACTTTCTAAAAGCAGCATTTTCGAACACACAAATTAAAAACCAACTTTACAGAAAGATTTATTAAATTGTGAGTTCAGGGAGTCCAAACTCCAAATCTCTATCTCTTCCCAATTGGAAGTTACACTTGTAAGATGTTACAAGGCAGCTCCAATGATAATCTATGGGAGGGAAAGATAGTCCTTGCAATAGCGAAAAACGAAATTAGCAGTATTTCACTAATAGGAAATGCAAAACACACAAGTACACGTCCTACCTTTTAAATACAATGCACCCTGCCCATGGAGCTACCTTGGCCCTACCTTAGGGGTGCCTCACATGTAGAAAAAGGGGAGGTTTGGGCCTGGCAAGTGGGTGCACCTGCCAGGTTGACATGGCAGTTTAAAACTGCACTCAAAGATACTGCAGTGGCAGGCCTGAGACATGGTTGCAGGGCTACTCATGTGGGTGGCACAATCAGTGCTGGAGGCCCACTAGTAGCATTTGATATACAGGCCCTGGGCATATACAGTGCACTTTACCAGGAACTTACCAGTAAATCAAATATGCCAATCATTGATAACCAGTCACAATCATAATTTACACAGGGAGCACTTGCACTTTAGCACTGATCAGCAGTGGTAATGTGCTCAACGTTCTAAAACCAGCAAAAAAGAAATTCAGCACACAGTCAAAATCAGGAGGTCCGAAGCAAAAAAGACTCGAAAAACATGCCAAAGATGCCAGGTCTAATAACTGGCATTTCTATGCATTCATATTTAATATCTTTTCAATAAAATGAGTCAGGCAGTCATCGATGCAAGAGTATTATATAGCTATGGTGACCTATATTTGTAGTTCCTGTCATAAAATGCTGTGATGAAGAGGATAATTGTATGATTGACAAATCTGAACTTCAACATTTAAATTGACATAGGGTTTACGAGTACAATTAAGAAGTGTTTTAGCTTATGTTTATCAGCTTTGATGGTCTTTTTCTTTCACCTAGGAGAGAATATCCCCACACATTGGGAATCAGTGAGTGGAAAGAACGTAAATCTGGTACTATTATTGCCACAGACAAAGGAATTCAAGGATGTAGAAGCCATGTTTAAGAAGTCTTGTGGCCGAACAATACAAAAGGTAACTTCTCATGATACTAATATATTGACAATCAAGAAGACATTTTTGCAGTTTTGCCTTTTTTTCTCTCTTGTAGTGTATAAACTTAAGGTTAAATATTTGGACAGTAAGGTATTTCTTTATACTGCTCGTTTATTCTTATTTACCTGTTGTGTCACCAAGAATTGTCTCTGTTTCAATATTTTACTTATGCTCACAAATGCAACTCTTTAAGTGCTAAGGATAAGAAGGCATTAGCTTTTATTCTTTTAGTTGTTATAATTTTGTACGATGCTTGCAATGTCCGGGCCCCTAGAGTGTGTTTTGCAAGTGTTTGCGGGCAGAATGCAGTGCCATTAAATTTAAATGGTAGCAGAACATTAGAACCAGTCTGGGCAGATATATTGTTGTCTAAAGGCAGTTGTTTAACGTGATTTCCTTAATCTAAAAAAGCTGTGAAAGGAAGACAGGGATGTATGCATTACCTTTGTAGGAAGGAGTCTTTTACATTAGGTTTGTGCATTAGTGATCTCAGCCCACTAAATCCTTTGGATGTTATTGAGTGTACAGTATGTATTGACTGATTGACCATAGACATCCTCTGGCTAGTTTCGCTCCATCGTTCGGAGACTGGTTCCATTTGGTGCATGTACGGTTCGTATGCAGGGAGTGCTTCACGGCAAAAGCATGTCTTGAATTTCATCCTTTGTTTGGTCTGGAGCCAGTGGTATGACTTCACTGCAGACAAAATAGTCTGGTCACTTCAGGCCTAAGATGGGGCATGATTTTGCACTTTTAGGCTCTTTGGAGATTAGTTATTTTCTTTGCATGTGGGCCGTATAGATAATGGTGCAATAGTCTATTTTGAATCTGCTTGCAGATAGTTGCCCATTTGTGAAAAGAGGAAAGGCAGTATTTTGAATAGGACACTTAGGTGATAAGGTGTGGTTTAAGTGATGTCATTTACCACTGGTGTAATTGACAGGTTTGCATTGACAGTGACTCCCAAGTTAAAGACTTTTTGATCATACGTTGATATATGTAAGAGACCCTGAACGCTCCATACCTGTTCTCAGCAAGTTACTAGAGTATTTTGGCAGGGTGTCGGTACTCTGTGTATTCCGCCACAAGACAATACTCTACCCCCTGGCCATCCTCGTGGATAGAGACAAAGCTGATCTCCCAGCGGTGGGTATGCAATGGGAGAAGCGTAGCTTCTGATATCTTGGTCTACAGATCACTCATGGCCAACATCTCCAATATGAACTAAATATGGACAGGATTCTGAACGGACTTGCGACTTCCGTCCATTTCTGGACTACGTTGCCCCTATCGGTAATGGGCAGAGTGACTTTGAGTAGCCTACCCCGTTGCCTCTATACAATGCAAAATTAATTTTGTATCCGGCTATCTGAAATGTTTCGTCAGATAGATAAGCTATTTGTTGACCTGATATGGGCGGGCAAAAGGTGGAGGGTTCGACTAGAGATCCTGAAGTTGGATCTCAGCGGGGGAGGTCTTGGACTCACTGATCTACAGCTGTATTACTTAGCGGGCCTATTGCAGTATGTTTCGATGTGGTGTGATGATGACCCTAACTTGGAAAAGAGTCTGGATCAACTGGGACTGTTCGGCTCCCCCATTTTCTGATGAGTAGTCAATGGCTCCGACTGGGAACCCCATTTAGTATTACTCTAGTAACACGAGCATGGGAAATGGCCGTTAGGAAAGTTATAAAGAAGACACGATATGCCCCACTTCTCCCGATTTGGTGGTTGTGCCTCTTCCTGCATATCTGTGAGTCTATGGACATCGAGGGCTGGATTATGGAGGCTGTTTTAATGTGGGAGACTTGTTTTTGAATGGCAACGTAATGGCTATGGAGGAAGTAGAGATGCGCTACGGGGTTGATAATCGACAGTTCCTGCAATATGCGAGCATATCACGTACAGTCCGTGAGATCTGGCCCACTTTCCCAAAGGAACCGAAGCGGTCCCAGGTCCTACAGGTAATTTTGTACCCTGGCTCAATTAAGGGCATTATATCCCAGCTAAATGTAGCCCTAAAGTCCGATAGACAGATCAATGTTGCCCTAAAGCGAGCAGCCTGGGATAGGGAATTAGAGTCTCCGTTATCGGACAGAGAATGGTGTAGAGCTTAAGCGCAAGTACGTGACATGGCTAGCAACGCCCACTTTAAGCTGATGCACTTTTATTTTCTTTACCAAGCATATCTGACACCATGTCGTTTACATAAGGCGTACCCAGCGAGATCGGCGGGATCTGCTAAATGTGGGATAACACCTGCAGATTTTGGTTGTGTCTCATGGACTTGCACGCAACTCCATACACCATGGAATGGTGTGCTTGGTGAGTTACACAGGGTGACAAGGGTAGCCATGGAACTTTCAATACGTCACTGCTTGCTGGGGCTGTTACCTCTTCCTAAGAAGGGGAGAAAGATGCAATATAAATTTGCCCAACAAGGCCTCCTGCTGGCACGACGCCGTATAGCAATACACTGGGCCAGCTCCGTCCACCCGGCTCTCACCAAGTGGAGGACGGATCTTTTGGAGTGGGCGGTGGCTGAGGAATGCAGACTCTGGAGGATGCGCACTGACGAACATGCAGAAAGGGATCTTGAAATCTGGTCTGGCATGCTGGACACACTGGGGTAACACAGTGAGGAGCTAGGAGATGGAGTGGACCCAGTCATGGAGGAGGGGGCCAACACTACTTCTGCTGGGGAACTCGATTTAGAGACTGCACCAGATGAGCATGAATCCATAGATAGTGAGCATTCATTGGTCCTGCATGAGCCCGGCAATTCCGCGTAGACTCTGTACTGGTCTTGCGCTTGATATTGAGGGCCACCCCCCTGTTAACAACATATGGGGTTTCACATATTGGTAGCTTGAATGATTGATGGATCTGTCTCTTACCTTTCCCTATGCCTTATCTTGTGACGCTCCTGCTCTACCTTGTCAATTATCGCACTTTGAAAAACAAGAATGTATACATGAAAGTACTCAGCTGCAATGTTAACTGTATTTCTCTTGAAAAAACTGAATATACAAATGTACAAAAAAAGAAGAATTTTTGATCGAGAGTCCAGTGGCTGGCCCAGTTATATTGAAGTGATTAATGGTAGGCAGGGCCTAATAGTAGGAAGTCAGTCTTCGAGACGTTGGGAAAGAGCCGATTCTAGTTCATCCACTTGTGAAATCCTAGTAGGCAGTCAAAGGCTTAAAACACACTAGGTTTATTGGAAAGTTTGATGTGATTATGGTGTTGCCAACATGCAATTGTATCCCATGGTGAAGCTACTACAAATGTTTTTGAGTGATACCATGTAGACATTAAAGAAGGTCTCACACAAAAATGTCCCTTCTGAAATACCACTGGTAATGTTGGTAGCTAGTTTTACTTAGTGAAACTTGTTGAACAGAAAGGAGTTTAACTATTGCAGGGCCATTCCTCCAACACTGCTGTTGGTTGCAAATACATCTCAAGCATACTGTGCAATCATGAGTGTAAAACATATCCAAAAGTTCAGAAGAATCAAGGCACATTCCAGAGCCACTGTGGTATGCAGTGCTAGGCAAAATATACAGTCAAAATCATGGTTAAACATTTTTTATTGATGCTTAGCTTGTGGAAACCATGGGGATCTTAAAGCCAAACCCTAACTGAAAGTCACTAAGGAGAGTATTCTTTGTCAGGTGTGCACAGAGTTAAGTGTTTGTCATGATCTGAATAACCTTAACTAGCTGTTGAAAGTTAAATGTTAATGTGTTGTGATCCAATGAGATTGTGTCAGCCTTTGGCTTCTTCAACAATTAATCTACAAGTGAGAGTTTGTGTGAAGTGGGCTCTTTCCCTGATTCATTTGAGACACTGAAAAACTAGCTGAGAATAGGTGTGAGAACTGGTTGATGCAGTGTGATGACTTCGGCATGTTTGTTAGAATGATTCTTGGTTATTAGCATGCTGATAATTCTGTTACGTTCTTAATCTTTGCCATTCTCATCCATTGAATATCTCTGCCAACTATCGATGGGACTAAAATTACTTCTGTAGCTGTTTTAATATACAGCTTAATGCAATGCTACCACTTATACATGCATATATCTTTCTGATAGATACAGCTTGCAGATTCCTCACCTTGTAAATCCCTCTGGCACTATTCCTCTCATTGTGAATCCCACCAGGAAAAGTCTTGCCCTGGGCCTGGAAGTTTAATGCCGCCAGTGAACCGCAGCACCTATTGTACCATCTACTACAGTGGCAGTGAAAACATGGTTCATTCCTACCAGTGTAACCTGACCATAGCAGTGTAAAACATACAATTCGAACTGTCAAAATAAACCCTTTCGACAGCTCATAACCTCCGTTTTAAGTATTTATAAGTCATCCTCATATATGCCTTGTTGCCCACAAGGCAGGATGCATGGTATTTAAAAATAAGACATGTAGAAATGTAATGCTAACATGTCCTTACAGTGACAACGCAATTTTTCACTGTGGCAGGCCTAGCTGCTAAAAATCCTAATAATGTATCTCAGGAATAGGACTAGCCAGAAAAAATAACTAATCAACTATTTTTATAGTTATTAAAATCCAATTCAATTATGAAGTTGGATGCGTATTAAATATTAAGAAAAAGTAACTTTTAGAAAGTCACCTTTTCCCTTCCTGAAATCCCTGGAGGCTAAATTTCCATTTATTCTCTTACTTCTGCCAGCTACTAATTAGCATTTCAGTAGGTGTGAAAAGTGCTCAGAGAGCAGAGAACAAAGATCTGGGTGTGGGGAGGTGGTGGTGTTCCCTTGATAGGATGACTAGTGGAGTTGGGCCAGGAACTGGATTAACTTCAAAGAGGCGTCCTCTGGGAGTAGGCAGATTTTAGCTGACATCTCGACTGGACCCTTCTTTTGTCCACCCCAGCCAAGCAGGTCCCACTCACAGTGGACCTCTTTTTGACATTACAGTATCTTATCCTGCTGGAGTGTCAAATCCTGCTTTACAGGTGTGCTGGTTTTTTACATATAAACACTGTGGGCGCACTTGAATAGAAAAGAAACTGGATATCTAAACAATGATTGTGTGCCCACTGTCTTGTTGCTGGTGTGTTCTACAGACTTCTGTCTCTGGGTTTAATGTGTGTACAGTGACTAGCCATAACTAGATTTTAGTGTTAGATGTAGGAGGACACTAGGATTACCATAGAACACACCCCCAGTCCTGGGAGCCTGCTTTTAGGTTGGCTGAAGACTTTCACCATCTTGAGAATGCCAAAAGTGGTTAGGGTTGACCCCAGGAACATTTGCCCTATTGCTTGCGACATTCCAATGAGTCATTCCCACCCACTAGCTCATGCTAGGCATAAATGTGGCACCTCGAGGCTCCCACTTGAGAACACTCCTGAGTATGAGGAAGATAAAAAGAGGACTGAACCTGCTGTCAGTGACCTGAGCAGAGCCCTAAAGGACTGGCCTTCTCTCCCTCTTGTACCCAGGACAAAGATGTGGATTCCACAGGTCATAAGTCTGACCTGATCAAGCTATAGGGATACAGTAACCAAGAAGAGGCCTTTCCTGCAACTGCCCACCTGACCAGTGGCTCTGGCCTGGACCCTGCTATTTGGCTTCTGGCTGACACCTTGTGACCCTCTAAGTGCCTCCCCTGAGGTCCTCAGTGGCTTTATAAGTGTACTCTTGTGGTGAATTAGAACTTAAAGGACTAAAGTCAGAAGGTAATTTCTTGTACCAGGACTATCCTGGTTGGTAAATCAGACCCATGCTCCATTGTGATCAGTGTGAAATTGCACCTAGGTTCAGGTCTACCATGACCATTGACTATGATTGGCACTTTCTGCTTCTTGGCGCCATTCCTACTTAAAACATTAAAAACTCATAGCTCTGATTCCTCATATTGGATTTTTTGTCATTTTGGTGTCATCTGGTTTATTAATTTTTGCTCTATCTTTCTAATTCAATTTGGATTTTTATTGTGATACATTCTAAATGTATTACTGTTTTAGTATTACACAAATACTGTACATATTGCCCTAAGTTAAGCCTGTCTGCTCTGTGCCTTAGCTACCATGAGGTAGAGCCTCAAGTTAATTGAGGGACTTTGTGATTTCACCCTGACAAGAGTTGTGATTATTCCTTGAGGTTGGACATAATCCAATTTCTTACACCCAAGACATCTGTCATTGGTGCTTGGGGCCCAAATAAGACTTCAGTTTCTGTGAGAAGTGTGGTGTCATGTTCTCCAAGGCGGTCAAGAAAAACATCGGGCCTGTTCTTGCTTCTTATGTTCTTCCACAGATAAGTCTTTAAAGCAGGAGCATACGAAGTAAAGGTCTCCCTGTTAAGAAAGATTGGAAACAGCACAAGAGGGCGAAGTCCTTCAATGTCACTACCTTTGTTTGGAGAGGTTCCTGTAGTTGGTGGCCATTTCCTCACAACTCCCACTTCATAGGCAATTCCAATTCTGAAGACGTGCCATAAGTTCCCAGCAGCTTCAGTCAAACCTAGCAGGAGGTGACTTTCATTCAAGCCATACTCCAGTTATTAATTTCTCATTACCTCTGGTGTTCCTTCTGGCCCCTTGGAGGCTTTGAATCCTCTGACTTGTCCTGCAATGCTGCTGGCAGCATCCACAGCGTTGGTCAACCATAATGGTAGCCACCTTAAAGATGATTTGAAACAGAAAATTCCACCAAAACCTCGCCGTTTGCCCTAATTCTGTGACAGCGATGCACTCAGAGAATGGATTCAAATACAACCCATTTTGAAAAAAAGGACATTTAGATTAAAGCAGAAACCTCTTTGTGAGCCCTTGCGCTTGTACACAGCATTTTACAAGGATAGAGGAACTTTTCGGCTCCGATTGTAATATCATTCAGATGCACTCCATTTTTCCAAATGATGATGGTGATAGCAGTGATGCAGATAATCTCCTCTTTGTTTATAACACTGATAATGGATTATACTTGTGGTGCAGAAGGTCAGTGGCTTGGATACCTCCCGTGGCATGTAATTAGATTGTCACCCTGGTCCTCCTGAGCAAGCTGCTTTCTTTTCAGTATCCATCCGTAAGGAGATCTAACTTTTCTTTCTGTTCATCGTTCGTCCAAGAGCTGCTTTTTCTAAGCAGAACCAAAAATCATTTCCATATGTTCTTCCTGACTAGGAGTTCGAGTGCATAGATGCTAGGAGGAAAAAGGATTTATTCACTGGGAGCCTATCCATGCACTGCTGTAGCCCCACATGTTTGTTGGAAAATTCTGCAATGCCCTCTTGGAGATAGACAAATTGATGGTTCCTTGCATTCTGAACCATATACGCAGCCACTTTGCTGAGGTATTTTTGATTCATCACTGACCCACAAACTTTCTCTTTCTGAGGAGTTGTCTTGGGTATAATAAGGCCTGCAATTGTTCCCATCCTGTAAACTTCTATCATTCTTTCAATTTTATCAGTCTCATCTCCGTGTTTGAGGTGTGAAACAAAATGATGGACACCTGCAGCAGCTATTGATTGGTGTTGTATATGGTTCAGTGATGTGATGTCTCAGTGCCCAAGTCATGACTGCAACTGTGTGGCACTAGAGAGTTATGCAAGATTTTTCCGGATCCAGTCCAGGCACCACAGGGATTCACCAGGTGAGGAATCTGCAGGTAGATAGAGCATCAATTAAAAAGATTGTTACCTAAGTAAATTTTCATACACAGCGCCTCTTCCTCACTGCGCATGTGCGCTTTCACAGTGTCTTTTTTTGGCTAAATTGGGTCTTCTTGGTCCTCCTTTTTACTGTTCTTTTTCTGCATCATCTCCTTCTTTCTGATGAAATAGTTATGCTGCAGTACTCTCGTGTCAAGCCATGTGTATTGTGCCATTGGCCATTTGCTGCAGCTGACCTGAATGCTCGCTGGGCTTCCTATTTAGGGAACAGTTTGCTAGTGCACACCCTAGTTGTGTGCGAATATTGGTGGTTATTATAAGCCTCCAATCATTCCCATGTGGAAGCCCCTGTTACTAGCCTTCCCCAAGTGTGCAAATAACCACAAGGAAGGTAAAACTACAACGTAGAAAGTTCATTTAATTATCAATGCTTGCTAATTAGTTGAGCCAGTCCCTGTTTCGCAGTCCAGGAGCAGAGCGTAAAGCAGTGGGGAGAAGAGGACATAGAGCCTAGACCTGCTCTGCACTGCAGACACCATTGCACTGTCGAGTCAAGCCATACTCTATGTTGGGATGCTGATGCCCTGTGCTCGAGCCAATCTCTTGTTCTTGACATGGTACTGCAGGTCCAGGTCCATTGTATAGGGTGGGTCAAGTCCAGATCCTTTTCTAGGTGGGGATCTAAGGTCTAGGTTGCTACTAGAGGGACCCTGGAGACTTGCACTAAGGAGTTGAGTCCAGCTTTTACACAGTCTCAGTGAAGACCCTTCTCCAACCACTGGTTCCTTCTGGCTTCTGTGGCAGCTGTGGAGAAGGGAATCAACACAAGGTCAATGAGCAGGGCACCACAGCACTGACACAAGTGCAGGAGGAAGGCCTTTCCAAGTGTTTGGGCGTAGCATGAATCTCCTCTGAGATAAAAGAGGCACAAGAATGCCCTGGCCTCTTCTAGTTCCTCTGCACCAGTCCTGTTAGAAGGTTGAATTAACTGAGAGTAGGTGCCCCTCTGGCGGCTCTGCTGACCTATGCCCTTGAGAAGCAATAATTAGCACTAGCTTCCGGGATGCAATTTGTGGGACCCGAGGAGTCTGTCCCAGTACCAGGGATCCATCATATCAAGGCAAAGCTTCCAGTGGATTTCGCTCCGGCTGGCCTTCTTGGTGTAATTGGCAACTTCAAGCTGGAAAGAGCAGATTTGTTTGATGCTAGATCCAGAGTTGCTACATCCCTCCTAGTCTTGTGTGGATCCAGCTGCAGGATTTGCCTCTATGCTGTCCTCAAGCAAAATGGATCAACCTTTTTGAATCTCAGACCTGCCAAACCCAGGAAAGGGCTGTGGCTTTTCAGGTGGGTGACAAGGTGGTGATATGCCACTTTACTTTACCTCCCTTTTTATTTTTTTATTTTTAGCCTTCCTGCAAAACAGTTCTGGGATGGGAAGCAACACATGAGGAAAGGGGAGGGGAGGGAGCAAAAAAAAACACAGGAAAAGAGCAGCCTTAGGAAAAGTCGGGCATGTCACTCATCACACTAATTATTAAAGAGTGAAATAAACCCAACATTCTCGAGTGGTTATTCCGCTATAGCCAAGTGCACATAATAAAACCCACTACAACTAGAAAATATAGAAAACAAGAGAAGTGCAAAAAGAATTTCTCCAGTATTGGATCTTTCATAGATTCATATGCTTGACTCATTCCCCATCCTCAAAGTGGGAGTTCCACAGTACAAAAGTAAAGTAGTATGCATCATTATCATAGGCTATAATGGCAATGAACAGTCACTTTAATAGCCTGTCTATGTCCTTTTAAAAAAAGGACCAAACTTGATCTATCACCAATCAGGCGATAGCACCCTGTATAACACTCCCAAGAGAGGCTGAGTCCCTCAGATTTTCTACCGCACGTCGTGTGAAGGGAGTCTCCCTGAGCTCTGCTCAGTTTCATCAGCTATTACTTCTTTTTTGGTCATATAAGATTTTATTTCCTATTTCATCTCTCTGACCCTGGTACTAATATGTCAGAGCAGCAGAAAAAAGGAGGGATTACACCCTGAAGACATTAGGAGTGTATCTACTATATTCATCCTCCCACAAAGTAAAGGACTACAAAACATGTCTTACCTTTTCCTCTGAAACTCTCGCGTATAGAGAGATGAGGCTATTATTGTGGCTACTGAAACTTAAATCTGTCAGTTCTGCTGAAGAGGACACTGATGATTCCTTTACCTTACAGGAGAGGTCAAAGGGAGAGGTTGTGCCGAGGGTCTCTAGAGGCATGCAGAAAAGCCATAAAAAAGACTCCCCGTGAGTCTTCAAAAGGCACTTCTCAGAGAGAGAAAAAGGAAAACAACCTCCTCAGAGGCAATATCAGGCCCTACAACTCTCTCTTCAACCCTGACACTACATCAGGGAAATACTCTTCAGAAGCCAGTCATGGTGAAATATAACCTGATAATGAGGCATCTACAGCAAAACTGCCATCAAAATCTCGTCTACGATGGCATCCTCTACGAAGGCCTCGTCTATGACAGCCTTGCCTACGACGGTTGTCTATGAATGTCGTCTACGATGGCCTTGTCTACTACGGTTATCTACAACGGTCTACGATAACCTCGTCTGCGATAAACTCGTCTACGATAATCTCGTCTACGACGGCCTTGTCTACTATGCCCTGATCTATGACAGCATCATCTACGAGGGCCTCATCTACGACGGTCGCCTACGATAACCTCGTCTATGACGGCATCGTCTATGACGAAGGCCTCATTGACGATCTCGTCGACAATACTAACAACAAAGAAAGCACTGTAGTCCTTAAAAGAAACCAAACACACGCCATAGTCCATCATATCTTAATGTCAGGAATTAAGGGGTCTAATATGAGCTTGTCTACAACAGGCAGGAGTAGATGGAGAGGCAATACGAGGAGCAATTATACCGCTTTGCTCCGCCTCCAACTTCAGAGGGCATGGTTCAGATCCCTGTAGATCGAGTCCTAGACCGACATGGCATGTTACAGGATTACTACAAACACTTTTCTAAGCCTGAAAGGTCACTCATCTCTGATATGTCATCATCCTTTGAGGCTCCTGCCACTCCAAGAATGACCCTGGTGTCCAATATTGCTGTGCTTCCTCGGGACGACCCGTTCGCCTCGGGTGATGATAGAGAGAAAGTAACATTCACAATACTCAATCTGTACCCGATAAATGGGATGATTATTTAATACTGACTCCTTCACCTCTGGCACCACAACCGGTGGATATCCCACCAGATGATTTTGGTGGTTTCCAAACCCTCATGGAACGTGTGGCCAATGCTTCCAACTTCCAATAACAAACAGGCTGTGAGAGCTATTCAAATTGTTGATTATATCTGGGAGGAATTACAATCACACAGCAGTCCTACCAAGAACCAATAAGAAATACAAAGTGCCTGAAGACTCACCACCATCTATGGTGAACACCCAAACCCAACTTGGTCATCACACAAGTGGGTCAGCATTGTTCAAAGAACCGTTCCATGCCAATCACAACCCTGCCTAATAAGCAAAGTGGACGCCTTGATAACATTGGAGAGAGGTTCACAACCATGTCCGGACCTACTGTACGAATTGCCAATTCACTGGCAATACTGGGCAGGTATGACCGCCAGATGTGGTCAGACTTCGCCACATTTTTGGAATTTCTGCCAGAAAACAAAAGGGCAGAAGCAAAAGAAAAAAAGTCTGCAGGAGGGAGAAAACGCCTCACCGGAAATCATAGAGTGCGCTATGGATATAGTTTCAATAGGATCCCGAGAGCTGGCAGGGTCAGCATTCCTTGGATGCCAAGGTTGGTTGAAGGCCATAACATTTAGACCTGAGATGCAAAATATTAGAAATGCTGTACGATGGTGACGCTGTGTTTGTGGACACTGATACCCCAAGATCTTTGGGCACATTACAATTTTGAAAAACACCCTTGAGAGTGGCCCGTGAAAAGACACATTTTCGTATTGAGGAAGATACCAGAGGCATCAGACTTGACAGCCTTTACGCTATCTTACCAGGCGGCAGCCTACCCCAAGCAATCACCAATGAGATGACAGGCATCGCAGGCAGGAAACACTGGCAGAAAACAGTGACAGCATTGTAGGGCTCCCCTCAAACACACCATCCGGTAGGAGAAAAAATGTAAAGTTTTCTCATCTATAGCGTAAGATGACCTTGGACAAATGGGTCTGGGATCTCATCACATAGGGTCATACGTTAGGGTTCATTCAGATTCCGCCCCCCACTCCCCCAAAACAAGGGCACTCACCTCATCTGTTTTTTTACCTAGCCATGTTGCAGGGTGTAGTCCCATAGGACCTCTTTTGGCCACATATAGTACTGCACCCTGCAAAGTTGGAGTTATTGGCATTATAAATGCCAATGTTTTTTAATTAGCCATGTACCACAAGTACATTCAAATATCTATGTCCATATATACAATTAGTAGCTTTGAAATGTGACAAAAGAATTATTATATTAATTCTGGATTAGGTTGTACTCTGTGTGGAGCTGATGAAAGGAAATTTATAGAATATCTCATATAAATGTGATATGTGCTAGTGAGTAAAGTAACCACTGCCAGCCTTGTTTAGGACCAAGCGTGTGTCCTGCCTGAAGCCCTTTAAGAAAATAGTGGTCTGAGGCTGTAATTAAAACCTAGGGAGTAACAACACATGTAACGGGGAGTGTCCTCATTGGAGGTTACAAGAAGAGACAAGGCGGTACTAAGGAGGGACTACTAAGCCTAATGACCAATGAAAAGCCACAATTTACAAAGGACAGGAGCCAATTAAAAAGATGGGCAGAAAGTGGGCGTAGCTTTATGCCCATATCCTGAATACAGCATGTCTCGAGGAGTCAGCGCAAGCGCTGCCTAGGCGAGACCTAAAAAACAGTTGCCATTATGTGTTACAGTCCTAGGTCGCATGCATGGACAATTGAGAGAACAGGTTTTTTTTTCCTAGATCTGTATTTCGGCTGTCATTGCTTGTCCTCTTAGCATCTATTTGATGAAATAAAATATTCCAGTCCTTATGGCATGCATCTTACAAGCATGGACCTGTCATACATATATTTGCATCTGTCCCAAAAGTTCTTAGAACCGCTCCTCCCAAGGAAATTATTCTGTGTCAAATAGAATCAAAATCACAATAAGTCTCTAAATACTCGATTGAATAGGTATTATTCCAGCATTCACGTGTATTCACATAATTATATCTGCTGTAAATCAGTTTGGTTGCATCCACTGAAAGAGAGTTAAAATAAAAGCAGCCTATGCGTTTCATTCAATTACACTGCTACCTTGAGGAATTAACTGCGAGTAAAATGTAAAGATGAATCAGGGAGCACCTTATAAACAACTCCTTCAGATACAAGTAGAACACTACAACAAATAGCAGTGAAGACTCTTACATACACAGAAAAGGTATAGAATCAGAAGCAGTAATTAAATATTCTCTCACGCACCAAACAGGTACAGCACGTGCAGTAAAAGTGACAGCTTCCAGTATAGAGAGAGAGAATCTTGCTCTGTCTCGCATACTGTCTCATTGCCAATCCCACAGCACATACGGCCCTGCGGGGCTTCACTTCAGTTTTGTCCCATACTGCCAAAACCAGAAGGCGTTTGATCCTCTTGAAGCTCAAGGTGAATTTCAATTAGTTGCCACTACTGCAGACCAAGCAAGCCATTTGCTAGAGACAAAGGGGCACCTTAATGACCAACAAGTGACTGTGTTTTCATTGTATACCTCCAACAAACATCAAGAACAATTTTTCACTGATTAATTTCCAAGAACTGTTGACTTCGCAATAATTGAGCTTCTCATCAGAATGCAATACCTTGTGTTGAATGCAAATGTTTCATTTTCTTTTTAGTAACTTTCCTTTAAAACCAGGCACTGTTGAATCTGCAACTGGTACAAAAATCCTGATGAGAGACCAGTTATTTTTCACATGTTCACAAAAGGTATTCATGGCTGGACTATTTTATTCACAACCAGGAAATACAATAGTATCAAGATTCTGACTATGGGTAGGCCCTGATGTTCTAGGAATGGTGTCATCAACAGCGAATAAATGAAGTAGCCATAAGATAAACATAGCTACCAGTGTCTATTTTATTGCAGTCAGGAAGTACTTGCAGTGCCCCTGCATGGTCGTTCTGTCCCATTTATTCCTCTGCCCCCTGCAAAAGCAGTGGTGACAGGAATGCCCACAGACAGGGACTTTGGGTGGCAACACCCAAGGGGAGAGCACCTGAAGAGGGTAAGGTGGAGGGGATAAGAGAGGACAAGCTTTGCTCTTGTGCATAATAAGCATAAGATTTATAAGCTCCCACCTACTCAAAGTAACATTGTGATATAAATGAGACAGAGAGGGGTTAATACATGTGGAGAGTAGGGCACCAAATAATATGAGAAGACCATAAGAGGTCCTCTGGAAGAATGTGATTATTTAAATTGCCTCTAGTGAAGATTCTAGTGTGGTGCCAACTGCCACCTCTGTATGCAGAATTGTGTACCCACAAAGTAGCAAAAATGTTTTTAAATTGATATTAAACAAGTATCACACGTTGGTAATGTGAAGTCTCCAGTGTCCCAGGTTATAACTTGTACATCCAACACAGGGAAGTGAGAGGAAAATAAGCAGCACTCTCCTCCCAAGATATATCAGTATCAAAACAAGATGCAGTCTAACTGGAGTCATGAAGAGAACAAGAAAACTTAAGTTCTATCTGTTCCAAATGAAATGATTATTTTCTGGACCAGAACTCTCACCCAGTTTTGCCACAGTTGATCATGGGGTCCCTTCCACATTCAAGACATAACCCTGCTTGAATGGGCTCAACCACCTTTGGGAGCTCTTATATATTGTTTTTGGATTTGGGCACCTGAATGACAAAGATGAATATTCAATTACCTAGTGGGTCACCAAAATGTATTATTGGTGCCCTCAAAAAGATTACAATCCGGATACAAAATTCCTATAGCCGACAATTCAACATGTTTCAGCCAAAGAAAAAGCCCTCACAGGTGAGAGGCCTTCCTTAGGACTTTTATCAAAAGTCCACCCTGTCTATTGTGTGTGTTGTGTGCTGTGTGACGGACAATATAACTCACAAATACACAGAAAAATACTCGCTGGAGTTATTTGTAGCACCCAAAACCAGGTATAGTTTTGTGAAGAATTTCTCAAGACCAATTGTGTCTTCTTAGTTTGTACCGAATCAAACGAAATCACTGCAAGCTACTACTGTGCAAAACTCATAACAGAACAATGTGCGAAATGGCATTTCTAACAACCTAAAAATGTGTGGAAAAATATGCCCCACTGTAACTCTCTGTAGTAACACACTGTCAAGAATTCAAAATATTATTTAATTGGCATCTTGCAAAAGACAGAGAAATGATCTCATTAAACTCAACAGAATGCACAAGAACGTGCTTCAACGGAAAGTTGCCAGCATTTGCATCATTTTACCTTCATCCTCTGCATATTACTGAGTCAGCGTGTACTCCATATTTACCTGTAGTAGGGACGCAGAGAGTGCATACATCGAGTGCCACTTCATGTCTCATGTCCTGCCTCGTGTCCTGATGCACATGTACACAGTACATGTCATGACTCAGCCTGATGTCAGCATGGCCAATACTGCAACTGTTTTCATTTTCCCTATAGTGCCAACATGGAGCTATATACTGATATAGTAGTGAGAAGCCGAAATATGTCCACAATCTGGGTTGTGTTAGTTTATTACAAGGGAGAGGCATTGGTGAATGCACTCTGTTGTGATACCAAAAGACATTTATAGTGAGGTAGGAGTCACACAAGATGTAATCAAACCACTAGTCACCAGGAAATAGTGTTTCTTTAGTACAGAAGAGGGATTGCTGATGTGCAACCTATTGTGTCTTACAATATACTGTCACAAAATGAACTTGGTAGCCTTAAATCAAGTTACTTGTCTCCTAAAAGTTTGGTCCGTGTGAAACAAAAAGAGAAGAGAATGTACATAAAGTATATTCAACTCGTTCAACATGGCGTTGGCGGCGGAGTCCACCGTTGGTCTGGTGCTCCTCGTGGTTAGGATGCCTCCTGCAGCCGCTGCGTAAGTCTTTGGCTTGTCTGATTTGGGGCACTGGTAGTAGTTGTGACCTTCTCCACGGAAGTTGCACATCTTCTTGCCGGTGCACTGGGTTGTGTTGTGCCCGTTCCGCTTGCAGATTCTGCAGAACTTCTTCTGGCAGTCTCTTCCTATGTGTCCCACGGCCTTGCACTTCCTGCAGGTGAATGGTTGTCCCGGGTACATGAGCCTCCCTTCATCGGCTCCTAGGTAAAAGCTTGCCGGTGGGTGTTTCATTCCGTCTCTCCCTGCAGGGTCCTTGTGGAGGTTGATGGTTGCTCACCAGGTCGTGTTCAAGATTTCCGTTGCTGTCTCTGACCTTGGTGGGTCCATTCATGATGGTGCCATACCTCTGGAGAAGCGATGCGATGTCTCTGTCTGGGATGTGGTGGTTGGTCATCTCAACCGTTACCCTCTTCTCCATTGTCGCTGGCGCCCATCCTGTCATCAGGCTGAAGGTGCTGTAGGGTGTCTCCTTCTTCTTCCCCTGGAAGAAGTCCCAGTACTTCCTGAAGAGGGCCTGGGTGATGAAGCTAAGGAGGAAAATTATGCCTGACGCGGACGCCTGGCAGCTCAGCACATCTGCCACGGGGACTCCTGCTGGCTTGAGGACCTTGTTCAAGAACAAGTCCCTGTCCAGTCTGGGCCCTTCCTTGTCCTTTACCTCCCACCGCATGACTTGGGCGTGCCGGTGGGAGACTGGGTGAACATCACCTCCGGTATGATGAAAGTACTAGCCTGGTGGTCCTCAGATCTCCCACCTATCAGAGAGCCTCATGTTCTTACCTCAAATACACAACTTCGTAATAACTATGATGCCTCCCTAGAGGGCTTGAGCGGTCATCTTCAGGACCCGCAATTCAAGAAAAGTGGTCTCCGCTCCAGAGGAGCAGGCATATCAATTGCCTGAAGCTCAAAGCCCTCTAAGTCCCCAAGCTTTCCTGCCAAGGATAGCAGGGTCGTAACTGTTAGTTTGCACAGACAATACCACCAGCATGCACTATGGGAATAAATAAGGGGCCACAAGATCATTGGCGCTGTCCAAGAATACTCAGGAAATCTAGAGCTGGCTGACAGCACACAAAAACCTCTTTGGGCCGAACATGTACCTGGGGCAAGCAATCTCTTAGCAGACATGCTAAGCAGAACAGCTGCCAGGAATGGGAGCTTGATCAGTCGGAGCTAAACAGGATCTTCTCACTCTGGGGCAAACCGGCACCAGATCTCTTTGCAACAAACAAGAATTGTAAATGCTAGTTCTATGCAAGTTGGCATCCACATTCAGGATCGTGGGGGAATCCCTTTTTCGATCAGATGGTCCGGGATCTATGGCTTCGCTTTTCCCACGATACCTCTAATACCAAAAGTTCTCAGCAAGATGAAAGGGGGGCAGTGTTGCTTCATCCTAATAGCTCCCAGGTGGCCCAGGCAGCATTGGCGATGAACCATGGCCAGGTCCTTCATCCAGTCCCGACTTCTCTCCGCTTATGAGCATGGCTCCAAAATTCCATGAATTCAAAGATCTGAATATTCCTCAGGATGGCAGGGATATTCTCTCCAACGCAAGGGCAGAAGCCACGATAAGAACATATAAGCCCAAACGTGCCAGAATTAAAATCTGCATCCTCTACAGGCATCACCTGAGCAGATACTACCCGGTTTCCTTTTGCTAGCTCAGTCTGGGTTGGTGCATGACTCTATCAAGGTACATCTTGCTGCAACATCTAGATAAAGGCGTTCCTCGCATTCACTCTCTTTCCACTCAAACAGAATCATCAAACAGTTCATTAAAGTATTGTTCAGAGTTTTTCCTCCGGTAATGGCTCCTCCCCTGAACTGGTGCTTGAACGTAGTTCTTTCTCACCTCATGAAGAGCTCATTCAAACCCATACACAGAACAGACCTCAAGTGACTCACATAGATGGTCGCATTGTTGCTAGTGCTCACTTCAGCCAGAAGGGTGAGTAAGATACAGGCACTCACAACTCAAGAACGCTTCTTGTGCTTCACGGTCAATTCTGTCATTCTCAGAGCCAATCCAAAATTCATTCCTAAAGACCCTTCTGACTTTCACCTCAATGAGCCTTTAATATTACGGATTTTCTTATCGAATCCGACCTCACCAGCGGAAAGATCTCTTTCTATGCTAGATATTAAAAGATGTCTAAAGTTCTACCTACATCGCACGAAACAACTGAGAAAAACTGACCATCTGTTGGTCTCATATGCTGTAGGAGAGTAGGATCTGCCTCTTATGTTGCCCCCACTTTTTTTCTGATGTTAGCACTGGTTTCTGACTATAGTCTGGCTGGGTCCCTGCCAATCAGGGCCCCAGCCTCTCTGTTCTCTCTAAATGACATGGAGCGCACTCTAGGTGCACTAGTGATTGGATACTGTGGTGCCTTATGAGTCCCTAGTATATGGTACCTTAGGTACCAAGGGCATAGGTACTTCACAGGCCTACCAGGGGCTGCAGCATGTATTATGCCACCCCTGGGAAGCAGACTAAATCTGACACCACAGGCCTGCTACTGCAGCCTGGGTGAGGTGGTGCTAGCACCCCTCACTGAGATATAGGTTTCCTATATCTCTCCTGCACACACATATAAACCTATCAGTCACCCCTAAGGCAGGCCCTATCAATCCTGAGGGCAGGGTGCTTGGCTTCTATGTGAGGGGGTGCCTCTGCATGAGCAGGGCCCCTCTGCAGCTCTCAGAGTCTATTCTCTGGTGCTGTTTGTGGATGCGGTTAAACCATATACTCTTAAGTGCATTATATCCTCGCGGTAAAATGCTAACTTTGGAATGGCTGCATCAAAACATGTCGTGTTTGGTGTCAAACATCTTGGAATACTACCCCCCCGCCAATCCTGGCGGCGGGGGTAGCATTCCACCCTTCTAGAGGGATAAGACATGTACCTGCTGTGGAAACGCGGTAGAATCCTGAAGAGCCCTGGCATCACAAAATGGATGCCACCAGTCACAGACACTGGGCTGCCCTCCTGCTGATGACCGAAACTCACAGTGGAGGAAGCCCAACAAAAGGCATCCTGTCACAGGGAGGTGTAACCACCTCCCAGACAGGGTTTAGTGTATTGGGGCTGGGTGGGTGCACTCTTAGAGTGCTTTGAAGTCCTGCACTGGGGGAGCAAAAGGCTCCTCTGTGCATATGCCAGTTCAAACCGGCTCAGGGGCTACCTGCCCCTGCTCTGGCGCGAAACTGGACAAAGGGAAGTGGGTGTAGCCACCCCCTCCCTTGACCTTCCCATAGGTGGGGTCATAGAACTAGTCCATCCCCTCTTTTTAGTATAAGATGGGGAACCCTTGAACGTGCCAGTTAGATAATCACTGGACGACGCTCTACAGAAGAATCCTGGCCCTTCGACGTTCCACTACCTTTGGAAGACAGAAGAATCTCCCTTGGAGTCAAGGAGTGACTCCGCTGCTTGGCAGGCACCAAAAACGACAACGACGGTCGCAAACTATGCCGCTCCCGCCGGAGTCCGAAGTCCCTGCAGCCCAAGAAGTGGATTTCCTGACTTCTCCCAGGCCATCGTGAGTCCCCAGCGAAGCTGAGGCAAGTGGACCCCACGAGTGACGAGGAACCGCGACCCATGGGTACCGTGCACTATTGTCGAGTGCAACCCCTTCACAACGTTCTACAAACTTGTGCTTTGGACCACGTGTGGTCCCGACCTCCAGCAGGAATCCCTCCGAAGATCAGAGGCCTACACCGTCCCGAGTGACCGTGGGCCCCTGTTGAGTGATTCCGCCCGAGGTGTCTTCGCGATCCCTTGCCAGCCGGCTCGTGGGTCCCCAGAAGACTTCTTAAGGAAACCAAAGGGCTCCCTGGTTGCTCCAGGCCTGCCCTGACTTACCCTCGCTGGGTGAGTCCCTCAGACCTTGCTGGTCTGTGCCATCGACTTTTCTTCATCTCCCCGAGACTTGCTGTTACCAAGGCTTGTTGGCTCCGATCGAGTTGCCGACACCGCAGTAAGCTGCAGACTTTGTGGGACACACACAATCCAGCTCCTGGTCATCGTCGACGCCTCCTGGACCTCGTGGCAGAAGAGTCAAGGCACCCGCAACTGACCTGAAGCGACCGACGACGGTGGGCATCCATCTTCCTTGCCCCGAGTCACTGCCAAGTGACTTTGAACACTGTCCCCTCTGCTTTCAGGTCATCCTTCTTCAGAATCCAGGCTTGGATTCCACCGGACACTTCTTCAGCTCCCGCAAGCAGCAAGTCTTCTTTGTTCGCCATTGAAAACGACGCCGCGACCCGACACCAAAGGACACCTATGCACCCGGCTTCCCTGGGTGAGGTAACGCCAGCACTACGGTGCTCCTGTGGGTGTGGGCCCTAGAACTACTTACCCTGTAAGTGACTTGCTTGTAGGTTCTCCCGAAGTATCCTAAAACTCTTTATTTCCAACCGCGACTTGCCCCATTGAAGTCAACGGCGATCCGCGCCTGTGTATCCACACTGCACGCGTCCCCCGTGGGTCCTTTACTTACCTGCCTTGGGTGGTTTCGTGAGGCCCCAGCACTTCTGAAGGCCCTAGGCCTTGTCTCCCTGCAAGTCGTTGTCCCTAAGTCTCTTACTTAGTATATGGTCTGGTACGCCCCTAGGGCCCCAGCCATATTTTGTGCTTAACTTATTGTGAAACGTTGATTTATGCATATGTTTGTCTTCTAATCTCATAAAGAGATTAGTAGAGAGTTATTTAGAAATAAATACATATATATTTGATATATATACCTGTGTGGTGTCTTTTCATTTGGTGATTCAAGAGATTATATGGTAAAACAAGCTGCTTTACATTCCTCCGAGACTTAGCCTGAAGGCTGCTCTCCACAGCTACCACTAGGATAGCTTTCTTTAAAAGGTTGTCTTAAACCTATCTACCATAAGAGTCGATTTGCCCTGGTGCAAGGTGTCCACTTTAATTAGTGAACAGCATATACCAGGCCAACTTCTCACATTGGTGGGCAGCGTGTGGGATTCCAGCTTGCCATTGTTTTACCAGAAAATCTCTATTTGAATTACTAACTGAAAACCATTATAGGTACTCAAGGTACATATAAAGTCAAGCTTAGTATCAATAAGTTCTACTGAACTTAGAGCTGTGTGCCAAGGGATAGCACACCCTTTCCACAGCTCAAGCTAGGATCAGTAGGCCACAAACTAGTGTAGGTAGTACAACACTGCACAACACTAGAATGTCCTTAAAGGGTGGACCCAGTGGATCCACTCAGCCTCAGTATAAGGACATGGCTTTCTCTGACTTGAGAGCCATGTGTGTTGAAAGACACCTGAAGCTAGGACAGAGTCCCTCAACACTACACCTGATAGATCTGCTGACAGCAGATGACCTTAGATTGGCTCTAGGAGCTAAGGGGTCTGAATCAGTGGGTGGGTCAGTCATAGTATCTGGGTCAGATGATGAAAATCAGAATGACCAAGACTCTGTGATTGAAGGGCCAGGCTGCAAGGGGCCTGAAACCCTCCCATAGGTGGGGTCCTAGAGCTAGTGCATCCCCTCTTTTTAGTATAAGATGGGAAACCCTTGAACTTGCCAGTTAGATAACCCCTGGACGACGCTCTACAGAAGAATCCTGGCCCTTCGACGTTCCACTACCTTTGGAAGACAGAAGAATCTCCCTTGGAGTCAAGGAGTGACTCCCTGCTTGGCAGGCACCAAAAACGACAACGACGGTCGCAAACTACGCCGCTCCCGCCGGAGTCCGAAGTCCCTGCAGCCCAAGAAGTGGATTTCCTGACTTCTCCCAGGCCATCGTGAGTCCCCAGCGAAGCTGAGGCAAGTGGACCCCACGAGTGACGAGGAACCGCGACCCATGGGTACCGTGCACTATTGTCGAGTGCAACCCCTTCACAACGTTCTACAAACTTGTGCTTTGGACCACGTGTGGTCCCAACCTCCAGCAGGAATCCCTCCGAAGATCAGAGGCCTACACCGTCCCGAGCGACCGTGGGCCCCTGTTGAGTGATTCCGCCCGAGGTGTCTTTGCGATCCCTTGCCAGCCAGCTCGTGGGTCCCCAGAAGACTTCTTAAAGAAACCAAAGGGCTCCCCTGGTTGCTCCAGGCCTGCCCTGACTTACCCTCGCTGGGTGAGTCCCTCAGACCTTGCTGGTCTGTGCCATCGACTTTTCTTCATCTCCCCGAGACTTGCTGTTGCCAAGGCTTGTTGGCTCCAATCGAGTTGCCGACACCGCAGTAAGCTGCAGACTTCGTGGGACACACAGAATCCAGCTCCTGGTTGTCGTCGACGCCTCCTGGACCTCGTGGCTGAAGAGTCAAGGCACCCGCAACCGACCTGAATCGACCGACGACGGTGGGCATCCATCTTCCTTGCCCCGAGTCACTGCCAAGTGACTTTGAACACTGTCCCCTCTGCTTTCAGGTCATCCTTCTTCAGAATCCAGGCTTGGATTAAACCGGACACTTCTTCAGCCCCCCCAAGCAGCAAGTCTTCTTTGTTCGCCATTGAAAACGACGCCGCGACCCGACACCAAAGGACAGCTATGCACCCCGGCTTCCCTGGGTGAGGTAACTCCAGCACTACGGTGCTCCTATGGGTGTGGGCCCTAGAACTACTTACCCTGTAAGTGACTTGCTTGTAGGTTCTCCCGAAGTATCCTAGAACTCTTAATTTCCAACCGCGACTTACCCCATTGAAGTCAACGGCGATCCGCGCTTGTGTATCCACACTGCACGCGTCCCCCGTGGGTCCTTTACTTACCTGCCTTGGGTGGTTTCGTGAGGCCCCAGCACTTCTGAAGGCCCTAGGCCTTGTCTCCCTGCAAGTCGTTGTTGCTAAGTCCCTTATTTAGTATATGGTCTGGTACGCCCCTAGGGCCCCAACCATATTTTGTGCTTAACTTATTGAGAAACGTTGATTTGTGCATATGTTTGTCTTCTAATCTCATAAAGAGATTAGTAGAGAGTTATTTAGAAATAAATACATATATATTTGATATATATACCTGTGTGGTGTCTTTTCATTTGGTGATTCAAGAGATTATATGGTAAAACAAGCTGCTTTACATTCCTTCAAGACTTAGCCTGAAGGCTGCTCTCCACAGCTACCACTAGGATAGCTTTCTTTAAAAGGTTGTCTTTAACCTATCTACCATAAGAGTCGATTTGCCCTGGTGCAAGGTGTCCACTTTAATTAGTGAACAGCATATACCATGCCAACTTCTCACATTGGTGGGCAGCGTGTGGGATTCCAGCTTGCCATTGTTTTACCAGAAAATCTCTATTTGAATTACTAACTGAAAACCATTATAGGTACTCAAGGTACATATAAAGTCAAGCTTAGTATCAATAAGTTCTACTGAACTTAGAGCTGTGTGCCAAGGGATAGCACACCCTTTCCACAGCTCAAGCTAGGATCAGTAGGCCACAAACTAGTGTAGGTAGTACAACACTGCACAACACTAGAATGTCCTTAAGGGGTGGACCCAGTGGATCCACTCAGCCTCAGTATAAGGACATGGCTTTCTCTGACTTGAGAGCCATGTGTGTTGAAAGACACCTGAAGCTAGGACAGAGTCCCTCAACACTCCACCTGATAGATCTGCTGACAGCAGATGACCTTAGATTGGCTCTAGGAGCTAAGGGGTCTGAATCAGTGGGTGGGTCAATCATAGTATCTGGGTCAGATGAGGACAATCCGAATGACCAAGACTCTGTGGTTGAAGGGCCAGGCTTCAAGGAGCCTGAACAGGACAAAGGAATTCTCCCTAGGAGAACTGGCAGAGTGGATGAGAGGCACAGATCCCCTTCCAGGGTATCTGAGCACTCTTATCACTCTGGCAGAGAATTTGTCCAGGAGAGGAGCTCATACTTTAACTTAAGAGAGACCTCCTCTGAGAGAAGGTGCAAACTGCTCCAGTATGAGGAAGCCAAAGTGGCCCTCAGAACCAAGCAGTTGGCACTGGATAGAGAAGCCCTGGAGATCCAGAGAGCTTCCAGAAGGGAGGGTTTAGAACCCCTGGTGGCAGCAACAGTGTCCCTAGAGGCAGAGAATATGTCCCTGACCATAGGAACCTGAGCAAGGTTGTTCCTCCCTACCAGAGTGGGGATGATATCCACAAGTGGATAACTGCTATGGAGAGGGCCTGTAGAGTACAGCAGGTCCCCCAAAAGCAGTGGACAGCAATCTTGTGGCTCTCCTTTTCAGATAAAGGTAGAGACAAGCTCCTCACTGTTAGAGAAGAGGATTCTGATGATTATGAAGTCCTGAAGAGTGCACTGATAGATGGGTTTGGCTTAACCACTGAGCAGTACAGGTTGAAGTTCAGAGATACCCAGAAGGCACAGACTCAGGACTGGACTGACTTTGTTGATTGTGCAACCAAGGCTCTGGAGGGTTGGCTAGTTGGCAGTAGGGTTACTTATTTCAAGGGATTGTATAATCTGATGATGAGAGAACAGATCCTAAATAATTGCCAGAACCAGTTGTTGCATCAGTACCTGGTGGACTCTGATCTGACCTCTCCCCATGAATTGGGAAAGAAGGCAGACAAATGGGTCAGAACCAGGGTGAGGCAGAAAACCCAGAACCAGGGGGGTGACACTAAGAAGCAAGATCCTAAAGGCTCTGAGAAAGGTGGGGATAAGTCAAACGACCAGAAGTCTTCACAAGGGCCCGAAAAATCTGCATCTGGTGGGGAGTCACAGTCCAACAAGGGAAAAGGCCAAAAGAAGCCCTGGTGCAAATTCTGTAAACAGAAAGGGCACTGGACTTCTGATTGTACCAAGTCCAAAGACCAAACCACCACCACTCCTGCCCCTAAGGCAACTGTTCCCCCTAGCTCAGCTACTGGTGGAGGTGGTACTCAGAATAAGGGTGTAGTAGGGTTGACCCTGGGTTCTGAAGTGGATTCTGACCTAGTCAGAGTGACCACTCAGGCAATGCTGATTTGTGATGGAAACATTGATATGTCCTTCCTAGTAAGCCCCAGTAATCTGGGCAAGTACAAACAGCAGCCTTTGATAAATGGCAAACAGGCTTTGGCATTTAGGGACACAGGTGCTAGTGTCACCATGGTGGCAGAGGACCTAGTGGACCCTGGACAGATCATCCTGGGTGAAATGTACCAGGTGACCAATGCAAGCAATGTCCAGACCAACCATAGTCTGGCAGTTGTGAATTTCTCCTGGGGAGGGGTAACTGGCCCCAAGAAGGTTGTAGTCAGTGCAGACCTCCCTGTAGAATGTCTATTGGGCAATGATCTAGAGACTTCAGCCTGGTCTGAAGTAGAGTTATGGACTCATGCTGAGATGTTGGGCATCCCTGCAGAGGTATTTGCTGTGACCAGGTCACAAGCAAGAATGCATGACACTGAACCAGCTCTGGATCCTGGAACAATGGACCAGATGCTTCCCAAGAGGAGGAGCAGTAGGGTTAAGGCAGTGCCTTCCCCTCTGTCTCAGATCAAGGATTCACTTCCAGAGGGAGGTGAAGCAGAACCTGAAGAAGGAACTGCCCCAGAGGGACTTGAACCTGACCAGGTTGAGTTCTTGGGGGCAGGGGGCCCTTCCAGGGAAGATCTGAGCAAGGAGCAACAGTGCTGCCCCTCTCTTGAACCCCTCAGACAGCAGGCTGCTGCTGAGGCTGCTGGGAGTGCTAGTGGGTCCCATAAAGTGTATTGGGATGAGGGACTCCTATATTCTGAGGGTAGAGACCCAGCCCCTGGAGCCACCAGGAGGTTGGTAATACCTCAGAAGTTTAGGGGGTTCCTCTTGACCTTAGCACATGATATCCCTCTAGCAGGACACTTGGGCCAGAACCAGACCTGGGACAGGCTTGTTCCACATTTTCATTGGCCACACATGTCAGAGGACACAAAGGAGTTTTGTCGCTCCTGTGTCACATGCCAAGCCAGTGGTAAGGCAGGTGGCACAACAAAGGCCCCCTGATACCACTACCTGTGGTGGGGGTACCCTTTGAAAGGGTAGGGATTGACATTGTTGGTCCCCTTGACCCTCAGACTGCATCTGGGCACAGATTTATCCTGGTGGTAGTGGATCATGCCACCAGGTACCCAGAGGCAATTCCTCTGAGGACCACCACAGCCCCTGTGGTGGCAAGAGCCCTCATTGGAGTTTTCTCCAGAGTGGGTTTCCCAAAGGAGGTCATTTCTGACAGAGGTACCAACTTCATGTCAGGATATCTGAAAGCAATGTGGAAGGAGTGTGGTGTAACTTATAAGTTCACCACTCCCTATCACCCACAATGCAATGGTTTAGTTGAACGCTTCAACAAAACCTTGAAAGGAATGATTAAGGGACTCCCAGAGAAGCTTAGGCGGAAATGGGACCTTCTTCTTCCTTGCCTTTTGTTTGCATACAGAGAGGTTCCACAGAAGGGTGTTGGCTACAGCCCATTTGAGCTTCTGTTTGGGCATCCTGTGAGAGGTCCACAATGTTTGGTAAAAGAGGGCTGGGAGTTACCTCTCAAGCCCCCCAAACAAGATGTGATGGACTATGTACTTGGTCTCCGCTCCCGGATGGCAGAGTACATGAAAAAGGCAACCAAAAACCTGGAGGCCAGCCAAGAATTACAAAAAGCTTGGCATGACCAAAGGCTGTGCTGACTGTATACCAGCCAGGACAGAAAGTGTGGGTGTTGGAGCCTGTGGCCCCAGCAGCCCTCCAGGACAAGTGGAGTGGCCCCCATACAATAGTTGAACAGAAGGGAGAAGTCACCTATCTGGTGAATCTTGGAACTCCCAGGAGCCCCCTAAGGGTGCTTCATGTCAACAGATTAAAGCCATATGTTGACAGGGCTGACATGGGCTTGCTCATGGCAACTGATGAGGACCAGGAGGAGGAGAGTGACCCTCTCCCTGACCTGCTCTCTCAGAACCCTGATGATGGGTCAGTAGATGGTGTTGCTTTGGCAAGCAGCCTCACTGACCATCAGCAAACTGAGTACAGACAAGTTCTGCAACAGTTTAGACATATGTTTAGCCTGACCCCTAGTCAGACTACCTGGTGCACCCATGAGGTAGACACTGGAGACAGTCTGCCTGTCAAGAATAAAATCTACAGGCAACCTGACCATGTCAGGGACTGTATCAGGACTGAAGTCCAGAAAATGTTGGAGTTAGGCGTGATTGAGCCTTCAGATAGCCCTTGGGCTAGCCCAGTAGTCCTGGTACCCAAGCCTCATACCCAGGGTGGTAAGAAAGAAATGAGGTTTTGTGTAGACTACAGAGGCCTCAATGCAGTCACTAGGACTGATGCCTATCCCATACCAAGGGCAGATGAGCTGATTGATACTTTGGCCTCAGCCAAGTATCTAAGCACATTTGACCTCACAGCTGGCTACTGGCAAATCAGATTAGCTGATGATGCAAAAGCCAAAACAGCATTTTCGACCCCTGGTGGGCACTACCACTTTGTGGTGATGCCCTTTGGATTGAAAAATGCACCTGCCACTTTTCAGAGGTTGGTGAATAAAGTTCTGGCAGGGATGGAAACTTATTGCTCAGCTTATCTAGATGATATTGCTGTCTTTAGTTCCTCCTGGCAGGATCACCTGGTCCACCTCAGAAATGTTTTGGAGGCTCTGCAGAAAGCAGGCCTCACTATCAAGGCCACCAAGTGCCAGATAGGGCAGAGTCAGGTTGTGTACCTGGGCCACCTTGTAGGTGGAGGCCAGGTTCAGCCTTTACAGAGCAAAATCCAAACCATAATGGAATGGGTTGCTCCAACCACCCAGACACAGGTGAGAGCCTTCTTAGGCCTGACTGGGTACTATAGGAGGTTTGTCAAGGGATATGGATCTATAGTGACCCCCTTGAATGATCTTACCTCTAAGAAAATGCCAAAAAGGTTCAGTGGACAGCTAGCTGTCAAAAGGCATTTGAAGACCTAAAGCAGGCCATGTGCACTGCCCCCATCTTACAGAGTCCAGACTACACCAAAAAGTTCATTGTCCAAACAGATGCTTCTGAGCTGGGTGTGGGAGCTGTACTGTCTCAACTGAATGATGAAGGTCAAGACCAGCCAGTAGCTTTTATTAGCAGAAGGCTGACCCCTAGAGAGAAACGTTGGTCAGCTATAGAGAGGGAGGCCTTTGCTGTGGTTTGGGCCCTGAAGAAGCTGAGGCCATACTTGTTTGGCACTCACTTCATAGTTCAGACTGACCACAAGCCCCTCCTATGGCTAAAGCAGATGAAAGGTGAAAACCCAAAACTTTTGAGGTGGTCCATTTCCCTACAGGGGATGGACTATACAGTGGAACATAGGCCTGGGACCCAACATGCCAATGCAGATGGACTCTCAAGGTATTTCCACTTTGAACACGAAGACTCAACTGGTCAAGGTTAGTTTAGTGTCCCTGCGTTTGGGGGGGTTGTGTAGGAGAGTAGGATCTGCCTCTTATGTTGCCCCCACTTTTTTCTGATGTTAGCACTGGTTTCTGACTATAGTCTGGCTGGGTCCCTGCCAATCAGGGCCCCAGCCTCTCTGTTCTCTCTAAATGACATGGAGTGCACTCTAGGTGCACTAGTGATTGGATACTGTGGTGCCTTATGAGTCCCTAGTATATGGTACCTTAGGTACCAAGGGCATAGGTACTTCACAGGCCTACCAGGGGCTGCAGCATGTATTATGCCACCCCTGGGAAGCAGACTAAATCTGACACCACAGGCCTGCTACTGCAGCCTGGGTGAGGTGGTGCTAGCACCCCTCACTGAGATATAGGTTTCCTATATCTCTCCTGCACACACATATAAACCTATCAGTCACCCCTAAGGCAGGCCCTATCAATCCTGAGGGCAGGGTGCTTGGCTTCTATGTGAGGGGGTGCCTCTGCATGAGCAGGGCCCCTCTGCAGCTCTCAGAGTCTATTCTCTGGTGCTGTTTGTGGATGCGGTTAAACCATATACTCTTAAGTGCATTATATCCTCGCGGTAAAATGCTAACTTTGGAATGGCTGCATCAAAACATGTCGTGTTTGGTGTCAAACATCTTGGAATACTACCCCCCGCCAATCCTGGCGGCGGGGGTAGCATTCCACCCTTCTAGAGGGATAAGACATGTACCTGCTGTGGAAACGCGGTAGAATCCTGAAGAGCCCTGGCATCACAAAATGGATGCCACCAGTCACAGACACTGGGCTGCCCTCCTGCTGATGACCGAAACTCACAGTGGAGGAAGCCCAACAAAAGGCATCCTGTCACAGGGAGGTGTAACCACCTCCCAGACAGGGTTTAGTGTATTGGGGCTGGGTGGGTGCACTCTTAGAGTGCTTTGAAGTCCTGCACTGGGGGAGCAAAAGGCTCCTCTGTGCATATGCCAGTTCAAACCGGCTCAGGGGCTACCTGCCCCTGCTCTGGCGCGAAACTGGACAAAGGGAAGTGGGTGTAGCCACCCCCTCCCTTGACCCTCCCATAGGTGGGGTCATAGAGCTAGTCCATCCCCTCTTTTTAGTATAAGATGGGGAACCCTTGAACTTGCCAGTTAGATAACCCCTGGACGACGCTCTACAGAAGAATCCTGGCCCTTCGACGTTCCACTACCTTTGGAAGACAGAAGAATCTCCCTTGGAGTCAAGGAGTGACTCCCCTGCTTGGCAGGCACCAAAAACGACAACGACGGTTGCAAACTATGCCGCTCCCGCCGGAGTCCGAAGTCCCTGCAGCCCAAGAAGTGGATTTCCTGACTTCTCCCAGGCCATCGTGAGTCCTCAGCGAAGCTGAGGCAAGTGGACCCCACGAGTGACGAGGAACCGCGACCCCTGGGTACTGTGCACTATTGTCGAGTGCAACCCCTTCCCAACATTCTACAAACTTGTGCTTTGGACCACGTGTGGTCCCGACCTCCAGCAGGAATCCCTCCGAAGATCAGAGGCCTACACCGTTCCGAGTGACCGTGGGCCCCTGTTGAGTGATTCCGCCCGAGGTGTCTTCGCGATCCCTTGCCAGCCGGCTCGTGGGTCCCCAGAAGACTTCTTAAGGAAACCAAAGGGCTCCCCTGGTTGCTCCAGGCCTGCCCTGACTTACCCTCGCTGGGTGAGTCCCTCAGACCTTGCTGGTCTGTGCCATCGACTTTTCTTCATCTCCCCGAGACTTGCTGTTACCAAGGCTTGTTGGCTCCGATCGAGTTGCTGACACCGCAGTAAGCTGCAGACTTCGTGGGACACACAGAATCCAGCCCTGGTCGTCGTCGACGCCTCCTGGACCTCGTGGCAGAAGAGTCAAGGCACCCGCAACCGACCTGAAGCGACCGACGACGGTGGGCATCCATCTTCCTTGCCCCGAGTCACTGGCAAGTGACTTTGAACACTGTCCCCTCTGCTTTCAGGTCATCCTTCTTCAGAATCCAGGCTTGGATTCCACCGGACACTTCTTCAGCTCCCGCAAGCAGCAAGTCTTCTTTGTTCGCCATTGAAAACGACGCCGCGACCCGACACCAAAGGACACCTATGCACCCGGCTTCCCTGGGTGAGGTAACGCCAGCACTACGGTGCTCCTGTGGGTGTGGGCCCTAGAACTACTTACCCTGTAAGTGACTTGCTTGTAGGTTCTCCCGAAGTATCCTAAAACTCTTTATTTCCAACCGCGACTTGCCCCATTGAAGTCAACGGCGATCCGCGCCTGTGTATCCACACTGCACGCGTCCCCCGTGGGTCCTTTACTTACCTGCCTTGGGTGGTTTCGTGAGGCCCCAGCACTTCTGAAGGCCCTAGGCCTTGTCTCCCTGCAAGTCGTTGTCCCTAAGTCTCTTACTTAGTATATGGTCTGGTACGCCCCTAGGGCCCCAGCCATATTTTGTGCTTAACTTATTGTGAAACGTTGATTTGTGCATATGTTTGTCTTCTAATCTCATAAAGAGATTAGTAGAGAGTTATTTAGAAATAAATACATATATATTTGATATATATACCTGTGTGGTGTCTTTTCATTTGGTGATTCAAGAGATTATATGGTAAAACAAGCTGCTTTACATTCCTCCGAGACTTAGCCTGAAGGCTGCTCTCCACAGCTACCACTAGGATAGCTTTCTTTAAAAGGTTGTCTTAAACCTATCTACCATAAGAGTCGATTTGCCCTGGTGCAAGGTGTCCACTTTAATTAGTGAACAGCATATACCAGGCCAACTTCTCACATATGCACACAGTCGAAAGGGTGCTGCAACCATTGCTCTGTGGATCTCCACCGCAATCCAATCTTGGTACTCGAAGGAGGGAAAAATGCTCACAACAACTGCTTTGTTTGGGGAGTCCCTTTGGAGAAAATATGTTGTGCTGCGACCTGGAAGAGTGTGCATAAATTTGCGCATCATTATTGCCTGTAATTGGGACAGCGCAGTGATGCAGTGGTTAGACAGGTTGCTTTACGCCACTTACTTCTATAACATGAGCCTCTTTGGGTTCATGTGTTTGATTCTGTATTTATGCAAACTGGAATATATTCACTGAAAAAACCACAGGTTTCAGGGACGTTATAGTTAGGGATTAGCATTTAAAAGCCTTAGAAATTCTCTGAAAAAAACACAGGTTTCAGGGATGTTATAGTTAGTAATTGGCAGTTAAAAAACCTTAGATATTCGCTGAAAAATCCACAGGTTTCAGGGACATTATAGTTAGGCTGACATTTCACTCATACAAAACCAGAGAAATTCAGCCGTTATAGTTAGCTGAGCTAACTATAACTCGCACCCCCGCAATGCACTTCTGATGACGTCACATATTACATCACTCATGACATGGTCAGTGACATCACTGATGACATCTCAAATGACATCACTGATGACATCATCCTGTGAGTGTGAGTGTTTCTAACAAGTTTAAGAATGTTATTTATATATTTATATATATTATCTACTGGCGGTCGCCAGTAGATAGTTATAGTTAGGACCTATTTTCCATAGGAAATCCGCGACATTCTATTTGAAATAACTCTCTTGCCGGTTGACGAATCTTCGCGAATTTTTCAAACTTTATGGCCCGCTCCGGTCCGCTCCTACCCTGAAAGTCTCGGGGTGATTCGTCAAGCGGGGGCCGAGAAAAAGGGGGTCCCAAAACGCGTTTTCCCATTCATTTTCCCATAGGAAACTTTAGACACGGCTACAGCCTGAACTGCTGAACGGAATTACACCAAATTTGGCAAAGAGGTAGTTCTTGGTTCAGAAAGAACCCTTTTGTTAAATGGTGTAAATCCGTTCAGTAGTTGCGGAGAAATTCAAAAATAAGAGTCAAAAAATCAATTTCCCATAGGAAACTTTAGACACGGCTACAGCCCGAACTGCTGAACGGAATTACACCAAATTTGGCAAAGAGGTAGTTCTTGGTTCAGAAAGAACCCTTTTGTTAAATGGTGTAAATCCGTTCAGTAGTTGCTGAGAAAATCAAAAGTAAATGTACCTATATATCTATGGCCGCGTCAGATTCGCGCACCCTCCCGATCACGAGCTGCATGCTAATTGGCTGTCAACACTCCAAATCAGGAAGTGTTGGCAGCCATTTTGTCCTCGGTAGAACCGAGGGACAGAAACAAGTGCGCAAACGCACAAAGGGGGCAGGGTAGAAACACCCTGACCCCCTAGGTCTGCTCAGGGGGTCCCACAAGGACTGGGCAAATTTTTTTTTTTTTTTTTTTAAATTGGCAGGATGCGCTCAGGGTGCGCGGATCCTGCCGGGAAAAAAAAAAATCGAAGCGCGGTCTCCCGCGCTTCGATGTTAATTGGCCCCCGGGTGGGCCAAGTCCCGGGGGCATGGTGGGGGGTTTTAATTTATGTAGGGGGGGCCTCTAAGGCCCCCCAAGCCCCGGGGACCGCCACCCCCGGGGCTTTATGTAAAATGGTGCGGGATGGCTCTGAGCCCTTCCGCAGCCCCGGGGACCGCCACCTCCCCGGGGCTTCTTTTTTTTTTAATCAAAAACCTGTGTGGGGGGCTCCAGCCCCCCCACACGCCCCGGGACCGCCACCTCCCCGGGGCACTAAACATTTAAATATGGGGGTCCATTACGGACCCCCAGAGCCCCAGGGACCACCACCTCCCCGGGGCTGTGCACTGAATGGGAGGGGGCCGCGCGGCCCCCCTCCTGGAGCTCTTGATGGCCCTGGGGACCACCACCCCCAGGGCCGGCTCCTGCAGTGTCCCGGGTGCCTACCCCCGGGACACTGCTGTTTGCTATGACAGGACGGGAGCCTCGCGGCTCCCGTCCTGTCATAGCAAATCTTGGTTTGCATTTTGAAAGAGAGAGCAGGAAACCTGCTCTCTCTTTCAAAATGCAAACCAATTGCTTTTCCACACGGGGAGCAGCATGTCAGCTGCTCCCCATGTGGAACAGCAATGCCGGCTCCCGCAGGAGGCGGGGAGCCGGCTGGGACTGTGGGGGGATTGGGGACCCCCCCACAGACTCCAACGTGAGGCCAGGCCCCGGGGGATGGGGTCCCCGGGGCCATAAGTGGCCAGGGAGGGGGGCCAAGCAGCCTCCCTCCCCAAAGTAAAAAAATAAAATTAAAAAAAAAATAAGGGAAAGGCCGGCCCCGGTGGATGGGGTCCCCGGGGCCTTAAATGGCCTGAGGAGGGGGCCACGCAGCCCCCTCCAAAGAAAAAATAAAAATCGAGGCCATGCCCCGGGGATGGGGTCCCCGGGGCCAATACAGGCCCAGGGAAGGGGGCCATACGGCCCTCTTCCCATTTTTTTTTTTTAATTTAAAAAAAAAAAATGCTCAGGCTCCGGGGGATGGGGTCCCCGGGGCCAAAAGTGGGCAAGGAAGGGGGCCACGCAGCCCCCTCCCATTGAAAAAACAAAAACAAAAAAAACGACCGGCATTGTGCCGGAGGCCCCGCCCCTCCCTGCAGTACTCTGCAAACGCGCCCCTGGCGCGTTTGCAGAGAGGGAACGATTCCCCTTGAATACTGGGGGTCCCTGAGGGCCAACTAGCCCACCAGGAACCTCCAGTATGCGCCAGGGGCTGCCTTGCAGAGACGTGTACAGAGGCCACGCCCCTTTTTACACCTCTCTGCAACGCAGCTCTGTGGCGCTTTTGGAGGTATATGGTGGGCTAGTTGGACTCCAGGGACCCTCAGGATTCAAGGGGACTTAATCCCCCAACTTACAACGCGCCACGGGCGCGTTTGCACAGTGGTGAAGGGAGGGGCGGGGCTTCAGGTGACATGTGTGCAAACAGGCCCCGTGGTGCGTTTTAAGATGGGGATTAAATCCCCTTCAATCCTGAGGGTCCCTGGGGCCAACTAGCCCAACAGGTACATCCAGAAAGCGCCACAGAGCTGCGTTGCAGAGAGGTGTAAAAGGGGTGTGGCCTCTCTACACGTCTCTGCAACGCAGCCCCTGGCGCATACTGGAGGTTCCTGGTGGGCTAGTTGGCCCCTAGGGACCCTCATGATTCAAGGGGACTTAATACCCCAACTTAAGACGCGCCACGGGGCGCGTTTGCACAGATGTCACCTCAGGCCCCGCCCCCTCCCTTCACCATTGTGCAAATATTCCTCTAAAATCTGCCTTACTACGAATTCCGATTTACTCACATGTTATCAGGAGAGACCTCAGTGCTGCATCTTTCAGCCCAGTACTAATCCTGAAAAGTAATTTTAACCGTACTTACCAGTAACTTGAATTTCCTTCCATAGGATATCATTGCCTGCTTTTTGCTGAAAAAGTTTCTAAGTGTTGATTTTTGAAACATACAAATATTCCTCTAAAATCAGCCGAAATACGAATTCCGATTTACTCACCTGTTATAAGGAGAGACCCCAGTGCTGTATCTTTCAGCCCAGTACTGGTCCTGAAAAGTAATTTTAACCGTACTTACCAGTAACTTGAATTTCCTTCCATAGGATATCATTGCCTGCTTTTTGCTGAAAAAGTTTCTAAGTGTTGATTTTTGAAACATACAAATATTCCTCTAAAATCAGCCGAAATACGAATTCCGATTTACTCACCTGTTATAAGGAGAGACCTCAGTGCTGTATCTTTCAGCCCAGTACTGGTCCTGAAAAGTAATTTTAACCGTACTTACCAGTAACTTGAATTTCCTTCCATAGGCTAACATTGACTCGTTTCACTTGGAAATTCTTCTAAGTGTGGAGTTTTGGAACTTTAAAATATTCCTCTAAAATCAGCCGAAATACGAATTGCGATTTACGCACCTGTTATCAGGAGAGACCTCAGTGCTGCATCTTTCAGCCCAGTACTGATCCTGAAAAGTAATTTTAACCGTACTTACCAGTAACTTGAATTTCCTTCCATAGGATATCATTGCCTGCTTTTTGCTGAAAAAGTTTCTAAGTGTTGATTTTTGAAACATACAAATATTCCTCTAAAATCAGCCGAAATCCGAATTCTGATTTACTCACCTGTTATCAGGAGAGACCTCTGTGCTGCATCTTTCAGCCCAGTACTGGTCCTGAAAAGTAATTTTAACCGTACTGTGAGAAGTTGGCCTGGTATATGCTGTTCACTACTTAAAGTGGACACCTTGCACCAGGGCAAATCGACTCTTATGGTAGATAGGTTTAAGACAACCTTTTAAAGAAAGCTATCCTAGTGGTAGCTGTGGAGAGCAGCCTTCAGGCTAAGTCTCGGAGGAATGTAAAGCAGCTTGTTTTACCATATAATCTCTTGAATCACCAAATGAAAAGACACCACACAGGTATATATATCAAATATATATGTATTTATTTCTAAATAACTCTCTACTAATCTCTTTATGAGATTAGAAGACAAACATATGCACAAATCAATGTTTCTCAATAAGTTAAGCACAAGTAAATCACAATCTTAGGTTCTAGACCTAGGTCTAGGGCATCTAGAATCGAGGGACCCCTAAGAACCACCCCAGGTAGTTGTAGGAGACCCACAGGGGACGGACGCGGTGTCTGGGCACCAAGATGAGTCCTGTACGAGTCTATGCCCTTGGACGCGATAGAGATTTCAATGGAAAAAGGCCCCTTGCGTGTTCGAGGCGAACACACCGATCGGACTCGTACGAGTCGAAGGATACGGTTTCAGATAGGATTGCAAGGGAGTTGGACGCGGTGTGTCTGACACCGCCGCGAACCAGGTACGAGTCAGTGTGCGAGCCACACTGGGAAAGTAAGAGTTTAAGGACACTTCTAAGGAAGCTACAGGCAAGTCACTTACAGGGTAAGTAGTTCTAGGGCCCACACCCACAGGAGCACCGTAGTGCGAGAGTTACCTCACCCAGGGAAGCCGGGTGCATAGGTGTTCTCTGGTGTCGGGTCGCGGCGTCGTTTTCAATGGCGAACAAAGAAGACTTGCTGCTTGCGGGAGCTGAAGAAGTGTCCGGTGGAATCCAAGCCTGGATTCTGTAGAAGGATGACCTGAAAGCAGAGGGGACAGTGTTCAAAGTCACTTGGCAGTGACTCGGGGCAAGGAAGATGGATGCCCACCGTCGTCGGTCGCTTCAGGTCGGTTGCGGGTGCCTTGACTCTTCTGCCACGAGGTCCAGGAGGCGTCGACGACGACCAGGAGCTGGATTCTGTGTGTCCCACGAAGTCTGCAGCTTACTGCGGTGTCGGCCACTCGATCGGAGCCAACAAGCCTTGGTAACAGCAAGTCTCGGGGAGAGGAAGGAAAGTCGATGGCACAGACCAGCAAGGTCTGAGGAACTCACCCAGCAAGGGTAAGTCAGGGCAGGCCTGGAGCAACCAGGGGAGCCCTTTGGTTTTGTTAGGAAGTCTTCTGGGGACCCACAAGCCGGCTGGCAAGGGATCGCGAAGACACCTCGGGCGGAATCACTCTACAGGGGCCCACGGTCACTCGGGACGGTGTAGGCCTCTGATCTTCGGAGGGATTCCTGCTGGAGGTCGGGACCACACGTGGTCCAAAGCACAAGTTTGCAGAACGTTGTGAAGGGGTTGCACTCAACAATAGTGCACGGTACCCAGGGGTCGCGGTTCCTCGTTACTCGTGGGGTCCACTTGCCTCAGCTTCGCTGGGTACTCACGATGGCCTGGGAGAGGTCAGGAAATCCACTTCTTGGGCTGCAGGGACTTCGGACTCTGGCGGGAGCGGCGTAGTTTGCGACCGTCGTTGTCGTTTTTGGTGCCTGCCAAGCAGGGGAGTCACTCCTTGACTCCAAGGGAGATTCTTCTGTCTTCCAAAGGTAGTGGAACGTCGAAGGGCCAGGATTCTTCAGTAGAGCGTCGTCCAGGGGTTATCTGTTTTGCAATGTGCAAGGGTTCCCCCTCTTATACTAAAAAGAGGGGATGGACTAGCCCTATGACCCCACCTATGGGAGGGTCAAGGGAGGGGGTGGCTACACCCACTTCCCTTTGTCCAGGTTCGCGCCAGAGCAGGGGAAGGTAGCCCCTGAGCCGGTTTGAACTGGCATATGCACAGAGGAGCCTTTTGCTCCCCCAGTGCAGGACTTCAAAGCACTCTAAGAGTGCACCCACCCAGCCCCAATACACTAAACCCTGTCTGGGAGGTGGTCACACCTCCCTGTGACAGGATACCTTTTGTTGGGCTTCCTCCACTGTGAGTTTCGGTCATCAGCAGGAGGGCAGCCCAGTGTCTGTGACTGGTGGCATCCATTTTGTGATGCCAGGGCTCTTCAGGATTCTACCGCGTTTCCACAGCAGGTACATGTCTTATCCCTCTAGAAGGGTGGAATGCTACCCCCGCCGCCAGGATTGGCGGGGGGGTAGTATTCCAAGATGTTTGACACCAAACACGACATGTTTTGATGCAGCCATTCCAAAGTTAGCATTTTACCGCGAGGATATAATGCACTTAAAAGTATATGGTTTAACCGCATCCACAAACAGCACCAGAGAAGGGACTCTGAGAACTGCAGAGGGGCCCTGCTCATGCAGAGGCACCCCCTCACATAGAAGCCAAGCACCCTGCCCTCAGGATTGATAGGGCCTGCCTTAGGGGTGACTGATAGGTTTATATGTGTGTGCAGGAGAGATATAGGAAACCTATATCTCAGTGAGGGGTGCTAGCACCACCTCACCCAGGCTGCAGTAGCAGGCCTGTGGTGTCAGATTTAGTCTGCTTCCCAGGGGTGGCATAACACATGCTGCAGCCCCTGGTAGGCCTGTGAAGTACCTATGCCCTTGGTACCTAAGGTACCATATACTAGGGACTCATAAGGCACCACAGTATCCAATCACTAGTGCACCTAGAGTGCACTCCATGTCATTTAGAGAGAACAGAGAGGCTGGGGCCCTGATTGGCAGGGACCCAGCCAGACTATAGTCAGAAACCAGTGCTAACATCAGAAAAAAAGTGGGGGCAACATAGGAGGCAGATCCTACTCTCCTACACAACCCCCCCAAACGTAGGGACACTAAACTAACCTTGACCAGTTGAGTCTTCGTGTTCAAAGTGGAAATACCTTGAGAGTCCATCTGCATTGGCATGTTGGGTCCCAGGCCTATGTTCCACTGTATAGTCCATCCCCTGTAGGGAAATGGACCACCTCAAAAGTTTTGGGTTTTCACCTTTCATCTGCTTTAGCCATAGGAGGGGCTTGTGGTCAGTCTGAACTATGAAGTGAGTGCCAAACAAGTATGGCCTCAGCTTCTTCAGGGCCCAAACCACAGCAAAGGCCTCCCTCTCTATAGCTGACCAACGTTTCTCTCTAGGGGTCAGCCTTCTGCTAATAAAAGCTACTGGCTGGTCTTGACCTTCATCATTCAGTTGAGACAGTACAGCTCCCACACCCAGCTCAGAAGCATCTGTTTGGACAATGAACTTTTTGGTGTAGTCTGGACTCTGTAAGATGGGGGCAGTGCACATGGCCTGCTTTAGGTCTTCAAATGCCTTTTGACAGCTAACTGTCCACTGAACCTTTTTTGGCATTTTCTTAGAGGTAAGATCATTCAAGGGGGTCACTATAGATCCATATCCCTTGACAAACCTCCTATAGTACCCAATCAGGCCTAAGAAGGCTCTCACCTGTGTCTGGGTGGTAGGAGCAACCCATTCCATTATGGTTTGGATTTTGCTCTGTAAAGGCTGAACCTGGCCTCCACCTACAAGGTGGCCCAGGTACACAACCTGACTCTGCCCTATCTGGCACTTAGTGGCCTTGATAGTGAGGCCTGCTTTCTGCAGAGCCTCCAAAACATTCCTGAGGTGGACCAGGTGATCCTGCCAGGAGGAACTAAAGACAGCAATATCATCTAGATAAGCTGAGCAATAAGTTTCCATCCCTGCCAGAACTTTATTCACCAACCTCTGAAAAGTGGCAGGTGCATTTTTCAATCCAAAGGGCATCACCACAAAGTGGTAGTGCCCACCAGGGGTCGAAAATGCTGTTTTGGCTTTTGCATCTTCAGCTAATCTGATTTGCCAGTAGCCAGCTGTTAGGTCAAATGTGCTTAGATACTTGGCTGAGGCCAAAGTATCAATCAGCTCATCTGCCCTTGGTATGGGATAGGCATCAGTCCTAGTGACTGCATTGAGGCCTCTGTAGTCTACACAAAACCTCATTTCTTTCTTACCACCCTGGGTATGAGGCTTGGGTACCAGGACTACTGGGCTAGCCCAAGGGCTATCTGAAGGCTCAATCACGCCTAACTCCAACATTTTCTGGACTTCAGTCCTGATACAGTCCCTGACATGGTCAGGTTGCCTGTAGATTTTATTCTTGACAGGCAGACTGTCTCCAGTGTCCACCTCATGGGTGCACCAGGAAGTCTGACTAGGGGTCAGGCTAAACATATGTCTAAACTGTTGCAGAACTTGTCTGCACTCAGTTTGCTGATGGTCAGTGAGGCTGCTTGCCAAAGCAACACCATCTACTGACCCATCATCAGGGTTCTGAGAGAGCAGGTCAGGGAGAGGGTCACTCTCCTCCTCCTGGTCCTCATCAGTTGCCATGAGCAAGCCCATGTCAGCCCTGTCAACATATGGCTTTAATCTGTTGACATGAAGCACCCTTAGGGGGCTCCTGGGAGTTCCAAGATTCACCAGATAGGTGACTTCTCCCTTCTGTTCAACTATTGTATGGGGGCCACTCCACTTGTCCTGGAGGGCTGCTGGGGCCACAGGCTCCAACACCCACACTTTCTGTCCTGGCTGGTATACAGTCAGCACAGCCTTTGGTCATGCCAAGCTTTTTGTAATTCTTGGCTGGCCTCCAGGTTTTTGGTTGCCTTTTTCATGTACTCTGCCATCCGGGAGCGGAGACCAAGTACATAGTCCATCACATCTTGTTTGGGGGGCTTGAGAGGTAACTCCCAGCCCTCTTTTACCAAACATAGTGGACCTCTCACAGGATGCCCAAACAGAAGCTCAAATGGGCTGTAGCCAACCCCCTTCTGTGGAACCTCTCTGTATGCAAACAAAAGGCAAGGAAGAAGAAGGTCCCATTTCCGCCTAAGCTTCTCTGGGAGTCCCTTAATCATTCCTTTCAAGGTTTTGTTGAAGCGTTCAACTAAACCATTGCATTGTGGGTGATAGGGAGTGGTGAACTTATAAGTTACACCACACTCCTTCCACATTGCTTTTAGATATCCTGACATGAAGTTGGTACCTCTGTCAGAAATGACCTCCTTTGGGAAACCCACTCTGGAGAAAACTCCAATGAGGGCTCTTGCCACCACAGGGGCTGTGGTGGTCCTCAGAGGAATTGCCTCTGGGTACCTGGTGGCATGATCCACTACCACCAGGATAAATCTGTGCCCAGATGCAGTTTGAGGGTCAAGGGGACCAACAATGTCAATCCCTACCCTCTCAAAGGGTACCCCACCACAGGTAGTGGTATCAGGGGGGCCTTTGTTGTGCCACCTGCCTTACCACTGGCTTGGCAAGTGACACAGGAGCGACAAAACTCCTTTGTGTCCTCTGACATATGTGGCCAATGAAAATGTGGAACAAGCCTGTCCCAGGTCTTGTTTTGGCCCAAGTCTCCTGCCAAAGGGATATCATGTGCTAAGGTCAAGAGGAACCCCCTAAACTTCTGAGGTATTACCAACCTCCTGGTGGCTCCAGGGGCTGGGTCTCTACCCTCAGAATATAGGAGTCCCTCATCCCAATAAACTTTATGGGACCCACTAGCACTCCCAGCAGCCTCAGCAGCAGCCTGCTGTCTGAGGGGTTCAAGAGAGGGGCAGCACTGTTGCTCCTTGCTCAGATCTTCCCTGGAAGGGCCCCTGCCCCCAAGAACTCAACCTGGTCAGGTTCAAGTCCCTCTGGGGCAGTTCCTTCTTCAGGTTCTGCTTCACCTCCCTCTGGAAGTGAATCCTTGATCTGAGACAGAGGGGAAGGCACTGCCTTAACCCTACTGCTCCTCCTCTTGGGAAGCTTCTGGTCCATTGTTCCAGGATCCAGAGCTGGTTCAGTGTCATGCATTTTTGCTTGTGACCTGGTCACAGCAAATACCTCTGCAGGGATGCCCAACATCTCAGCATGAGTCCATAACTCTACTTCAGACCAGGCTGAAGTCTCTAGATCATTGCCCAACAGACATTCTACAGGGAGGTCTGCACTGACTACAACTTTCTTGAGGCCAGTTACCCCTCCCCAGGAGAAATTCACAACTGCCAGACTATGGTTGGTCTGGACATTGCTTGCATTGGTCACCTGGTACATTTCACCCAGGATGATCTGTCCAGGGTCCACTAGGTCCTCTGCCACCATGGTGACACTAGCACCTGTGTCCCTAAATGCCAAAGCCTGTTTGCCATTTATAAAAGGCTGCTGTTTGTACTTGCCCAGATTACTGGGGCTTACTAGGAAGGACATATCAATGTTTCCATCACAAATCAGCATTGCCTGAGTGGTCACTCTGACTAGGTCAGAATCCACTTCAGAACCCAGGGTCAACCCTACTACACCCTTATTCTGAGTACCACCTCCACCAGTAGCTGAGCTAGGGGGAACAGTTGCCTTAGGGGCAGGAGTGGTGGTGGTTTGGTCTTTGGACTTGGTACAATCAGAAGTCCAGTGCCCTTTCTGTTTACAGAATTTGCACCAGGGCTTCTTTTGGCCTTTTCCCTTGTTGGACTGTGACTCCCCACCAGATGCAGATTTTTGGGGCCCTTGTGAAGACTTATGGTCTTTTGACTTATCCCCACCTTTCTCAGGGCCTTTAGGATCTTGCTTCTTAGTGTCACCCCCTGGTTCTGGGTTTTCTGCCTCACCCTGGTTCTGACCCATTTGTCTGCCTTCTTTCCCAATTCTTGGGGAGAGGTCAGATCAGAGTCCACCAGGTACTGATGCAACAACTGGTTCTGGCAATTATTTAGGATCTGTTCTCTCATCATCAGATTATACAATCCCTTGAAATCAGTAACCCTACTGCCAACCAGCCAACCCTCCAGAGCCTTGGTTGCACAATCAACAAAGTCAGTCCAGTCCTGAGTCTGTGCCTTCTGGGTATCTCTGAACTTCAACCTGTACTGCTCAGTGGTTAAGCCAAAACCATCTATCAGTGCACTCTTCAGGACTTCATAATCATCAGCATCCTCTTCTCTAACAGTGAGGAGCTTGTCTCTATCTTTATCTGAAAAGGAGAGCCACAAGATTGCTGCCCACTGCTTTTGGGGGACCTGCTGTACTCTGCAGGCCCTCTCCATAGCAGTTATCCACTTGTGGATATCATCCCCACTCTGGTAGGGAGGAACAACCTTGCTCAGGTTCCTATGGTCAGGGACATATTCTCTGCCTCTAGGGACACTGTTGCTGCCACCAGGGGGTTCTAAACCCTCCCTTCTGGAATCTCTCTGGATCTCCAGGGCTTCTCTATCCAGTGACAACTGCTTGGTTCTGAGGGCCACTTTGGCTTCCTCATACTGGAGCAGTTTGCACCTTCTCTCAGAGGAGGTCTCTCTTAAGTTAAAGTATGAGCTCCTCTCCTGGACAAATTCTCTGTCAGAGTGATAAGAGTGCTCAGATTCCCTGGAAGGGGATCTGTGCCTCTGATCCATTCTGCCAGTTCTCTTAGGGAGAATTCCTTTGTCCTGTTCAGGCTCCTTGAAGCCTGGCCCTTCAATCACAGAGTCTGGGTCATTCTGATTTTCATCATCTGACCCAGATACTATGACTGACCCACCCACTGATTCAGACCCCTTAGCTCCTAGAGCCAACCTAAGGTCATCTGCTGTCAGCAGATCTATCAGGTGGAGTGTTGAGGGACTCTGTCCTAGCTTCAGGTGTCTTTCAACACACATGGCTCTCAAGTCAGAGAAAGACATGTCCTTATACTGAGGCTGAGTGGATCCACTGGTTCCACCCCTTAAGGACATTCTAGTGTTGTGCAGTGTTGTACTACCTACACTAGTTTGTGGCCTACTGATCCTAGCTTGAGCTGTGGAAAGGGTGTGCTATCCCTTGGCACACAGCTCTAAGTTCAGTAGAACTTATTGATACTAAGCTTGACTTTATATGTACCTTGAGTACCTATAATGGTTTTCAGTTAGTAATTCAAATAGAGATTTTCTGGTAAAACAATGGCAAGCTGGAATCCCACACGCTGCCCACCAATGTGAGAAGTTGGCCTGGTATATGCTGTTCACTAATTAAAGTGGACACCTTGCACCAGGGCAAATCGACTCTTATGGTAGATAGGTTTAAGACAACCTTTTAAAGAAAGCTATCCTAGTGGTAGCTGTGGAGAGCAGCCTTCAGGCTAAGTCTCGGAGGAATGTAAAGCAGCTTGTTTTACCATATAATCTCTTGAATCACCAAATGAAAAGACACCACACAGGTATATATATCAAATATATATGTATTTATTTCTAAATGACTCTCTACTAATCTCTTTATGAGATTAGAAGACAAACATATGCACAAATCAATGTTTCTCAATAAGTTAAGCACAAGTAAATCACAATCTTAGGTTCTAGACCTAGGTCTAGGGCATCTAGAATCGAGGGACCCCTAAGAACCACCCCAGGTAGTTGTAGGAGACCCACAGGGGACGGACGCGGTGTCTGGGCACCAAGATGAGTCCTGTACGAGTCTATGCCCTTGGACGCGATAGAGATTTCAATGGAAAAAGGCCCCTTGCGTGTTCGAGGCGAACACACCGATCGGACTCGTACGAGTCGAAGGATACGGTTTCAGATAGGATTGCAAGGGAGTTGGACGCGGTGTGTCTGACACCGCCGCGAACCAGGTACGAGTCAGTGTGCGAGCCACACTGGGAAAGTAAGAGTTTAAGGACACTTCTAAGGAAGCTACAGGCAAGTCACTTACAGGGTAAGTAGTTCTAGGGCCCACACCCACAGGAGCACCGTAGTGCAAGAGTTACCTCACCCAGGGAAGCCGGGTGCATAGGTGTTCTCTGGTGTCGGGTCGCGGCGTCGTTTTCAATGGCGAACAAAGAAGACTTGCTGCTTGCGGGAGCTGAAGAAGTGTCCGGTGGAATCCAAGCCTGGATTCTGTAGAAGGATGACCTGAAAGCAGAGGGGACAGTGTTCAAAGTCACTTTGCAGTGACTCGGGGCAAGGAAGATGGATGCCCACCGTCGTCGGTCGCTTCAGGTCGGTTGCGGGTGCCTTGACTCTTCTGCCACGAGGTCCAGGAGGCGTCGACGACGACCAGGAGCTGGATTCTGTGTGACCCACGAAGTCTGCAGCTTACTGCGGTGTCGGCCACTCGATCGGAGCCAACAAGCCTTGGTAACAGCAAGTCTCGGGGAGAGGAAGGAAAGTCGATGGCACAGACCAGCAAGGTCTGAGGAACTCACCCAGCAAGGGTAAGTCAGGGCAGGCCTGGAGCAACCAGGGGAGCCCTTTGGTTTTGTTAGGAAGTCTTCTGGGGACCCACAAGCCGGCTGGCAACGGATCGCGAAGACACCTCGGGCGGAATCACTCTACAGGGGCCCACAGTCACTCGGGATGGTGTAGGCCTCTGATCTTCGGAGGGATTCCTGCTGGAGGTCGGGACCACACGTGGTCCAAAGCACAAGTTTGCAGAACGTTGTGAAGGGGTTGCACTCGACAATAGTGCACGGTACCCAGGGGTCGCGGTTCCTCGGTACTCGTGGGGTCCACTTGCCTCAGCTTCGCTGGGGACTCACGATGGCCTGGGAGAGGTCAGGAAATCCACTTCTTGGGCTGCAGGGACTTCGGACTCCGGCGGGAGCGGCGTAGTTTGCGACCGTCGTTGTCGTTTTTGGTGCCTGCCAAGCAGGGGAGTCACTCCTTGACTCCAAGGGAGATTCTTCTGTCTTCCAAAGGTAGTGGAACGTCGAAGGGCCAGGATTCTTCAGTAGAGCGTCGTCCAGGGGTTATCTGATTTTGCAATGGTCAAGGTTCCCCATCTTATACTAAAAAGAGGGGATGGACTAGCCCTATGACCCCACCTATGGGAGGGTCAAGGGAGGGGTGGCTACACCCACTTCCCTTTGTCCAGGTTCGCGCCAGAGCAGGGGCAGGTAGCCCCTGAGCCGGTTTGAACTGGCATATGCACAGAGGAGCCTTTTGCTCCCCCAGTGCAGGACTTCAAAGCACTCTAAGAGTGCACCCACCCAGCCCCAATACACTAAACCCTGTCTGGGAGGTGGTCACACCTCCCTGTGACAGGATACCTTTTGTTGGGCTTCCTCCACTGTGAGTTTCGGTCATCAGCAGGAGGGCAGCCCAGTGTCTGTGACTGGTGGCATCCATTTTGTGATGCCAGGGCTCTTCAGGATTCTACCGCGTTTCCACAGCAGGTACATGTCTTATCCCTCTAGAAGGGTGGAATGCTACCCCCGCCGCCAGGATTGGCGGGGGGTAGTATTCCAAGATGTTTGACACCAAACACGACATGTTTTGATGCAGCCATTCCAAAGTTAGCATTTTACCGCGAGGATATAATGCACTTAAGAGTATATGGTTTAACCGCATCCACAAACAGCACCAGAGAAGGGACTCTGAGAACTGCAGAGGGGCCCTGCTCATGCAGAGGCACCCCCTCACATAGAAGCCAAGCACCCTGCCCTCAGGATTGATAGGGCCTGCCTTAGGGGTGACTGATAGGTTTATATGTGTGTGCAGGAGAGATATAGGAAACCTATATCTCAGTGAGGGGTGCTAGCACCACCTCACCCAGGCTGCAGTAGCAGGCCTGTGGTGTCAGATTTAGTCTGCTTCCCAGGGGTGGCATAACACATGCTGCAGCCCCTGGTAGGCCTGTGAAGTACCTATGCCCTTGGTACCTAAGGTACCATATACTAGGGACTCATAAGGCACCACAGTATCCAATCACTAGTGCACCTAGAGTGCACTCCATGTCATTTAGAGAGAACAGAGAGGCTGGGGCCCTGATTGGCAGGGATCCAGCCAGACTATAGTCAGAAACCAGTGCTAACATCAGAAAAAAAGTGGGGGCAACATAAGAGGCAGATCCTACTCTCCTACACGTACTTACCGGTAACTTGAATTTCCTTCATAGGCTAACATTGACTGGTTTCACTTGGAAATTCTTCTAAGTGTGGAGTTTTGGAACTTTAAAATATTCCTCTAAAATCAGCCGAAATACGAATTCCGATTTACTCACCTGTTATCAGGAGAGACCTCAGTGCTGCATCTTTCAGCCCAGTACTGGTCCTGAAAAGTAATTTTAACCGTACTTACCAGTAACTTGAATTTCCTTCCATAGGATATCATTGCCTGCTTTTTGCTGAAAAAGTTTCTAAGTGTTGATTTTTGAAACATACAAATATTCCTCTAAAATCAGCCGAAATACGAATTCCGATTTACTCACCTGTTATAAGGAGAGACCTCAGTGCTGTATCTTTCAGCCCAGTACTGGTCCTGAAAAGTAATTTTAACCGTACTTACCAGTAACTTGAATTTCCTTCCATAGGCTAACATTGACTGGTTTCACTTGGAAATTCTTCTAAGTGTGGAGTTTTGGAACTTTATAATATTTCTCTAAAATCAGCCGAACTATGAATTCCGATTTACTCACCTGTTATCAGGAGAGAACCCAGTGCTGCATCTTTTAGCCCAGCACTGACCCTGAAAAGTAATTCTAACCGTACTTACCAGTAACTTGAATTTCCTTCCATAGGAATCCATTGTCTGGTTTTCAGCAGAAAAGTTTCAGTGTCGATTTTCACAAACTACAAATATTCCTTAAAAATCGCCTGTGTGACTTAAACGCATTCTTTCAACTGTTTACAGGAGATGCACCAGTGCTGGTTCCAGGATCCACCTCTGAGTAAGAAAAAGTAACGATAACACTACTTACCTGCTAAGTGAATTTCCTCCCATAGGATAACATTGGTGATTCTATATGAAAAAGTTTCTAAGTGTCAACTTTTAAAATACAATAATATTCCTTAAAAATCACTACTGTAACCAAAACGCTTTTACTCAACTGTTTACAGGAGATGTACCAGGACTGAATCTAGGATCCAGTCCTGTGGTTAGAAAAGTAATCCATAAAGTAACTAATTGCATTTAACTAGAAATTCACATTGTGCTGAATGTTGCATTGTGTTTGAAAATGTGTTGCCCATTGCAACAACTGTAACTACTGTACTTAAAAGTCTATTGCCTATGTGCAAAGTATTTAAACTAAAGTAATTCATTCTGAGAAAGTATTTTTTGTAATGTAATGTATAATGTAATTACAATGTAATTTAAAAAATAAAATATGTAAAAAAAATTGTGTCTAAAAATGTAGTAAATCAGTATGAAAAAAATTAATATAACAATTAATACATTTAAAAATTGTCATTTACAAAACCTTTGAAATTCACTGAAAAAACCGTAGGTTTCAGACATGTTATAGTTAGGAATTAGCATTTAAAAAACCTTTGAAATTCACTGAAAAAACCATAGGTTTCAGACACGTTATAGTTAGGGTTTAGCATTTAAAAAACCTTTGAAATTCACTGAAAAAACCATAGGTTTCAGACACGTTATAGTTAGAAATTAGCATTTAAAAAACCTTAGAAATTCACTGAAAAAACCATAGCTTTTAGGGACAGTTATAGTTAGTTGGACATTGCACTCGTACAAAACCCGTGAATTTCCCCCGTTATAGTTAGTTCAGGTAACTATAACTCGCGCCCCCGCAATGCACTACTGATGACGTCACATATTACATCACTCATGACATGGTCAGTGACATCACTGATGACATCACTGATGACATCTCAAATGACATCACTGATGACATCACTGATGACATCATCCATGTGAGAATTTCATGCATCTTCTCACACCCTAATATAACTTTTGATACACCCACTCTAAATTACAGACTGCCATTCTCAAAACCATACACACTCCAATACCAATAAGTACATACCCACTCACTGATTCTTAGGACTACACACACACATCTACTCACTCACCCGTACAGTCACTCATACTTACAGTCACTCAGTACAGGACTATCATATGCACTCATACACCTATATAAACACTCACACAACGCAACTCATCCATAGAGGTACTCACACACCTAGTCAGTCATGCAAATAATTAATCACACTCCAATTTACTCACCTATACAGTTATACACACCAGCTCACTTACTCATAAAAATACTAGCACATTCTTACGCTCCTATGCAATCACTGATGCAAGCACACACTCATCCATATAGCCACTCTCACAATCACACACTCTCACTTTTCGCCATTTATATACTCCAACACACATATATACTGCCTTTCACATATGTAGTTACTCACACATGTACCACTGAGATATACATTCAATCACTAACACACCCATACACACATTCACCCACCCATACAGTCCATCACAGACGCACTCTTGAAACCATGCACCCAGTGAATCACCCACTCACACATCTATGCACAGAGTCACACACACCCCACCCACAGGCACCCATACAGATACTCAGAGAACCAATCCATAACCCATATAGACACTCATTTAGCTAGTCAGAAACCCATGCAGCTGCTTACACAACAACAGACAGACGGATACAGACATTCACACAGTTTAGTCACTCACCCATGCATCCAGTAAGATACGTTTAATCACTCACTTATAGACTCAGTCACGCACCTACTAAATCATCCATTCAGGCGCTTCTACACCCACTCATTCTTCAATACGCCTTTCCCTATATATATTAAAAATATTTAAACTTTACAGAAACACACAGTCACTGGATGATGTCATCAGTGATGTCATCAGTGATGTCATTTGAGATGTCATCAGTGATGTCACTGACCATGTCATGAGTGATGTAATATGTGACGTCATCAGTAGTGCATTGCGGGGGCGCGAGTTATAGTTACCTGAACTAACTATAACGGGGGAATTTCACGGGTTTTGTACGAGTGCAATGTCCAACTAACTATAACTGTCCCTAAAACCTATGGTTTTTTCAGTGAATATATATATATATATATATATATATATATATATATATATATATATATACGCCAAGGTGTATTGCAGAATGAGTGAGTGTATGAGTGTCTGAATGGATGATTTAGTGGGTGCGTGACTGACTGTATAAGTGAGTGATTAAACATGTCTTAATGAATGCATGGGTGAATGACTAATCTGTGTGAATGTCTGTATCAGTCTGTCAGTTGGTGTGTAAGTTGCTGCATTTCTTCATGAGTAGCTACATGAATGTCTATATGGCTTAATGATTGGTTGTCTGAGTACCTGTATGGGTGCCTGAGTGTCTGTGTGGGTGGGTGGGAGTGTGTGTAACTCCCTGCATGGATGTGTGAGCGGGTGATTCACTGGGTGTATGGGTACATGAGTAGATCTGCGAGGGACTGTGTGGGTGAGTGAGTGTGCGTATGGCTGTGTTGGTGAGTGAATGGCTGTCTCAGTGGTATATATGTGAGTAACTACATATGTGAAAGGCAGTATATGTGAGTGTTGGAGTATATAAGTGACTATATGTGAGAGTGAGTGATTGTGAGAGTGGCTGTATGCATGAGTATGTGCTTGTGTCAGTGATTGTAGAAGAGAGTATGTGTTAGTATCTGTATAAATAAGTGAGGTGGTGTTTGTATAAGTGTATAGGTGAGTAAATGGCAGTGTGATTGATTCTTTGGGTGACTGACTAGGTGTGTGTGTAACTCTATGGGTGAGTGGTGGTGTGTGAGTGTCTGTATGGGTGTATGAGTGCATATATCAGTGGCTGTATTGATGAGTGACTGCGTGTATGAGTGACTATAAGTGAGTGAGTGGATGTGTCTGTGGACCTATGAATCAGTGAGTGGGTGTTTTGCTTTGCCCTAAAAAATACCACTCCCACACGATGGCCCAGACACGACGAAGCAGGAGACATAAAACACAACAACACCTAGAAAGGGGTTTCACTTTACAAAAATGAAACACATCAAAGACTCTCTTTTTGGAATGAGGCTTGGGGTTTTATTTATGCAATGCTCTCTAACAGAAAGGCTTTCCCAGATGTCAAATGAACAATATTCAAATGTATATAGAGATATATATATATTTATATGCAAGCAATAATAAGACACTTGGCAAATGTAACTGTTAAATGCATGAATAATGTTATGTTATGTTGTTATGTTAATATTATTTGCTATAGCACACGTCTCACCCGGGGACATCTCGGCGCTGTTGCGGATCCTGACAGGAAGTGCGTACCAGGGAAAATCAGAATAAGTAGGCTTTTAGTGATTTCCTAAATTTGCAGTATGAGGGGGTCTCTCGCAGGGTTAGAGGGAGTTTGTTCCAATATCCTGGGGTGAGATAGGAGAAAGCCTTTCCCCCAGTGCGAATTAGTCGAATCCGAGGCACACACAGTAGTGCTTTGTTACTGGATCTGAGATTGCAGCTAGGGACATAAGCCGTTGGTTTATTTTGGAGGTATAGCGGCCCTTTGCCTTTTAAGGTGTTGTACGTAAGGCAACAAATTTTAAAACGGGAGCGCTTCTTCACTGGCAGCCAATGAAGTTCTTTCAGCAAAGGTGCTGTGGGAGTACCTGGAGGGCGGTTCAATATAAGTTTGGCCGCGGTGTTCTGGACCACCTGGAACTTGAAGAGCAGAGTATCGCTGACCTCTGCCAAGAGAGCATTTCCATAGTCCAGTCTGCTTATCACCATTGCCTGAACCAGTGTTCTGCGGACATTTGTAGGGAGAAAAGGGAAGATTTCGCGCAAAAGGCGCAGGTTATAGTAGCAGGCACTCGTAGTTGCTGCAATCTGATCTTTCATCGTCAATGCTTGATCTAATTTTATCCCCAGGTTTCTTGCAGTTTGTTTGGGTACGGGGATGGCACCCAATTTGTGGGGCCACCAGTCGTCCGACCAGATGGGGGCTTTTCCAAGCAACATAATCTCCGTCTTTTCTGGGTTTAACTGTAGGCAGTTCTCAGTCATCCAATTGGAGATTGCTAGCATTCCTGAAGCAAAACGTTGTTTTTCTGTTTTCAGGTCTTGGCCTATAGTAAACATCAGCTTGGTCTCATCGGCGTATGATATGATCTCAAAGCCGAAGTGCTCCGCGATCTTTGCTAATGGGGCCATATAAATATTGAACAAGGTGGGACTCAGGCATGAGCCCTGTGGTACACCCTTGTCCAAGCGCATTTTACATGAAGAATATGGGTCCAGTATGACCGTCTGCTGTCTATCTGACAGAAAGTGTTGCAGCCATTTTAGTGCCGTCCCCTGAACACCTATTGCCTGCAGTCTTTTCAAGAGCCTTGAACCAGTACCACGTGTCTTCCTGTATCCATCCCCTAATAATAATGAATAAACAAGCAGCAAATAATACTGGACGTCCTGCAAGAAATCAGAAAGATATATACACTAAATACATCAAATGATTACTTTGGATGTGCACTCTGACTCACTCACACATCACAAAGAAAACACCCCAAATGACCACAGCCACTGGAGACTGCACAAACAGCCACGCATCGCAATGGCACTAGTCAGGAACAAATCACCTCATTGGTCGTTCAAATGACATCCTTGCCAACTCAAGCTGGAGGAGCCCGTTGACAGCTAGGCATGGGACTTGCGACCGGGACTCAGGTTCCGTTCTTTTGTGACGACACGTCTGCCCCACAAATAAGCTCCTGAGCTGCCTGCCAAGATTCTCCGGCTTTATAGTCTTAAAACACACTAGAATGTTTGAGAGTCCTTCCCTCTGCGCCAAGGAAACTTACTGGAATTGGCCACCTTCCATGCAAGCATTCCAGGGCAAAAGGAGTTCCCACGTTCCTTCTACATTCTCACATGTTCCAGCCTTCATCTTAACGAAGCTTACGAAAGCCTTCGAGGGTACAGACAACAAGCTCTTCTCCAAAAACAAAACAACATCGAACGTGAATAACCCAAACAACTTGCAAACACTCTGGGGGCCTGTCTGTGCACGCAAAAGAGCTCAAGCAAGACAGAGTCAGAATTCAGGATGACATGAGGCCATGTCAAAGCCAATAGTAAGAACTTCATAATACTTCCCAATGTACAACACAATGCACATTTGTGCACCACTGCCTATAGCATCACATACTTCATCTCTCAATGTACAACATAATGCACATCTGTGCACCACTGCCTATAGCATCACATTCTTCACCTCTCAATGTACAACACAATGCACATTTGAGCACCACTGCTCATAACACTGCACTTCGAGACCAAAAAGTACATTCCACACCTCTCTCTCTCTCTCTCCCTCACTTTCAAATGCACATCCTACATGTTCTGTTTTTGGTAAGCTGTTCAAGACTGCAAGATTAAATCTTCAAGAGAAACAAGGCATTTGCAGGACGTCGTACATTCAGGCTAGGGTAAAGTAAAACACCAAAGTCAATTAAAATAATGGTAGTCAAAGGTCATCACGTGGTGTCAAACCATAAGAGTGCCTCTAGCACTACATTCCACCCCATGACCTTTGACTATCATAACATACAAATATCAAAAAAGTAACTTCTTATGTGAAAGCACAAATATAAATGAAGCACACATTAAAACAGTCACATTAATAAAAGCACGTAACATAATCATTTAAAAAGCTCATACATATCTGAATACTCCATTTAAAATTGCTCATGCATATCTAATAATAACTTGGCTGTAGGAATAAATGTATGGTGAATACACAAAATGAATGCACAAATAGAATCAAACAAGTGAACTCATTGATGCGCCTAGTGTTATAAATGGCTAATTCTGGAACTTCTACTATTGAAGCAGCCAAACTTATATATTTTGCTTAAAATAAAGGAACTTCAAAATCATCATCTTTAAACTGAACAGCATCTTCTGTCATTTTAATTTCACAATCTTTCTTTTTTCTTTTTTTTTCCAAACTGAACAGCATTTCCGGAAAAAATAATGTCCTTCTGTGTGAGAAGTCAACACTATCCCTGGGCTCGCGTAGTTTGCGCTACTACGCACTACGCGAATTGCACGTAGCACAGTGCAAAAACGCGTAGCGTAGCGGGCATTTTTTGCTTGCTCGCGGTCCTCAACGTCAAGTTGGTGACTGCGAGCGAGCAAAATGACATCCCGGCAAGACTTTTTCCTCGTTCGCGATCAGCAACATCAAGTTGCCGATCGCGAGCGTGGAAAATAAACCTCCCGGCGAGATTCTCAACGCGGGGAGGTCAGGTTTCTCATTGCGAGTGGTCGCGTATGCTCGCGACCGCTCGCAATGAGAAACTACCAGTCCGCGTTGAGAAAACTGCTGCTCGAGTACAAATCTACTCGAGCAGCAGAAAATGACCCCTTGCACTGTGCAAGATGCTGTTTGCAATGATTGCACAGTGCGGACAAGCATCCGGCACTGTGCAATCAGTGCGAACAGCATTTTCCCTACCGCACTACGCAGTTCGTGTAGCTACCCGTAGCTTGCGAAGTGCACTTCGCGTAGCATAGCGCCACTACGCAAACTAAGCCCAGGGTTAGTCAACACTCTCTTTCTTTGATATTATATTTTTTTTAAACATTCTACTTTATTTTCAGCACATCAGTCTATTATCATTGGCTAGGTAGGTTTGTCTGGTTTGTTCAGCCAAAGGATGTCAGCAATGGTGACGGTCTGCGCTGTCCAGTGATCACTCCAGGGTTGGGGGGGGTACCCACAACCTCACGGGCCCACTCAGACAAAAGCACTCACATGCAGGACAGGGACATCAGGTACACCAACACGTCGCAGTATGATCTGAAAAAGAAACAAGCATCACTCTTCTTGCAAAAAATATTTTTCAAAAAGCGCACGTTCTCCTTTTTCTGTTTTGGGTCTGATGGCACAATATTATCATTCCTGTCTGCACGGTTCTCTGCTGGCTCTGGGGAATTATCAGAATTCTACCCACACAATGGCCTCTGATTTCTTGGTATTAGAGTCAAACTCTCCTTTCCCTTTCTCCTGCACAGTAAGAAGGGCTGGGGTAGTCTCGTTCCTGACTATCTCTCCACACACTGCTGAATACATACACCCTTGATCATTTGGCATGAACCCAAAGGCAATCCATTTGCCCTATCTGCTCTGGTAATTTTCCTTTCTTCAACTGACCCTTCACCATCTTTGGGACTAGTCTGCGCTGTGCATACTGACAGATAGGAATCACAGTTCTAAGTAAGTCTAGGGCAATATGCATCCCTTCATTCTCTGCCCAGCTGTTAGTATGGTCTTTCTCTCCTAGGTGCTTGCACTTAGTTATGCACACAAAATCAGAATCGTGTGTCACCACCTCTGTCTCCAAACTTTTAGCCTTTTCATCTGTAAGGGAATTAAAGCGTCTGTCTAGTGAATGTATAGGACATGATACACAGTAGCTGCGCTTTGCAGTAACATTTGCCACTTCACTGGGGAATGCTGTGTCTCGGGCACCTCAAATACCACCCCTGGACTTTCTACTGGGATCTACACCAACTGTTCATGCAAAAATGCAGTTTCTGTCTGTATGTACCATTTGATTACATTTGCTTCTTGTGCATTACCTGTTCTGTATAACTCAGGAGAAATCATCAGCCATTGCATTTGAGAAAGTTCAAAACTCAAAATCACATTATGCCTTATTGTCATCTGCCCAGTGTCCATCAGCGTGCAAAAACACAGAAGCACCTGTATCTGCCCTGTGTCTGTCACAGCACAACTCAGAATCAACTGTGTCTGCCCTGTATCTATCAGAGCACAACTCAAAATCAACTGTGTCTGCCCTGTATCTATCAGAGCACAAAAACACACACACAATTGTGTCTGCCCTGGTTCTTTCACAGTGCAAGCAAAACATTCTCCAGCATTTGAAAATGTTTCAGTCCAAAAGTTTAGGAGCACCTTCTTCTTTACTTGTTTTTCCCAGTACTCAAAGTGACACACTGCCCCTGAACTGTCACATGTAACTCAATGTTTCCTTTCTGTATTAGCCACATGTTTGAAACACATTGCATAATCTCTTTTGCAGATTCAAAAGCACATTGCTGCTCCTCTTCCCATTCAGACTCATGTTTTAAAATTGCATTTTTCATAACGTCTCTCCATGTAAAGCAAGGTTTGTCCTTCACTGACCAGCCTGATTTATAACTGCCACTAACGATCGCTAGTTGTAACAGGCTGGTTTGTTTATCTTCCATCACGTTTACATTTTCTCGGTTCAACGTTACTTCGGAAGCTTCTAATTCAACCAAAATACCATTCATTTCAGGCTGAGGAATGTCCTCAAAAGAATGAATTAAAACCTCCTGTGAACATCGTAAATTAACCTGCTGCTTCTATGCATCCACATTTTTCACGAATGAATCACTCTGGCTATCTAAGCAGCCTGGCACAATAAACGGTTTCGGTGCTTGGCACATTTTCAAATCTCTTTTCAGTGATTTATTTTCAGATGTTAAAAGGTCTGAGTTTTCTTTAGTTTTAGCTAGTTCCCTTTGTAGCTCATTACGTTCCTTTTCTAACAGTCCACATTTTTTATACATTCTGAGCAATGCATTCAAAATGACACCACTTTTTCTGTCTGAAATACCAAGTTGTTTTCCCTCTTTAAGAGAAAAACCATGTACACATTTAAATATCTGCGTTTGCCACTCATCTGTTAAACATGCATTAGAGGCAAATTCCCACCCAAATAACTCAGTTGGCACCTGGGAATCTGCAACTGAAAACATGGACATTTTAGAGAACATTTTTGTTTTTAAAATTGCACTTTTCGTAAATCCTGCAAGTGACGCCAAAATATCTTGCTTCGCCCTCAAAAATACTACTCCCACACGATGGCCCAGGCACAACGAAGCAGGAGACATAAAACACAACAACACCTAGAAAGGGGTTTCACTTTACAAAAATGAAACACATCAAAGACTCTCTTTTTAGAATGGGGCTTGGGGTTTTATTTATGCAATGCCCTCTAACAGAAAGGCTTTCCCGGATGTCAAATGAACAATATTCAAATGTATATAGAGATATATATATATATTTATATGCAAGCAATAATAAGACACTTGGCAAATGTAGCTGTTAAATGCATGAATAATAATAATGAATAAACAAGCATTAAATAATACTGGACGTCCTGCAAGAAATCAGAAAGATATACACACTAAATACATCAAATGATTACTTTGGATGTGCACTCTGACTCACACATCACAAAGAAAACACCCCAAATGACCACAGCCACTGGAAACTGCACAAACAGCCACGCATCACAATGGCACTAGTCAGAAACAAATCACCTCATCGGTCGTTCACTCGACATCCTTGCCAACTCAAGCTGGAGGAGCCCGTTGACAGCTAGGCATGGACTCGTGACCGGGACTCATGTTCTGTTCTTTTGTGACGACACGTCTGCCCCACAAATGAGCTCCTGCTCTGCCTGCCAAGATTCTCCGGCTTTATAGTCTCAAAACACACTAGAAGGTTCGAGAGTCCTTCCCTCTGCACCAAGGAAACTTACTGGAATTGGCCACCTTCCATGCAAGCATTCCTGGGCAAAAGGAGTTCCCACGTTCCCTCTACATTCTCACATGTTCCAGCCTTCATCTTAACAAAGCTTACAAAAGCCTTCGAGGGTACATTCAACTAGCTCTTCTCTAAAAACAAAACAACCTTGAACGTGATAAACCCAAACAACTTGCAAATGCTCTGGGGGCACGTCTGTGCACGCAAAAGAGCTCAAGCAAGACAGAGTCAGAATTCAGGATGACATGAGGCCATGTCAAAGCCAATAGTAAGAACTTCATAATACTTCCCAATGTACAGCACAATGCACATTTGTGCACCACTGCCTATAGCATCACATACTTCATCTCTCAATGTACAACATAATGCACATATGTGCACCACTGCCTATAGCATCACATACTTCATCTCTCAATGTACAACACAATGCACATTTGAGCATCACTGCTCATAACACTGCACTTCGAGATCAAAAAGTACATTCCACACCTCTCTCTCTCTCTCTCACTTTCAAATGCACATCCTACACGTTCTGTTCTAGGCAAGTTGTTCAAGACTGCAAGATTAAATCTTCAAGAGAAACAAGGCATTTGAAGGACGTTGTACATTCAGGCTAGGGTAAAGTAAAACACCAAAGTCAATTAAAATGATGGTAGTCAAAGGTCATCACGTGGTGTAAAATCACAAGAGTGCCCCTAGCACTACAGTGGGTATGTACTAACTGGTATTGGTGTGTCTATGGTTCCGAGAATGGTAGTCTGTATTTTAGAGTGGGTGTACCAAAGGTTATATTAGGGTATGAGGAGGTGCATCAGATATTAAGTGGATGATGTCATCAGTGATGTCATCAGTGATGTCATTTGAGATGTCACCAGGGATGTCATCAGTGATGTCACTGACCATGTCATCAGTGATAAGTCCCTGAAACCTGTTTTTTTCCAAAGAATTTCTAAGGTTTTTTAAATGCTAATTTCCAATTATGCCTACATAGATAGAACATGTACAGAAAGAGGAAGAAAGGCGCAGAAAGAAACAAGAGAAGTGCAGAAAAAGGGAAGAGAGATGTAGAAAGAGGAAGAAAGGTGCAGAAAGAAGCAAGAAAAATGCAGAAAGAGGCAACAGAAGTCCAGAAAGAGGAAGAAAGGTAGAGAAAGAAGCAAGAAAGTGCAGAAAGAAGCCTACTTTGACTGTGTCTTTCCACAGACTCATACAAAGTAGCCTAATCACTAATCCTTCTCCAAAGATGTCTTAAACCTCACTTTTCTCTTGAAGGTTCACTAATCATCGACTGCTCAGAATGTTAGGTGTACCAAATTTAACCCCTTGCCTGCTAATGACGGAACCACGCCGTCATGAGCCACGGGCGCTGTGTGCTCATGACGGCGTGGTTCCATCATGCGGCTGCCGCTCCGCCCACGCGGCATTAATTCACCACCTGTGCGGGCGAATTAATGAGCAGGCGGGGCCGTGATGGAACCACGCCGTCATGAGCACATGCCGCCTGTGACTCATGACGGCGTGGTTCCGTCACGAGCATGGCAGCGCCGCGCTCACCCCCCACCCCTCCCGCGCCTCGGCAAAATTCACACTGCGGCCAAGGGGTTAAAACAGCAATCCTAACCATATCACTGTTGTAAGTCTCACCAAGTTTGTGAAGGTATGCATGCATGTGTCGGTGCTTTTACCTAGTGACATGTTACAAAAAAATAAACATACAAATACTTGAATACCTGTGTTTCAAACAGCATACTCTATAAATTTGTGCACAAAAAGGTGTATGCATTTCTTTCTGCTCATAATACAGGGCACATGGGTATTCAATAGCATATTTGAGGGGCTCTATAACACCTATATACATAAGACATGTCTGCCTGTGCAACTGAATGACAGAGCAGAACTGAGAAAATGTGACCACCTATAGGAGAAGCTACCCACTTTTTGAGCTACCATCTTCAGATGCATAACACATGTGAGAATACATGTACAAATAGACATATACCTCAGTCACGAGAGCACGCAGACCTTCAATCTTGACACAGTGCACTTCCCATTTGAATATAGAAAGAGGCGAGAGAAGTACAGAAAGAAGCAAGAGAAGTGCAGAAAGAGGCAAGAGAAATGCAGAAAGAGGCAAGAGGGGTGCAGAAAGAAGCAAGAGAAGTGCAGAAAGAAGCAAGAGAAGTGCAGAAAGAAGCAAAAGAGGTGCAGAAAGAGGAAAGAGGGTTGCAGAAACAAGCGAAAGAGGAGCAGAAAATAGCAAGTGAAGGGAGGAAAGAAGCAACAGATGTGCAGAAAGATGCAAGAGAACTGCAGAAAGGCAAGAGAGGTACAGAAAAAGGGAAGAGGGGTACAGAAAGAAGCAAGAAAGGTGCAGAAAGAAGCAAGAGAAGTGCAGAAAGAAGCAACAGAGGTACAGAAAGAGGCAAGAGAAGTTCAGAAAGAGGCAAGAGGGGTGTAGAAAGAGGCAAGAGAGGTGCAGAAAGAGGCAAGAGGGGTGCAGAAGGAGGCAAGAGAGGTGCAGAAAGGGGCAAGAACAGTGCAGAAAGAGGCAAGAGCGGTACAGAAAGAGGCAAGTGGGGTACAGAAAGAGGCAAGAGGGGTGCAGAAAGAAGCAAGAGAGGTACAGAAAGAGGCAAGAGAAGTGCAGAAAGAGGCAAGAGAGTTGCAGAAAGAGGCAAGAGGGGTGCAGAAAGAAGCAAGAGAGGTACAGAAAGAAGCAACAGGGGTGCAGAAAGAGGCAAGAGGGGTGCAGAAAGAGGCAAGAGAAGTGTAGAAAGAAGCAACAGAGGTGCAGAAGGAGGCAAGAGAACTGCAGAAAGGGGCAAGAGAGTTGCAAAAACAGGCAAAAGAGATGCAGAAAGAGGGAACAGGAGTGCAGACAGAGGCAAGAGAGGTGCAGAAAGAGAGAAGAGGGGTGTAGAAAGAGGCAAGAGAAGTGCAGAAATAGGCAACAGGGGTGCAGAAAGAAGCAAGAGAGGTGCAGAAAGAAGCAAGAGAAGTACAGAAAGAAGCAACAGAGGTGCAGAAAGAGGCTAGAGGGGTGCAGAAAAAGGCAAGAGAAGTGCAGAAAGAAGCAACAGAGGTGCAGAAAGAGGCAGGAGAGGTGCAGAAAGAGGCAGGAGAGGTGCAGAAAGAGGGAAGAGGGGTGCAGAAAGAAGCAAGAGAGGTGCAGAAAAAGGCAAGAGGGTTGCAAAAAGAGGCAAGAGAGGTGCAGAAAGTAGGTAGATGAGTGCAGAAAGAGGCCACAAGGATGCAGAAAGAAGCAAGAGAGGTGCAGAAAGAAGCAAGAGAAGTGCAGAAAGAAGCAACAGGTGCAGAAAGAGGCAAGAGATGTAGAGAAAGAGGCAAGAGAGGAGCAGAAAGAGGCAAGAGAAGTGCAGAAAGAGGGAAGAGGGATACAGAAAGAGGCAAGAGAAGTGCAGAAAGAAGCAACAGAGGTGCAGAAAGAGGCAGGAGAGGTGCAGAAAGAGGGAAGAGGGATGCAGAAAGAAGCAAGAGAGGTGCATAAAAAGGCAAGAGGGTTGCAGAAAGAGGCAAGAGAAGTGCAGAAAGTAGGTAGATGAGTGCAGAAAGAGGCCACAAGGATGCAGAAAGAAGCAAGAGAGGTGCAGAAAGAAGCAAGAGAAGTGTAGAAAGAAGCAACAGGTGCAGAAAGAGGCAAGAGATGTAGAGAAAGAGGCAAGAGAGGAGCAGAAAGAGGCAAGAGAAGTGCAGAAAGAGGGAAGAGGGATACAGAAAGAGGCAAGAGAAGTGCAGAAAGAAGCAACACAGGTGCAGAAACAGGCAGGAAAGGTACAGAAAGAGGCAGGAGAGGTGCAGAAAGAGGGAAGAGGTGCAGAAAGAAGCAAGAGAGGAGCAGAAAAAGGCAAGAGGGTTGCAGAAAGAGGCAAGAGAGGTGCAGAAAGTAGGTAGATGAGTGCAGAAAGAGGCCACAGGGATGCAGAAAGAAGCAAGAGAGGTACAGAAAGAAGCAAGAGAAGTGCAGAAAGAAGCAACAGAGGTGCAGAAAGAGGCAAGAGAAGTAGAGAAAGAGGCAAGAGAGGAGCTGAAAGAGGCAAGAGAAGTGCAGAAAGAGGGAAGAGGGGTAGAGAAAGAGGCAAGATGGGTGCAGAAAGAAGCAAGAGAGGTGCAGAAAGAAGCAACAGGGGTGCAGAAGGAGGCAAGAAAACTGCAGAAAAAGGCAAGAGACTTTCAGAAACAGGAAAAAGAGGTGCAGAAAGAGGGAACCGGGGTGCAGACAGAGGCAAGAGGGGTGCAGAAAGAGGCAAGAGAGGTGTACAAAGACGCAAGAGGGGTGCAGAAAGAAGCAAGAGAGGTACAGAAAGAGGCAAGAGAAGTGCAGAAAGAGGCAAGAGAGGTACAGAAAGAGGTAAGAGCGGTACAGAAAGAGGCAAGAGGGGTGCAGAAAGAAGCAAGAGAGGTACAGAAAGAAGCAACGGGTGCAGAAAGAGGCAAGAGGTGTGCAGAAAGAGGCAAGAGAAGTGTAGAAAGAAGCAACAGAGGTGCAGAAGGAGGCAAGAGAACTGCATAAAGAGGCAAGAGAGTTGCAGAAACAGGCAAAAGAGATGCAGAAAGAGGGAACAGGAGTGCAAACAGAGGCAAGAGAGATGCAGAAAGAGAGAAGAGGGGTGTAGAAAGAGGCAAGAGAAGTACAGAAAGAGGCAAGAGGGGTGCAGAAAGAGGCAAGAGAGGTGCAGAAAGAGGGAAGACGGGTACAGAAAGAGGCAACAGTGGTGCAGAAAGAAGCAAGAGAGGTGCAGAAAGAAGCAAGAGAAGTACAGAAAGAAGCAACAGAGGTGCAGAAAGAGGCTAGAGGGGTGCAGAAAAAGGCAAGAGAAGTGCAAAAAGAAGCAATTGAGGTGCAGATGGAGGCAAGAGAACTGCAGAAATAGGCAAGAGAGGTGAAAAGAGGGAACAGGGGTACAGACAGAGGGAAGAGAGGTGCAGAAAGAGGGAAGAAGGATGCAGAAAGAGGCAAGAGGGATGCAGAAATTTGCACGAGAGGTGCAGAAGGAAGTAAGAGCAGTGCAGAAAGAACCAACAGAGTTGCAGAAAGAGGCAAGAGAAGTGCAGAAAGAAGCAAGAGAAGTGCAGAAAGAAGCAAAAGAAGTGCAGAAAGAGGCAAGAGAACTGCAGAAAAAGGCAAGAGAACTGCAGAAAAAGGCAATACAGGTGCAGAAAGAGGCAGGAGGGGTGCAGAAAGAGGCAAGAGGGGTGCAGAAAGGGGCAAGAGAAGTGCAGAAAGAGGCAAGAGAGGTGCAGAAAGAGGTAAGAGGGGTGCAGAAAGAGGCAAGAGGGGTGCAGAAAGAGGCAAGAGAAGTGTAGAAAGAAGCAACAGAGGTGCAGAAGGAGGCAAGAGAAGTGCAGAAAGAGGCAAGAGAGTTACCGAAACAGGCAAAAGAGGTGCAGAAAGAGGGAACAGGGTGCAGACAGAGGCAAGAGAGGTGCAGAAAGAGAGAAGAGGGGTGTAGAAAGAAGCAAGAGAAGTGCAGAAAGAGGCAAGAGGGGTGCAGAAAGAGGCAAGAGATGTGCAGAAAGAGGGAAGACGGGTACAGAAAGAGGCAACAGGGGTGCACAAAGAAGCAAGAGAGGTACAGAAAGAAGCAACAGAGGTGCAGAAGGAGCCTAGAGGGGTGCAGAAAAAGGCAAGAGAAGTGCAAAAAGAAGCAATTGAGGTGCAGAAGGAGGCAAGATAACTTCAGAAATAGGCAAGAGAGGTGAAAAAGAGGGAACAGGGGTACAGACAGAGGGAAGAGAGGTGCAGAAAGAGGGAAGAAGGATGAAGAAAGAGGCAAGAGGGATGCAGAAATTTGCACAAGAGGTGCAGAAAGAAGCAAGAGCAGTGCAAAAAGAACCAACAGAGTTGCAGAAAGAAGCAACAGAAGTGCAGAAAGAGGCAAGAGAACTGCAGAAAAAGGCAAGATAACTGCAGAAAAAGGCAAGACAGGTGCAGAAAGAGGCAGGAGGGGTGCAGAAAGAGGCAAGAGGGGTGCAGAAAGAAGCAAGAGAAGTGCAGAAAGAAGCAACAGTGGTGCTGATGGAGGCAAGAGGGGTGCAGAAAGAGGCAAGAGAAGTGCAGAAAGAAGCAACAGAGGTGCAGAAAGAGGCAGGAGAGGTGCAGAAAGAGGCAGGAGAGGTGCAGAAAGAGGGAAGAGGGGTACAGAAAGAAGCAAGAGAGGTGCAGAAAAAGGCAAGAGGGTTGCAGAAAGAGGCAAGAGAGGTGCAGAAAGTAGGTAGATGAGTGCAGAAAGAGGCCACAAGGATGCAAAAAAGAAGCAAGAGAGGTGCAGAAAGAAGCAAGAGAAGTGCAGAAAGAAGCAACAGAGGTGCAGAAAGAGGCAAGAGAAGTAGAGAAAGAGGCAAGAGAGGAACAGAAAGAGGCAAGAGAAGTGCAGAAAGAGGGAAGAGGGGTACAGAAAGAGACAAAATGGGTGCAGAAAGAAGCAAGAGAGGTGCAGAAAGAAGCAACAGAGGTGCAGAAGGAGGCAAGAAAACTGCAGAAAAAGGCAAGAGACTTTCAGAAACAGGCAAAAGAGGTGCAGAAAGAGGGAACCGGGGTGCAGATAGAGGCAAAGGAGGTGCAGAAACAGGGGTGCAGAAAGAGGCAAGAGAGGTGCACAAAGAAGCAAGAGGGGTGCAGAAAGAAGCAAGAGAGGTACAGAAAGAGGCAAGAGAAGTGCAGAAAGAGGCAAGAGAGGTGCAGAAAGAGGTAAGAGGGGTACAGAAAGAGGCAAGAGGGGTGCAGAAAGAAGCAAGAGAGGTACAGAAAGAATCAACAGGGGTACAGAAAGAGGCAAGAGAAGTGTAGAAAGAAGCAACAGAGGTGCAGAAGGAGGCAAGAGAACTGCAGAAAGAGGCAAGAGAGTTGCAGAAACAGGCAAAAGAGATGCAGAAAAAGGGAACAGGAGTGCAGACGGAGGCAAGAGAGATGCAGAAAGAGAGAAGAGGGGTGTAGAAAGAGGCAAGAGAAGTGCAGAAAGAGGCAAGAGGGGTGCAGAAAGAGGCAAGAGAGGTGCAGAAAGAGGGAAGACGGGTACAGAAAGAGGCAACAGGGGCGCAGAAAGAAGCAAGAGTGGTGCAGAAAGAAGCAAGAGAAGTACAGAAAGAAGCAACAGAGGTACAGAAAGAGGCTAGAGGTGTGCAGAAAAAGGCAAGAGAAGTGCAGAAAGAAGCAATTGAGGTGCAGAAGGAGGCAAGAGAACTGCAGAAAAAGGCAAGAGAGGTGAAAAGAGGGAACAGGGGTACAGACAGAGGGAAGAGAGGTGCAGAAAGAGGGAAGAAGGATGCAGAAAGAGGCAAGAGGGATGCAGAAATTTGCACGAGAGGTGCAGAAAGAAGCAAGAGCAGTGCAGAAAGAACCAACAGAGTTGCAGAAAGAGGCAAGAGAAGTGCAGAAAGAGGCAAGAGAAGTGCAGAAAGAAGCAAAAGAAGTGCAGAAAGAGGCAAGAGAACTGCGGAAAAAGGCAAGAGAACTGCAGAAAAAGGCAAGACAGGTGCAGAAAGAGGCAGGAGGGGTGCAGAAAGGGACAAGAGGGATGCAGAAAGAGGCAAGAGAAGTGCAGAAAGAAGCAACAGAGGTGCTGACGGAGGCAAGAGGGGTGCAGAAAGAGGCAAGAGAAGTGCAGAAAGAAGCAACAGAGGTGCAGAAAGAGGCAGGAGAGGTGCAGAAAGAGGCAGGAGAGGTGCAGAAACAGGCAGGAGAGGTGCAGAAAGAGGGAAGAGGGGTGCAGAAAGAAGCAAGAGAGGTGCAGAAAAAGGCAAGAGGGTTGCAGAAAGAGGCAAGAGAGGTGCAGACAGTAGGTAGACGTGTGCAGAAAGAGGCCACAGGGATGCAGAAAGAAGCAAGAGAGGTGCAGAAAGAAGCAAGAGAAGTGCAGAAAGAAGCAAGAGAAGTGCAGAAAGAAGCAACAGAGGTGCAGAAAGAGGCAAGAGAAGTAGAGAAAGAGGCAAGAGAGGAGCAGAAAGAGTCAAGAGAAGTGCAGAAAGAGGGAAGAGGGGTGCAGAAAGAGGCAAGATGGGTGTAGAAAGAAGCAAGAGAGGTGCAGAAAGAAGCAACAGGGGTGCAGAAAGAGGCTAGAGGGGTGCAGAAAGAGGCAAGAGAAGTTCAGAAAGAAGCAACAGAGGTGCAGAAGCAGGCAAGAAAACTGCAGAAAAAGGCAAGAGACTTTCAGAAACAGGCAAAAGAGGTGCAGAAAGAGGGAACCGGGGTGCAGACAGAGGCAAGGGAGGTGCAGAAAGAGGGGTGCAGAAAGAGGCAAGAGAGGTGCACAAAGAACCAAGAGGGGTGCACAAAGAGGCAAGAGTGGTGCAGAGAGAAGCAACACAGGTGCAGAAAGAGGCAAAAGAGGTGCAGAAAGAGGCAAGAGAGGTGCAGAAAAAGGGAAGAAGGGTGCAGAAAGAGGCAAGGGGGATGCAGAAAGAGGCAAGAGAGGTGCAGAAAGAGGGAAGACGAGTGCAGAAAGAAACAAGATAGGTGCAGAAAGAAGCAAGAGAAGTGCAGAAAGAAGCAACCGGTACAGAAAGAGACCAGAGAGGTGCAGAAAGAAGCAAGAGAGGTGCAGAAAGAAGCAACAGGGGGCTAGAGAGGTGCAGCAAGAGGCAAGAGAAGTGGAGAAAGAGAGCAGCAGAAAGAGGCAAGAGAAGTGGAGAAAGAGGGAAGAGGGGTGCGGAAAGAGGCAAGATGGGAGCAGAAAGAAGCAAGAGAGGTGCAGAAAGAAGCAACAGGGGGCTAGGGGTGCAGAAAGAGGCAAGAGAAGTACAGAAATAAGCAACAGAGGTGCAGAAGGAGGCAAGAGAACTTCAGAAAAAGGCAAGAGACTTTCAAAAACAGGCAACAGAGGTGCAAAAAGAGGGAACAGGGGTGCAGAGAGAGGCAAGGGAGGTGCAGAAAGAGGCACGAGGGGTGCAGAAAGAGGCAAGAGGGATGCAGAAATTTGCAAGAGAGGTGCAGAAAGAAGCAAGAGCAGTGCAGAAAAACCCAACAGAGGTGCAGAAAGAGGGAAGAGAAGTGCAGAAAGAAGCAAAAGAGGTGCAGAAAGAGGCAAGAGAACTGCAGAAAAAGGCAAGAGAGGTACTGAAAGAGGCTGGAGAGGTGCACAGAGAGGCAAGAGGGGTGCACAAAGAGGCAAGAGTTGTGCAGAAAGAATCAAGAGAAGTGCAGAAAGAAGCAACAGACGTGCTGAAAGAAGCAAAAGAGGCAAGAGTAGTGCAGAAAGAAGCAACAGAGGTGCAGAAAGAGGCAAAAGAGGTGCAGAAAGAGGCAAGAGAGGTGCAGAAAAAGGGAAGAAGGGTGCAGAAAGAAGCAAGAAAGGTGCAGAAAGAAGGAAGAGAAGTGCAGAAAGAAGCAAGAGAGGTGCAGAAAGAGGCAAGCGGGATGCAGAAAGAGGCAAGAGAGGTGCAGAAAGAGGGAAGACGAGTACAGAAAGAGGCAACAGGGGTGCAGAAAGAAACAAGATAGGTGCAGAAAGAAGCAAGAGAAGTGCAGAAAGAAGCAACAGGGGGCTAGAGGGGTGCAGAAAGAGGCAAGAGAAGTGGAGAAAGAGAGGAGCAGAAAGGGGCAAGAGAAGTGGAGAAAGGTGGAAGAGGGGTGCAGAAAGAGGCAAGATGGGTGCATAAAGAAGCAAGAGAAGTGCAGAAAGAAGAAACAGGGGGCTAGAGGGGTGCAGAAAGAGACAAGAGAAGTACAGAAAGAAGCAACAGATGTGCAGAAGGAGGCAAGAGAACTTCAGAAAAAAGCAAGAGACTATCAAAAACAGGCAAAAGAGGTGCAGAAAGAGGGAACAGGGGTGCAGAGAGAAGCAAGAGAGGTGCTGGAGAGGTAAACAAAGACGCAAGAGGGGTGCGCAAAGAGGCAAGAGTGGTGCAGAAAGAAGCAAGAGAAGTGCAGAAAGAAGCAACAGAGGTGCTGAAAGAGGCAAAAGAGGTGCAGAAAGAAGCAACAGTGGTGCAGAAAGAGGCAAGAGAGGTGCCGAAAAAGGGAAGAAGGGTGCAGAAAGAAGCAAGAAAGGTGCAGAAAGAAGGAAGAGAAGTGCAGAAAGAAGCAAGAGAGGTGCAGAAAGAAGCAACAGAAGTGCAGAAAGAGACCAGAGAGGTGCAGAAAGAAGCAGGAGAGGTGCAGAAAGAAGCAACAGGGGGCTAGAGGTGTGCAGAAAGAGGCAAGAGAAGTACAGAAATAAGCATCAGAGGTGCAGAAGGAGGCAAGAGAACTTCAGAAAAAGGCAAGAGACTTTCAAAAACAGGCAAAAGAGGTGCAGAAAGAGGGAACAGGGGTGCAGAGAGAGGCAAGGGAGGTGCAGAAAGAGGGACGAGGGGTGCAGAAAGAGGCAAGAGGGATGCAGAAATTTGCAAGAAAGGTGCGGAAAGAAGCAAGAGCAGTGCAGAAAAACCCAACAGAGGTGCAGAAAGAAGCAAAAGAGGTGCAGAAAGAGGCAAGAGAACTGCAGAAAAAGGCAAGAGAGGTGCTGAAAGAGGCTGGAGAGGTGCACAAAGAGGCAAGAGGGGTGCACAAAGAGGCAAGAGTGGTGCAGAAAGAAGCAAGAGAAGTGCAGAAAGAAGCAACAGAGGTGCTTAAAGAGGCAAGAGGGGTACAGAAAGAGGCAAGAGAAGTGCAGAAAGAAGCAACAGGTGCAAAACGAGGCAAGAGAGGTGCAGAAACAGGCAGGAGAGGTGCAGAAAGAGGGACCAGGGCTGCAGAAAAAGGAAAGAGAGGTGCAGAAAGAGGAAGAGAACTGCAGAAAGAGGCAAGACAGGTGCTGAAAGAGGGAAGAGGGATGCAGAAAGAGGCAAGAGAAGTGCAGTAAGAAGCAACAGAGGTGCAGAAAGAGGCAAGAGAGGTGCAGAAAAAGGGAAGAAGGGTGCAGAAAGAAGCAGGAAAGGTGCAGAAAGAAGGAAGAGAAGTGCAGAAAGAAGCAAGAGAGGTGCAGAAAGAGGCAAGAGGGATGCAGAAAGAGGCAAGAGAGGTGCAGAAAGAGAGAAGACGAGTGCAGAAAGAAACAAGATAGGTGCAGAAAGAAGCAAGAGAAGTGCAGAAAGAAGCAACAGGTGCAGAAAGAGGCCAGAGAGGTGCAGAAAGAAGCAAGAGAGGTGCAGAAAGAAGCAACAGGGGGCTAGAGAGGTGCAGAAAGAGGCAAGAGAAGTGGAGAAAGAGAGCAGCAGAAAGAGGCAAGAGAAGTGGAGAAAGAGGCAAGATGGGTGCAGAAAGAAGCAAGAGAGGTGCAGAAAGAAGCAACAGGGAGCTAGGGGGGTGCAGAAAGAGGCAAGAGAAGTACAGAAATAAGCAACAGAGGTGCAGAAGGAGGCAAGAGAACTTCAGAAAAAGGCAAGAGACTTTCAAAAACAGGCAACAGAGGTGCAGAAAGAGGGAACAGGGGTGCAGAGAGAGGCAAGGGAGGTGCAGAAAAAGGGACGAGAAGTGCAGAAAGAAGCAAAAGAGGAAAGAAGCAAAAGAGGTGCAGAAAGAGGCAAGAGAACTGTAGAAAAAGGCAAGAGAGGTGCTGAAAGAGGCTGGAGAGGTGCACAAAGAGGCAAGAGGGGTGCACAAAGAGGCAAGAGTTGTTCAGAAAGAATCAAGAGAAGTGCAGAAAGAAGCAACAGGTGCTGAAAGAGGCAACAGAGGTGCTGAAAGACGCAAAAGAGGTGCAGAAAGAGGCAAGAGTAGTGCAGAAAGAGGCAAGAGAGGTGCAGAAAAAGGGAAGAAGGGTGCAGAAAGAAGCAAGAAAGGTGCAGAAAGAAGGAAGAGAAGTGCAGAAAGAAGCAAGAGAGGTGCAGAAAGAGGCAAGAGAGGTGCCGAAAGAGGGAAGACGAGTGCAGAAAGAGGCAACAGGGGTGCAGAAAGAAACAAGATAGGTACAGAAAGAAGCAAGAGAAGTGCAGAAAGAGGGAAGACGAGTGCAGAAAGAGGCAACAGGGGTGCAGAAAGAAACAAGATAGGTGCAGAAAGAAGCAAGAGAAGTGCAGAAAGAAGCAACAGGGGGCTAGAGGGGTGCAGAAAGAGGCAAGAGAAGTGGAGAAAGAGAGGAGCAGAAAGGGGCAAGAGAAGTGGAGAAAGAGGGAAGAGGGGTGCAGAAAGAGGCAAGATGGGTGCATAAAGAAGCAACAGAGGTGCAGAAGGAGGCAAGAGAACTTCAGAAAAAGGCAAGAGACTTTCAAAAACAGGCAAAAGAGGTGCAGAAAGAGGGAACAGGGGTGCAGAGAGAGGCAAGAGAGGTGCTGGAGAGGTGCACAAAGAAGACAAGAGGGGTGCACAAAGAGGCAAGAGTGGTGCAGAAAGAAGCAAGAGAAGTGCAGAAAGAAGCAACAGAGGTGCTGAAAGAGGCAAAAGAGGTGCAGAAAGAAGCAACAGTGGTGCGGAAAGAGGCAAAAGAGGTGCAGAAAGAGGCAAGAGAGGTGCAGAAAAAGGGAAGAAGGGTGCAGAAAGAAGCAAGAAAGGTGCAGAAAGAAGGAAGAGAAGTGCAGAAAGAAGCAAGAGAGGTGCAGAAAGAGGCAAGCGGGATGCAGAAAGAGGCAAGAGAGGTGCAGAAAGAAACAAGATAGGTGCAGAAAGAAGCAAGATAAGTGCAGAAAGAAGCAACAGAGGTGCAGAAAGAGACCAGAGAGGTGCAGAAAAAAGCAAGAGAGGTGCAGAAAGAAGCAACAGGGGGCTAGAGGGATGCAGAAAGAGGCAAGAGAAGTGGAGAAAGAGAGGAGCAGAAATAGGCAAGAGAAGTAGAGAAAGAGGAAAGAGGGGTGCAGAAAGAGGCAAGATGGGTGCAGAAAGAAGCAGGAGAGGTGCAGAAAGAAGCAACAGGGCTAGAGGGGTGCAGAAAGAGGCAAGAGAAGTACAGAAATAAGCATCAGAGGTGCAGTAGGAGGCAAGAGAACTTCAGAAAAAGGCAAGAGACTTTGAAAAACAGGCAAAAGAGGTGCAGAAAGAGGGAACAGGGGTGCAGAGTGAGGCAAGGGAGGTGCAGAAAGAGGGACGAGGGGTGCAGAAAGAGGCAAGAGGGATGCAGAAATTTGCAAGAGAGGTGCAGAAAGAAGCAAGAGCAGTGCAGAAGAACCCAACAGAGGTGCAGAAAGAAGCAAAAGAGGTGCAGAAAGAAGCAAAAGAGGTGCAGAAAGAGGCAAGAGAACTGCAGAAAAAGGCAAGAGAGGTGCTGAAAGAGGCTGGAGAGGTGCACAAAGAGGAAAGAGGGGTGCACAAAGAGGCAAGAGTGGTGCAGAAAGAAGCAAGAGATGTGCAGAAAGCAGCAACAGAGGTGCTTAAAGAGGCAAGAGGGGTACAGAAAGAGGCAAGAGAAGTTCAGAAAGAAGCAACAGAGGTGCAAAACGAGGCAAGAGAGGTGCAGAAACAGGCAGGAGAGGTGCAGAAAGAGGTACCAGGGCTGCAGAAAGAGGAAAGAGAGGTGCAGAAAGAGGAAGAGAACTGCAGAAAGAGTCAAGACAGGTGCAGAAAGAGGGAAGAGGGATGCAGAAAGAGGCAAGATAAGTGCAGAAAGAAGCAACAGAGGTGCAGAAAGAGGCAAGAGAGGTGCAGAAAGAGGCAAGAGAGGTGCAGAAAAATAGAAGAAGGGTGCCGAAAGAAGCACGAAAGGTGCAGGAAGAAGCAGGAGAAGTGCAGAAAGAAGCCAGAGAGGTGCAGAAAGAGGCAAGAGGGATGCAGAAAGAGGCAAGAGAGGTGCAGAAAGAGGCAAGAGAGGTTCAGAAAGAGGGAATAGGGGTACAAAAAGAGGCAAGTGGGGTGCACGAAGAAGCATGAGAGGTACAGAAAGAAGCAAGAGAACTGCAGAAAGAGGCAAGTGGTTTGCGGAAACAGGCAAATGAGGTGCAGAAAGTGGGAACGGGTGCAGACAGAGGCAAGAGAGGTGCAGAAAGAGGGAAGAGGGGTGCAGAAAGAGGCAAGAGGGATGCAGAAATTTGCAAGAGAGGTGCAGAAAGTAGCAAGAGCAGTGCAGAAAGAACCAACAGAGGTGCAGAAAGAGGCAAGAGAGGTGCAAAAAGAAGCAAAAGATGTGCAGAAAGAGGCAAGAGAACTGCAGAAAGAAGCAAAAGAGGTGCAGAAAGAAGGCAGGAGATGTGCACAAAGAGGCAAGAGGGGTGCAGAAAGAGGCAAGATGGGTGCAGAAAGAAGCAAGAGAAGTGCAGAAAAAAGCAACAGAGGAGCTGAAAGAGGCAAGAGGGATGCAGAAAGAGGCAAGAGAGGTGCAGAAAGAGGCAAGAGAGGTTCAGAAAGAGGGAATAGGGGTACAAAAAGAGGCAAGAGGGGTGCATGAAGAAGCAAGAGAGGTACAGAAAGAAGCAAGAGAACTGCAGAAAGAGGCAAGAGGTTTGCGGAAACAGGCAAATGAGGTGCAGAAAGTAGGAACAGGGGTGCAGACAGAGGCATGAGGGGTGCAGACAGAGGCATGAGAGGTGCAGAAAGAGGGAAGAGAGGTGCAGAAAGTAGCAAGAGCAGTGCAGAAAGAACCAACAGAGGTGCAGAAAGAGGCAAGAGAGGTGCAGAAAGAAGCAAAAGATGTGCAGAAAGAGGCAAGACAACTGCAGAAAGAAGCAAAAGAGGTGCAGAAAGAAGGCAGGAGATGTGCACAAAGAGGCAAGAGGGGTGCAGAAAGTGGCAAGATGGGTGCAGAAAGAAGCAAGAGGAGTGTAGCAAGAAGCAACAGAGGTACAGAAAGAGGCAAGAGAGGTGCAGAAAGAGGCAAGAGAGGTGCAGGAGAAGGGAAGAAAGGTGCAGAAAGAAGCAAGAGAGGTGCAGAAAGAGGGAAGACAAGTACTAAAAGAGGCAACATGGGTGCAGAAAGAAGCAAGAGAGGTGCAGAAAGAAGCAAGAGAAGTGCAGAAAGAAGCAACAGAGGTGCAGAAAGAGGCAAGAGAAGTGCAGAAACAGGCAAGAGAGGTACAGAAAGAGGCAAGAGAGGTGCAGAAAGAGGGAAGAGGGGTGCAAAAAGAGGCAAGAGGGGTGCAGAAAGAAGCATGAGAGGTACAGAGAGAGTCAAGAGAAGTGCAGAAAGAGGCAGGAGTGCAGAAAGAAGCAACAGAGGTGCAGAAGGAGACGAGAACTGCAGAAAGGGGCAAGAGAGTGGCAGAAACAGGCAAAAGAGGTGCATAAAGAGGGAACAGTGGTGCAGACAGAGGCAAGAGTGGCACAGAAAGAGGGAAGAGGGGTGCAGAAAGAGCCAACAGAGGTGCAGAAAGAGGCAACAAGTGTGCAGAAAGAAGCAAGAGAAGTGCAGAAAGAAGCAACAGAGGTGCAGAAAGAGGCAAGAGATGTGCAGAAAGAGGCAAGAGAGGTACAGAAAGAGGCAAGAGAGGTGCAGAAAGAGGGAAGAGGGGTGCAAAAAGAGGCAAGAGGGGTGCAGAAAGAAGCAAGAGAGGTACAGAAAGAGGCAAGAGAAGTGCAGAAAGAAGCAACAGAGGTCAAGAAGGAGGCAAGAGAACTGCAGAAAGGGGTAAGAGAGTTGCAGAAACAAGAGGTGCAGAAAGAGGGACCAGGGGTGCAGACAGAGGCAAGAGAGACACAGAAAGAGGGAAGGGGGTACAGAAAGAGGCAAGAGGGGTGCAGAAGAAGCAAGTGAGGTGCAGAAAGAGCCAACAGAGGTACAGAAAGAGGCAAGAGAAGTGGAGAAAGAAGCAAAAGAGGTGCAGAAAGCGGCAAGAGAACTGCAGAAATGGGCAAGAGAGGTGCAGAAAGAGGCAGGAGAGGTGCACAAAGAGGAAAGAGGGGTGCTGAAAGAGGCAAGAGGGGTGCAGGAAGAGGTAAGAGAAGTGCAGAAAGAAGCAACAGGTGCAAAAAGAGGCAAGAGAGGTGCAGAAACAGGCAGGAGAGGTGCAGAAAGAGGGAACAGGGGTGCAGAAAGAGGCAAGAGAGGTGCAGAAAGAGGAAGAGAACTACAGAAAGAGGCAAGACAAGAGCAGAAAGAGGGAAGAGGGGTGCAGAAAGAGGCAAGAGAAGTGCAGAAAGAAGCAACAGAGGTGCAGAAAGAGGCAAGAGGGGTGCTGCAAGAGAGGTGCAGAAAGAGGGAAGACAAGTGCAGAAAGATGCAACAGGGGTGCAGAAAGAAGCAAGAGAAGTGCAGAAAGAGGCAAGAGAGGTGCAGAAAGAGGCGAGAGAGGTTCAGAAAGAGGGAAGAGGTGTGCAAAAAGAGGCAAGAGTGGTGCAGAAAGAAGCAAGAGAGGTACAGAAAGAGGCAAGAGAAGTGCAGAAAGGCAAGAGAAGTGCAGAAAGAAGCAACAGAGGTGCAGAAGGAGGCATGATAACTGCAGAAAGAGGCAAGAGAGTTGCAGAAACAGGCAAAAGTGGTGCAGAAAGAGGGAACAGGGGTGCAGACAAAGGCAAGAGAGGCACAGAAAGAGGGAAGAGGGGTGCAGAAAGAGGCAAGAGTGGTGCAGAAAGAAGCAAGTGAGGTACAGAAAGAGGCAACAGAGGTGCAGAAAGAGGCAAGAGAGGTGCAGAAACAGGCAAGAGAAGTGCAGAAAGAGGCACTACATGCTGTATGCACGCCTATATATCGCTTTTGTTACACTATTTTTTTGGCAGCATCATGACTTGACCTTTACACATTTTTTCTAGTTGTAGAATTTATTGACTGATGTTATACTCTTTGACCAGTAACGGATTGATGCTGGTGACTGTGATGGGCATTATTGGCCTTCTTGAACATAATCGTCGAAGTTCGTCTAAAGCAGGATTCTGCCCCCTCTTTTTTGCAGTCATTCTCTTTTCCCTATATATTCTCCCTATTTTCCTTTTCCTCCTTTTTCTCCTTTTTCTTTTTCTCAGTTTTTTTCTTTTTTCTTTTTCTTTCTTAGTTCACCCCCTCCACTTTCTACCTAGCTATATTGCTATTATACCTTTTGTTTACCATTCCTTGGACACTGGCTTTTTGACACCTCTGCGTTCTTAGGCTTCACCCTTCTTTCACACTAGAGGTATTTTGTGCGCATCTGCTCATTTACACACATTTTTTAGATTTATGGACACCATTTCTGGTGGGTGATGGTGTGTCCTTGTTAGAAATGGGGATCCCTGGTTGGCAATGGCTGGCGCCTATGTCCAAGAAGGGACCCTTCTTCCTAAGTCAGAGTAAGGGGGCTACACCCTTTGATAACCCCTGCTCAACCCTGTGGTAACGTAGCACGAGCAGACAGGCCTATCTCAGAGGCAGTGTGTGAAGCACTTATGACCACACACAATAACGCAGTGAAGACACCACAAAGGGACACCACACAAGTAGCTATAGAAAAATGAGTATCTTTATATAAGCTTAACACAAGGCTCGAATACGATCAAAAAGCCACAATGCACGTAACTGTAGTTTCACTAAAAAGCAATAGAAACACTCAAAAGCGGGTGAAACGAACTTAGTTCGAGACCGGGGTCTACGTGACCCAGTGATGCACAATGTACCTGAGGTTTAAATGGGGCACGGCACGCAGCTTCGGGAGGAAGCCGCGATAATGACAGGCGGACTCGTAGCGGCCACAGCTCCCAGCTGCAGCGGTCCGTGGCGTGCACTCACGCTGATCCTGAGATGGTGATTAAGGAGGGCTCGCAGCAGCAACAGCTCCTCAGCTGCTGCGGCCCACAATAGTGATAGCGATGATTCTAGTAACACAGACAAATGCGGGCTCTCAGCGGCAACAGCTCCTCAGCTGCAGCGGCCCACAATAGCGATAGCGATGATTCTCGTAGCACAGACAAATGCGGGCTCTCAGCGGCAACAGCTCTTCAGCTGCAGCGGCCCACAATAGCGACAGCGATGATTCTCGTAGCACAGACAAATGCGGGCCCTCAGCGGCAACAGCTCCTCAGCTGCAGCGGCCCACGATAGCGATAGCTATGATTCTCGTAGCACAGACAAATGCGGGCTCGCAGCGGCAACAGCTCCTCAGCTGCAGCGGCCCACAATAGTGATAGCGATGATTCTCGTAGCACAGACAAATGCGGGCTCTCAGCGGCAACAGCTCCTCAGCTGCAGCGGCCCACAATAGCGATAGCGATGATTCTCGTAGCACAGACAAATGCAGGCTCTCAGCGGCAACAGCTCCTCAGCTGCAGCGGCCCACAATAGCAACAGCGATGATTCTCAGCCTGCGTTCCCCGCAGTAGACCCAGAGGCTCTGGAATTCTCGACAGAGGCCTCACCTGCGAGTAGAACCCCTCTCAATAGGAACTCAGAAGGCTGATGGGTGAAGTCTAATGTCCCTGAGACTTCAGCAGGAGGCAAGCTTGAATCAGGCCCTTGGGTAGTTGCTTCAGCAAGATGGATGAAAGTTTCAAAGTCCTTTCCCTCTCGTTACACGGACAGAGGTTCGTCTTGACATCCAGAAGTAACACACCCTGTAGGGGTTTCGGCGCAGATCTTTATACCCCACAGGTCTTTGTTCTCAAAAGTCACAAGTCACTGAACCTAGCCAGAACCAGTTTCGAGTGGTCCTGGAGCACTTTATTTACGAGGCTGCATCCTGCCTTTGAGGAAGAGGGGGTCTGCCATCAGACGCACAGTGGGGGCTGGAGCCATCATTCACCTTGCCAGGCCCAGCCCTGCTCAGATCAAAGGGTCACCCCTCCCCATACTCCAGCTGCAGATCTCGCTATTCGACCCAGGTCGGGCTCAGCCTGCCCTGACCCTCCAAGACCAGACATCCAATACACATAACAGCAGAGCACACTGGACGACTTAGGCAAGAAAATACCTACTTCCTAGAAGTGGTATTTTCAAACACAGAATATAAAAATAATCCTCACGAAAAGGTGTATTTAAATATTCTGAGCTCAGGCATACTAAATTCGACTTTCCAAACATGTTCCTTGGGTCAGCTAGGATTATAGGATGTAATAATCAAAGCTGCCCATTCTGGCCTAAGGGAACACATAGCCTTGCAATAGTGAAAAACGAAATGGAGTGTAATTCACTATTAGGACATGCCACACAGACCAAGGCAGGTCCTACCTTTCACATGCAACGCACCCTGCCATAGGGATGACTTACATGATGCCAAGGGAAGGTTGAGGGACTGGGAAGTGGGTTCACTTCACAGTCAAAGAATGGCAGTTCTGGACTGCGCACAGACTCTGCGATGGCAGGTCTGAGACACACTTAACGCGCTGCTTACGTGGGTGGCGCAATCAGCGCTGCAGGCCCACCAGCAGCATTCGGTCTACCAGTCCTTGGCACGCACGTTGCACCATACTAGGGACTAACAGGTAAATCAAATGAGCCAATTATGGGAATACCAATTCATCCAGTCAATTTACAATAGGGAGCATTCGCGCTGTAGCACTGAATGACAGCGGCACAGCGCCCAGAGCATCTAACACCAGCAAACACAGAGGAGACAAAAAGCGAAAGAGGGAAGGGAGACCCACGCCAATGGTGCCAGGTCTAACACGTGTCCCCTCCAGCTGAAATGTGGGGAGAACTACCCTCCCACTTGGGGGTTCTCATCCCTGAGGCGGAAAAATCTGGACAGACCATCAGCATTGGCGTGTTCTGTACCCGGGCAGTTTTCCACCATAAAGTCCATCCCCTGTAGGGAAATAGACCACCTCAACAACTTTGGATTCTCACCCCTCATCTGCATCAACCATCTGAGGGGCCTGTGGTCCGTCTGAACCCGGAATTGAGTCCCAAACAGGTATGGCCTCAGCTTCTTCAGTGCCCAGACCACAGCAAATGCCTCACGCTCAATTGCACTCCACCCCTGTTCCCGTGGAAGTAACCTCCCACTAATGAAGGCTACCGGTTGGTCTAGGCCCTCCTCATTGATCTGTGACAGAACAGCCCCCACACTATGCTCTGAAGCGTCTGTCTGGACAACAAATTCTTTTGAAAAGTTTGGCGCCTGAAGTACAGGCGCTGTGCACATGGCAGTCTTCAGGGCCTCAAACGCTCCCTGACAGGTACCAGTCCAGTTCACATCTTTGGCTGCTTCCTAGAAGTCAGCTCAGTCAAGGGTGCAACAATGTTGCCATACCCCTTGACAAACCTCCTGTAATAACCCGTGAGTCCTAAAAAGGCTCCCACCTGTGTCTGGGTCTTCGGGGGTTCCCAAGCCTGGATAGTTTCAATTTTGGGCTGTAGGGGCGCCACCTGGCCGCTCCCAACCTGGTGTCCCAAGTACACCACAGAACCCTGCCCAATCTGGCACTTACTGGCCTTGATTGTGAGGCCTGCCCTTCGCAGTGCCATCAACACTTCCCAGAGGTGGCGCAGGTGGTCCTCTCATGAGGAACTAAACACTGCAATGTCATCCAGGTAGGCGGCACTGAAATCCTCCAGCCCAACCAACACCCTGTTGACCAACCTCTGAAAGGTGGCAGGGGCATTCTTCATCCCAAAGGGCATCACCCGGAACTGGTAGTGCCCATCCGGTGTGGAGAATGCTGACCTCTCCTTTGCCCCATCAGTCAAGGCGATCTGCCAATACCCAGACGTCAAATCAAACGTGCTGAGGTACCGGGCAGCCCCTAGCCGATCTATGAGCTCATCAGCTCTGGGGATGGGGTGCGCGTCAGTCTTTGTGATTGAATTGAGGCCTCGGTAGTCCACGCAGAACCGAAGTTCTGGGGTGGCACCAGGTGCTGCAGCTTTTGGTACCAAGACCACTGGGCTGGACCAAGGGCTGCAAGAGGACTCAATCACCCCTAAAGCAAACATTTTGGAAACCTCCTCCTTAATGGATGCCCTAACCCGGTCAGTCACTCGGTAAGCCTTGTGCTTAACAGGGGGACTGTCCCCAGTGTCCACGTCATGGACACACCAGTCAGTGACACTAGGCACCAGGGAGAACAGATCACTGAATTGTCCCAACAGTTGGCGACAATCACTCTGCTGCTCAGGGGTCAGTGTGGTGGAGAGGACCACACCCTCCACTGACCCATCTTGCTCCGTTGCACACAAGAGGTCAGGAAGAGGCTCACTCTCCTCCTCCATCCCAGCATCTGTGGCCAGGAGCATGCTCACTTCGGACCTCTCAAAGTGGGGTTTCAGGCGGTTGACATGCAGGACTCGCAAGGGGTTCCGGGGAGACCGCAAGTCCACCAAGTAGGTAACAGGACTCTTGCGCTCCACCACCTCAAATGGTTCGATCCACTTATCTTGGAGCGCACAGGGCTCCACTGGGGCCATGACCCAAACCTTTTGACCAGGCTGAAACTCAATCAGAGTGGCATTCTGATCGTGCCAACATTTCATCTCTTCCTGGCTGGCTTCCAGATTTGCCTCAGCAAGCTTTGTGAAATGCCGAATCTGGTTCCTGAAGGCCAGCATGTAACTAAACACATCCTGGGGAGGTTTCCTGGGAGATTGTTCCCAGCCTTCCTTGACCAGACTCAGAGGCCCTCTTACCGGGTGACCATAGAGTAGTTCAAAGGGGCTAAACCCTAGGGACTTCTGTGGCACCTCACGGTAAGCAAACAACAGGCATGGCAATAGAACGTCCCACTTACGTCTCATGGACTCTCCTAGGCCCATAATCATGCCTTTAAGGGTCCGGTTGAATCTCTCAAGCAGCCCATTACCTTGGGGGTGGTAAGGGGTGGTAAACTTATAAGTTACCCCACGCTCCTCCCACAGAGACGTCATATATTTGGAAATGAAGTTAGTACCCCTATCAGACACCACCTCTCTGGGGAACCCCACACAGGAGAAAATCCCCATCAGTGCACGTCCCACCACAGGGGCCGTCACTGTCCGGAGTGGGATGGCTTCAGGGTACCGGGTGGCATGGTCCACCAAGACCAGGATGAACCTGTTGCCCATGGCTGTCTTGGTTTCCAGAGGCCCCACAATGTCAATGCCCACTCGCTCGAATGGGGTACTGACAACTGGAAAGGGCTGGAGTGGGGCTTTGATCTTCCCCCCACTCTTCCCACTTGCCTGGCAAGTTTCATATGTCCTGCAGTGAGCATCTGAGCTCCTGCACATCTGGGGCCAATAAAAGTGCGTGACCAGCCTCTCGAAGGTCTTGGTCTGCCCCAGATGTCCTGCCAATGGCACATCATGAGCCAACCCCAGTAGGAAGGCTCTGAAGCACTGGGGTACCACCAGCACACGGGCTGACCCAGGCTCAGCAACCTTAGGCTCACTGTAAAGGAGGTCATTCTCCCAATAGATCAGATGTGACCCTGACTGATCACCTGCTGCCTGGGCTGCAGGCTGTCGCCGCAGCCCCTCAAGAGAAGGGCACGTTCTCTGCTGTTCACAAAATTCCTCCCGGGTGGGCCCTCCTTCCTGCTGCCAATGGGTCAGCCCAGGCAGGTCCCCCAGTTCGGCTACTTGTTCCCCGGTAGGCTCCAGGGCATCCCCCTCAAGGTCTGCTCCCTCCTGGGCCGTGGGAACTATGGGGGCCGGTTTCCCGCGCCCCCTACCCCTTCTCTTTAAGGCAGGGGCCTGGGCCATACTTTCAGGCTCCAGATCCTTCGGAACGTCCTTACTGGCTGCCATGGACCGAGAGGTCACGCACGCCCACTCAGGCAGACCCAACATATCCAAGTGAGATTTCCTCTCCACCATAGCCCAAGGGGAGTTCTCTAAATCGTTGCCCAACAGATAGTCTACCGGCATGACTGGCCTCACAGCTACTTGAAGAGTTCCTGAGACCCCCCCCCACTCAAAAGGAACTTGAGCCACCCCGCACTGGCTCTCAGAGTTGTCTGCTGACACTACTGGGCAGAATGCATGGGGGACAACCTGCTCTGGGGACACCAATCGGGAGCTGACAGCAGTCACACTTGCTCCGGTGTCCCTCAGAGCCACCACCCTATGGCCATTGATGGTCACCCACTGCCAGTACTTCTTAGTGTTATCAGGCAGCGTGGGGTTAGGGACCTTCTCAAAGTCTCCTAGCGAGACAAGGGTCAATTCTACGGGATCCCACCCACCTGGGGCACCCATCTCCTCCCCTCCCAGGGCTACACTAGCAAGCTGGCGGGTTGGTGCATGGGATGGTGCATTGAGGTCCCTCTGGGGACACTGGGGATCATAATACCGGTGGCCCACTTGACCACATTTAAAACAAGTAAGGGGCCCCCTATGAACAGGCCTACCTGTCGGGGGCACTGGCTTCTTCTCAGGGGGAGACTGGGACACCACTCCTGGGTTCCCTTGGGAATTACTTTGGGGCCCTCTCTGAAACTCCCTCTGTTTACACTTGTCCCCCCCACTTCTCTACTGGGGACCCTGCCCATCTTTGGCAAAGTCTCCCACATGACCCTTGCGAACCCGGGTGCTCACCCAGCGGTCCGCCTCCTCAGCAAGCTTCCTAGGGTTAGTTAGCTTGCTATCAACAAGGTGCTGGCATAGCTCTGGAAAACAGTTACTAGCTAAATGCTCCCACGCAAACAAATCATACAGTTGTTCAAAAGTTTCCATTTTGCTACCTTTTACCCAGCGATCCATTGCTCTGCAAAAAAAAGACACATATTCAACCCAAGTGGTACCCTCTAACTTCTTACAGGTTCTAAATCTCTGCCTGTACATCTCTGGGGTCAAACCATATCGCGTCATCAATGCCTCTTTCATATGGGCATACACCATCCTGCTCTCTTCAGGCAGATCCAACAGGTATCCCTCCCATCAATCACAAAGCGTCCCCACAACCCCGCTCCCCAATCCTTCTCAGGGACCCGGTGGGACACCATGGCTATCTCGTAGGCGGCAAACCATTGTCCAATATCCTCACTCTTATGGAAATCCTTGATGACATCCTTGGGTATATAAACTCTACTCTCAGTAGGTACTAAAGGTATGCTGCCACCAGAGGGGGAGATCTCTAAACTCTTAGCCTTGATCTACAGCTCCCTCAATACTCTCTTATGCTCCAGTTTCATTTTCTCAAGTTCAAATGCTAACCGGTTATTCTCAATATCCAACTTTTACTCTCTAGGTCCTTCTGACCTTCTAGTTTGGCCATCTCCAAACTATGCCTCCTATCTCTCTCCCTGTCCTCCATCTCTTCTGGAGACAGGCCCTTTGAGGACACGCTAGTACCGGGACTGGAAAGAGCTTTACTTCCCACTAAATCCACTTCGTCATCTTGCTGCCCTCCGGCATTGTCTCCCCCGTTCCCTGGCTCTCCCCCATACCCGGGGGACTCCCTCGCCTCCCACCAGCCCTTGAGCGCCTTCTGATACTCCTCCTTCCTAGAGAGACCTGCAATAGGGACGGTGAATTGCTTGCAAAAAGACTTTAGCTGTTTGACAGTGTAGGTTTCTAACCTCTCTTCCTCAAAGGTGAGATCCTCCGAAGCATTGGATGCTGGCTTACCCATTGTAGACATAACTGGCAATTACGATAAAAAAATAGAACAAGTTCAGCAACGTATGTGGTTGCGTTCAGGTCTGTACTCACTAGTAGTGTACACCAGTTATTGTATGTGGATCACAAGGGCAAGTCCTGATCCTCACCCCTGCCCGCCAATGTTAGAAATGGGGATCCCTGGTTGGCAATGGCTGGCGCCTATGTCCAAGAAGGGACCCTTCTTCCTAAGTCAGAGTAAGGGGGCCACGCCCTTTGATAACCCCTGCTCAACCCTGTGGTAACGTAGCACGAGCAGACAGGCCTATCTCAGAGGCAGTGTGTGAAGCACTTATGACCATACACAATAACGCAGTGAAGACACCACAAAGGGACACCACAAAAGTAGGTATAGAAAATAAGTATCTTTATATAAGCTTAACACAAGACTCGAATACGATCAAAAAGCCACAATGCACGTAACTGTAGTTTCACTAAAAAGTAATAGAAACACTCAAAAGTGGGTGAAACGAACTTAGTTCGAGACCGGGGTCTACGCGACCCGGTGATGCACAATGTACCTGAGGTTTAAAGGGGGCACAGCACGCAGCTTCGGGAGGAAGCCGCGATGATGACAGGCGGACTCGCAGCGGCCACAGCTCCCAGCTGCAGCGGTCCGCGGCGTGCACTCACGCTGATCCTGAGATGGTGATTAAGGCGGGCTCGCAGCGGCAACAGCTCCTCAGCTGCCGCGGCCCACAATAGCGATAGCGATGATTCTTGTAACACAGACAAATGCGGGCTCTCAGCGGCAACAGCTCCTCAGCTGCCGCGGCCCACAATAGCGATAGCGATGATTCTTGTAACACAGACAAATGCGGGCTCTCAGCGGCAACAGCTCCTCAGCTGCAGCGGCCCACATTAGCGACAGCGATGATTCTCAGCCCGTGTTCCCCGCAGTAGACCCAGAGGCTCTGGAATTCTCGACAGAGGCCTCACCTGTGAGTAGAACCACTCTCAATAGGAATTCAGAAGGCTGATGGGTGAAGTTTAATGTCCCTGAGACTTCAGCAGGAGGCAAGCTCGAATCAGGCCCTTGGGTAGTTGCTTCAGCAAGATGGATGAAAGTTTCAAAGTCCTTTCCCTCTCGTTACATTGACAGAGGTTCGTCTTGACATCCAGAAGTAACACACCCTGTAGGGGTTTCGGCGCAGATCTTTATACCCCACAGGTCTTTGTTCTCAAAAGTCACAAGTCACTGAACCTAGCCAGAACCAGTTCGGAGTGGTCCTGGAGCACTTTATTTATGAGGCTGCATCCTGCCTTTGAGGAAGAGGGGGTCTGCCAACAGACGCACAGTGGGGGCTGGAGCCATCATTCACCTTGCCAGGCCCAGCCCTGCTCAGATCAAAGGGTCACCCCTCCCCATACTCCAGCTGCAAATCTCGCTATTCGACCAAGGTCGGGCTCAGCCTGCCCTGACCCTCCAAGACCAGACATCCAATACACATAACAGCAGAGCACACTGGACGACTTAGGCAAGAAAATACCTACTTCCTAGAAGTGGTATTTTCAAACACAGAATATAAAAATAATCCTCACGAAAAGGTGTATTTTAATATTCTGAGCTCAGGCATAATAAATTCGACTTTCCAAACATGTTCCTTGGGTCAGCTAGGATTATAGGATGTAATAATCAAAGCTGCCCATTCTGGCCTAAGGGAACACATAGCCTTGCAATAGTGAAAAAGGAAATGGAGTGTAATTCACTATTAGGACATGCCACACAGACCAAGGCAGGTCCTACCTTTCACATACAACGCACCCTGCCATAGGGATGACTTACATGATGCCAAGGGAAGGTTGAGGGACTGGGAAGTGGGTTCACTTCACAGTCAAAGAATGGCAGTTCTGGACTGCGCACAGACTCTGCGATGGCAGGTCTGAGACACACTTAACGCGCTGCTTACGTGGGTGGCGCAATCAGCGCTGCAGGCCCACCAGCAGCATTCGGTCTACCAGCCCTTGGCACGCACGGTGCACCATACTAGGGACTAACAGGTAAATCAAATGAGCCAATTATGGGAATACCAATTCATCCAGTCAATTTACAATAGGGAGCATTCGCGCTGTAGCACTGAATGGCAGTGGCACAGCGCCCAGAGCATCTAACACCAGCAAACACAGAGGAGACAAAAAGCGAAAGAGGGAGGGAGACCCATGCCAATGGTGCCAGGTCTAACAGTCCTCATTTCTTATCAGTAGTAGCTTTACTAAAGTCAGTTTTAATTTCATGTTACAGCCCTGAGGAAGTCGAAGGCATACTCGCTAGACGACGAAACACATGTTGGCTGCTGGCTGTTTATTCTTGGCTGCCTGTTTATGTATCCACCGTGTTGACGTACAAGATGAAAATGGAAAAAATGGAGTAAAGAGAATTTGAACTTTGGACATTCTCGATATCTATTGATTGACTAATTGAGTGCTCAGGACTTTTCCTCTTTAAAAGGAAGGGGGGCTGCATTTCCCAGGTCCAGGCCTTTAGATATTCTTTTAGCAAAGGGGAGAGGGACGTAGCCGCTCTCCCAAATATCAGACTCTAAACAATCATCCCGTCTTTGTTTCCTGGAAGCCCCATGCTCAGTCTGTGATGGTGATGGATTTTACCCTGAAAGGAAATCTTTAACCTTCCACATAGTCAGGTGACAGGTGGTGGTTCCAGCAGCATCTGGACTTCTTAGCATCAAGAATACCAGATAGCAATTGAAGCTGATCCTGGTCCATTAATTCTTGTTTACAAACTTGGACTGTGAGGCTAAACTCCCAAACTGTTCAATGGATCTGTCTTCCTCCTGCACTGTCCACAACTCACTTCATCATTGTTTCAGAGTATGAGTAAACGGCACAATGTGGAGAGCTCTTCCTTTCTGCCTTGTGGGACAAATCAGATAAACACATAAGTGTGTTGGAGCTTAAGGCACTCTTCTTGTCCTTCAATGATTTCATGTTACTACTGAGATCCAGGGGGTGAGGGAGCATATACATGACTTCACAGCCCTCTTTTATATGGGAAAACAAGGGGGAGCCCTCTCTCTCGTGGCAGTCTGCAGCTCTGTAGAAGCGAGACATTGTAATAAGGCATGTTCTTGGTAGTCTCCTGCAATGTGTAGGGATGGATAACACCACAGTGTAACAGTCCTCTCTAATCCCTACACATAAGGGAGTTCCTCCAGGTATTTCTGAATCCGATCTTAAGAGCTTTTGATCATTCCATTGCAACTAACCACAAGTCCAACTGCGATCAGTTTACTTCTTAGATGTCCAAGGGGCCTTCACCCTTCTGTGTGATGCCCCTGACATTGGACTATACCGAGGGATTTTGGTGAGCTTCCCCCTCTGCCTTGAACCTCCAACCATCCCCTCTGATTCCTCATTTTTCAGAAGATCAGGGAGAGCCCAAGGTGTTGTTAGGTACTGGTGACTCCATCCAGGTTTGGTACTGTTAGTACTGGAATGTCCCCTCCTCAATGGTGAACCAGCACCTTCCTATGCCCGAGTGCCTGACTGCATGTATCTGGTACCCTGTCATTTTATTTTTGCCTTGGTGTTACTCTAATCTAAATGTATGCACAGAGGCCTAGACCTGTCCCTGAATAAAGGAGGAACTGGATGCATCCTGTGACCTGGAGGAGTATACCAAGCATGCCCTCATTTGTGACAGAGGACTACTTTCCCTGTTGCGGGTTTAGTATATATAGTTTTGTTAGTATATAGTTTTGATGGCAGCATAAAGTGTTTTAGGAATCAGTAGGGTAAACAGACCTTTTTATTTGGGACAATGAAGTAGAAGCCCACTGGCCCACCTGTGTAAAGTTCACCTTCTATGAGCTTGCCCAACCCTTTATGCTAATATCCTGAGTGTGTGATAAACATGTTGATGTGCGTACATTCATTGTATGTGTGTGTGTGTGTGTGTGTGTGTTTGAGCCACAGTAAGGGAGGTCAGTGGGATCCATTTGTGATACCCCTGGCGTGACCTTGCACAAGATGGATAGTGAGGACTGTTGTCTAAGACAGTGAAAGTGTATTGCTCACATTCCTGCAGCTTACTGGTGAAGACCTGGATACTGAAGTGAACGGAATGAAGACAAGGTTCCTTTAGATATTCTGTGAGACCAATTGGTTTGTAGGAAGACTACCGATTGGTCTTCCTGAGCACTTTCATTTGGTGAGATGTTCTACTGTTTGAAACAGTGGATCCACATCTCCTGTCTGCAAGTTGTGTATAAAAGACAGATCCAAATGACACCTCTTTGTTCCAGTTCCAAGTCATCTATGGCCTAGGTAGTGAATGCTCCTCCGAGCCCTAAGAGGACTGCTATGCAACCGCTGATGTCTGCCTGACTGAGTCTTACAGAGGGGATATCACCTGAAGTCTGTATCTCTTGCTGGAGGAGTGTGTGTACATGCAGTGAAGCACCTGGAAGAGGAGGAAGAATTCTACTTGGCACTGCAGGAGGAGAGTGCCCAAGATGGAGTAAGATCCATTTTATACCCAATGGCTGTAGGATGCCCAGAAGAATCAGACTAAATGACAGTGATTCAGGAGGGCCTGGTGCCAAAGGGGCCCACAGACTCTACTGCAAGTTCTTGGCAGGAACCACTATTCCTGGATAATGTGATAGCCAAAGGCCAGGTGGGGATCTGTGATTGCATGTCTGCTGACCGCCTGTTTGTGGCTGCATCTACTGATGTGCTGAAGGGCCTGTCAAGTGCTACACCGGCTTTTCAGTATGCCCAGACATTTGCTACAACTGCTGATCATGAGGGACTCCCTTGTGACTACATCTTTTGATGGTCCGATTGTGACTATGTCATCTCAGGACTATTGATCATCAGGCAACCAACTGCTCTGGTCATTGCGGGCTGCTACAGCCTAGTTGCTCCAGTCTCAATGGAAAGGCTGGGCTGGGCCTATGCCAAGCAACCGCCACCGAAGACTGCTGGTGACCATCTGCTGTTGCAAGTGCCAAAGTAAGGCAAGGAGACCTTGAAGGAACCCTGAAAGAACTTGCTCATCCCATAAAGGGGTAGAACTTAAGACTGGATTGTACTGAGCTGGAGCATTATTCACTGTACTCTTGAAAAGTCCCTAGAAAAATGGGGGACCTAAAATCTGAGGAGAGAGTCTGAGAGAGGGCAGTAGGAGAGTGAGCAGGGTGGGTGCTAGACACTGAGACACTGACTTGTTGATAAGTGTTATAGTGTGTTTATTGAATGCAGATGTGTGATTAAAGTACTTTCAGTGTTTCAAGGTTAAGCACTGCACTTGGCACTCGCTTTACTGAGTTAGTTGGTTGATTGTTGATCTATGAACTGAGCACTCTCATACCACCTCCCTGAGAAGCTTGTGACTGCTCTTAGGTCAGGCTCTGGGACATCAGAGGCAAATGACATCAACCCTCATGGTAGTCCCTGCCTGCCCCATGGCCCTCCAAACTGAGACCAACCGTACTCTGACCACTCCATTACCTACAGAGAGACCTTTGCCTTCCCCAGAGGAGTGATTTCCGTCCATGGAGGAATAGAGAGCGCTGTATCACTCAATATAATCGCTTAGCTTGACCACATGGTTTCTAAGGAACTGATCTTTCAACAACGATGACTCTCCTCAGAGAACTTGAAGGTCTATTCGTCTTCTAAGAAATTCTCTAATAGAACAGAGTATTAGACAAATGCCAGAGTTTCTGTCACCAGGTGTTTGTGAGGAATATCATTATGCTTTCTTGCTTGGTAAATATTGTGATGTGTTTAGTGTCACCCCACTAAGACTGGCAAAGCATGCATTATGATCATTGGGGCTTACCAACACAAGCACGAAAACACTTTTGTCACAGGTTATGAGGCTGTCATGAGACATCTTGCAGACATCACGTGGTATGGTGTCCCTCTTCGCTTTGGACATCAGTCTCATTTAGCCAGTCTTATGAACAAGTCTGTTGAGTCAATGGCCTCCTGCGATTTAACCCCTTAAGTGGAATACGGACTGTTTGGTGACCATGATGGTGGAATGGGGCTTACAAGAGCTTCGAGACTTTTATGCTTCAGACCCCTTTACAGCATAATATAGGGTTTGCGTGGCTCTCCATACTCTTTGTCTCAAAAGTGCTTTGGAAGTTTCATCTGAATGTGAAGGTTCCTTCCACTTTATTGCCCATGCTTGCTCAAGTGAGGTGGTCCATTACATATTAGATGTGAGGTATACCTTTCTCGTTGAGCTAGACCACGCTATGGTATCCACGTTCATCACACCAGCTATTTCAAACCAGCTATTTATGACCTTCGGGGGAGATGCCAGCTGACCATTCCCCATTCCCAGATGGATATCATTCTGCATCACCAAGGCCACTCTCCATGAGTAAGGGGAATTGTAGCATTTTCCAGGTGTGCCCCTGTGAGATATATGCAGAGCAGCTACATGGGCTACTTCCAGTGTATTTTGTGGACAGTAATCTCTCCAGGCTTTTAAGATCTGTACAGATGAGGGAGACTGAAAATATCATGGTTTGGTAGGGGAGCTTGTATGTTAACCCCAGATTACTGTTTGTTACACATACTTTAATGTTGATTTCCTGAAAGGGTCGCTCAAAAACATTCAAAAGAAATTCATGGCGTTTACTGGGAAGACGGAAAGCTCAACATATATCGACAATTGCATTGTTTACAGGCACAAATGAGTGGGTTTAACATTTCCACAAATTGAAAGATGTATCCAAGCTACCCAACTTAGTACTGTAATTGATCTCACAACTCCCAGAAGCAATAAGCCTTGGTTGAGTTGAGCCTACCTACAGTGCTGGGCCAATTTGTTTTGCCTTGGCTTCCACCAAGTAAGAGGGGGCAAAAAAATCTTCTGAACACAAAACACATTACTCTGTAGGTTTAGAATACATCAGTCAGAAGGGTAAAGGTGACCAAGTACCCATCTCCTTTATCTCCAATACTGAATAACCCAGACTTCCCACCGGGAGTTTTAGATAAGGGTTTTTGTAATTTCTTCCTCCATGCTGAAGGCACATTGGACATTTTTTTGTCAAAGTAAACATTAAAAGTATGCATACATCTAATCTGCAGTGGAATATAGCGAGATAAAATGCATTTAGATATACTCAGTTAACCCATTGTGCTAAAACAAAGGGACTAAAAGATGCTGTAACAAGAGATTTAACGTCACTACAAACCCTATTAACAGAACATACTACAAAGAAGAGTTTTACTCAATTTGATCAGTATTTATTTAGCCCCCTGGTAGTGGATAAACCTGCTTATGCTACAAAAAGGGAGACAGAGTTGGGATGAGAAATAGATGACACTTCAAGGTCACACACCTGGCAAAGGCCACACCAGCTTCAATATGTAGCGAGTCTAAAGTAAACGCCTACAAGGGGGCGTGGCCAAGATGGGCAACATGGCGGACACTCGCTGAAGGAGCTCCGCTGCTGTGAGAAGTTGGCCTGGTATATGCTGTTCACTAATTAAAGTGGACACCTTGCACCAGGGCAAATCGACTCTTATGGTAGATAGGTTAAAGACAACCTTTTAAAGAAAGCTATCCTAGTGGTAGATGTGGAGAGCAGCCTTCAGGCTAAGTCTTGAAGGAATGTAAAGCAGCTTGTTTTACCATATAATCTCTTGAATCACCAAATGAAAAGACACCACACAGGTATATATATCAAATATATATGTATTTATTTCTAAATAACTCTCTACTAATCTCTTTATGAGATTAGAAGACAAACATATGCACAAATCAACGTTTCTCAATAAGTTAAGCACAAAATATGGCTGGGGCCCTAGGGGCGTACCAGACCATATACTAAAAAAGGGACTTAGCAACAACGACTTGCAGGGAGACAAGGCCTAGGGCCTTCAGAAGTGCTGGGGCCTCACGAAACCACCCAAGGCAGGTAAGTAAAGGACCCACGGGGGACGCGTGCAGTGTGGATACACAGGCGCGGATCGCCGTTGACTTCAATGGGGTAAGTCGCGGTTGGAAATTAAGAGTTCTAGGATACTTCGGGAGAACCTACAAGCAAGTCACTTACAGGGTAAGTAGTTCTAGGGCCCACACCCACAGGAGCACCGTAGTGCTGGAGTTACCTCACCCAGGGAAGCCGGGTGCATAGGTGTCCTTTGGTGTCGGGTCGCGGCGTCGTTTTCAATGGCGAACAAAGAAGACTTGCTGCTTGCGGGAGCTGAAGAAGTGTCCGGTGGAATCCAAGCCTGGATTCTGAAGAAGGATGACCTGAAAGCAGAGGGGACAGTGTTCAAAGTCACTTGGCAGTGACTCGGGGCAAGGAAGATGGATGCCCACCGTCGTCGGTTGATTCAGGTCGGTTGCGGGTGCCTTGACTCTTCAGCCACGAGGTCCAGGAGGCGTCGACGACAACCAGGAGCTGGATTCTGTGTGTCCCACAAAGTCTGCAGCTTACTGCGGTGTCGGCAACTCGATTGGAGCCAACAAGCCTTGGCAACAGCAAGTCTCAGGGAGATGAAGAAAAGTCGATGGCACAGACCAGCAAGGTCTGAGGGACTCACCCAGCGAGGGTAAGTCAGGGCAGGCCTGGAGCAACCAGGGGAGCCCTTTGGTTTCTTTAAGAAGTCTTCTGGGGACCCACGAGCCGGCTGGCAAGGGATCGCAAAGACACCTCGGGCGGAATCACTCAACAGGGGCCCACGGTCACTCGGGACGGTGTAGGCCTCTGATCTTCGGAGGGATTCCTGCTGGAGGTCGGGACCACACGTGGTCCAAAGCACAAGTTCGTAGAACGTTGTGAAGGGGTTGCACTCGACAATAGTGCACGGTACCCAGGGGTCGCGGTTCCTCGTCACTCGTGGGGTCCACTTGCCTCAGCTTCGCTGGGGACTCACGATGGCCTTGGAGAAGTCAGGAAATCCACTTCTTGGGCTGCAGGGACTTCGGACTCCGGCGGGAGCGGCGTAGTTTGCGACCGTCGTTGTCGTTTTTGGTGCCTGCCAAGCAGGGGAGTCACTCCTTGACTCCAAGGGAGATTCTTCTGTCTTCCAAAGGTAGTGGAACGTCGAAGGGCCAGGATTCTTCTGTAGAGCGTCGTCCAGGGGTTATCTAACTGGCAAGTTCAAGGGTTCCCCCTCTTATACTAAAAAGAGGGGATGGACTAGCTCTATGACCCCACCTATGGGAGGGTCAAGGGAGGGGGTGGCTACACCCACTTCCCTTTGTCCAGTTTCGCGCCAGAGCAGGGGCAGGTAGCCCCTGAGCCGGTTTGAACTGGCATATGCACAGAGGAGCCTTCTGCTCCCCCAGTGCAGGACTTCAAAGCACTCTAAGAGTGCACCCACCCAGCCCCAATACACTAAACCCTGTCTGGGAGGTGGTTACACCTCCCTGTGACAGGATGCCTATTGTTGGGCTTCCTCCACTGTGAGTTTCGGTCATCAGCAGGAGGGCAGCCCAGTGTCTGTGACTGGTGGCATCCATTTTGTGATGCCAGGGCTCTTCAGGATTCTACCGCGTTTCCACAGCAGGTACATGTCTTATCCCTCTAGAAGGGTGGAATGCTACCCCCGCCGCCAGGATTGGCGGGGGGTAGTATTCCAAGATGTTTGACACCAAACACGACATGTTTTGATGCAGCCATTCCAAAGTTAGCATTTTACCGCGAGGATATAATGCACTTAAGAGTATATGGTTTAACCGCATCCACAAACAGCACCAGAGAATAGACTCTGAGAGCTGCAGAGGGGCCCTGCTCATGCAGAGGCACCCCCTCACATAGAAGCCAAGCACCCTGCCCTCAGGATTGATAGGGCCTGCCTTAGGGGTGACTGATAGGTTTATATGTGTGTGCAGGAGAGATATAGGAAACCTATATCTCAGTGAGGGGTGCTAGCACCACCTCACCCAGGCTGCAGTAGCAGGCCTGTGGTGTCAGATTTAGTCTGCTTCCCAGGGGTGGCATAATACATGCTGCAGCCCCTGGTAGGCCTGTGAAGTACCTATGCCCTTGGTACCTAAGGTACCATATACTAGGGACTCATAAGGCACCACAGTATCCAATCACTAGTGCACCTAGAGTGCACTCCATGTCATTTAGAGAGAACAGAGAGGCTGGGGCCCTGATTGGCAGGGACCCAGCCAGACTATAGCCAGAAACCAGTGCTAACATCAGAAAAAAAGTGGGGGCAACATAAGAGGCAGATCCTACTCTCCTACACAACCCCCCCAAACGCAGGGACACTAAACTAACCTTGACCAGTTGAGTCTTCGTGTTCAAAGTGGAAATACCTTGAGAGTCCATCTGCATTGGCATGTTGGGTCCCAGGCCTATGTTCCACTGTATAGTCCATCCCCTGTAGGGAAATGGACCACCTCAAAAGTTTTGGGTTTTCACCTTTCATCTGCTTTAGCCATAGGAGGGGCTTGTGGTCAGTCTGAACTATGAAGTGAGTACCAAACAAGTATGGCCTCAGCTTCTTCAGGGCCCATACCACAGCAAAGGCCTCCCTCTCTATAGCTGACCAACGTTTCTCTCTAGGGGTCAGCCTTCTGCTAATAAAAGCTACTGGCTGGTCTTGACCTTCATCATTCAGTTGAGACAGTACAGCTCCCACACCCAGCTCAGAAGCATCTGTTTGGACAATGAACTTTTTGGTGTAGTCTGGACTCTGTAAGATGGGGGCAGTGCACATGGCCTGCTTTAGGTCTTCAAATGCCTTTTGACAGCTAGCTGTCCACTGAACCTTTTTTGGCATTTTCTTTGAGGTCAGATCATTCAAGGGGGTCACTATAGATCCATATCCCTTGACAAACCTCCTATAGTACCCAGTCAGGCCTAAGAAGGCTCTCACCTGTGTCTGGGTGGTTGGAGCAACCCATTCCATTATGGTTTGGATTTTGCTCTGTAAAGGCTGAACCTGGCCTCCACCTACAAGGTGGCCCAGGTACACAACCTGACTCTGCCCTATCTGGCACTTGGTGGCCTTGATAGTGAGGCCTGCTTTCTGCAGAGCCTCCAAAACATTTCTGAGGTGGACCAGGTGATCCTGCCAGGAGGAACTAAAGACAGCAATATCATCTAGATAAGCTGAGCAATAAGTTTCCATCCCTGCCAGAACTTTATTCACCAACCTCTGAAAAGTGGCAGGTGCATTTTTCAATCCAAAGGGCATCACCACAAAGTGGTAGTGCCCACCAGGGGTCGAAAATGCTGTTTTGGCTTTTGCATCATCAGCTAATCTGATTTGCCAGTAGCCAGCTGTGAGGTCAAATGTGCTTAGATACTTGGCTGAGGCCAAAGTGTCAATCAGCTCATCTGCCCTTGGTATGGGATAGGCATCAGTCCTAGTGACTGCATTGAGGCCTCTGTAGTCTACACAAAACCTCATTTCTTTCTTACCACCCTGGGTATGAGGTTTGGGTACCAGGACTACTGGGCTAGCCCAAGGGCTATCTGAAGGCTCAATCACGCCTAACTCCAACATTTTCTGGACTTCAGTCCTGATACAGTCCCTGACATGGTCAGGTTGCCTGTAGATTTTATTCTTGACAGGCAGACTGTCTCCAGTGTCCACCTCATGGGTGCACCAGGTAGTCTGACTAGGGGTCAGGCTAAACATATGTCTAAACTGTTGCAGAACTTGTCTGCACTCAGTTTGCTGATGGTCAGTGAGGCTGCTTGCCAAAGCAACACCATCTACTGACCCATCATCAGGGTTCTGAGAGAGCAGGTCAGGGAGAGGGTCACTCTCCTCCTCCTGGTCCTCATCAGTTGCCATGAGCAAGCCCATGTCAGCCCTGTCAACATATGGCTTTAATCTGTTGACATGGAGCACCCTCAGGGGGCTCCTGGGAGTTCCAAGATTCACCAGATAGGTGACTTCTCCCTTCTGTTCAACTATTGTATGGGGGCCACTCCATTTGTCCTGGAGGGCTGCTGGGGCCACAGGTTCCAACACCCACACTTTCTGTCCTGGCTGGTATACAGTCAGCACAGCCTTTGGTCATGCCAAGCTTTTTGCAATTCTTGGCTGGCCTCCAGGTTTTTGGTTGCCTTTTTCATGTACTCTGCCATCCGGGAGCGGAGACCAAGTACATAGTCCATCACATCTTGTTTGGGGGGCTTGAGAGGTAACTCCCAGCCCTCTTTTACCAAACATAGTGGACCTCTCACAGGATGCCCAAACAGAAGCTCAAATGGGCTGTAACCAACCCCCTTCTGTGGAACCTCTCTGTATGCAAACAACAGGCAAGGAAGAAGAAGGTCCCATTTCCGCCTAAGCTTCTCTGGGAGTCCTTTAATCATTCCTTTCAAGGTTTTGTTGAAGCGTTCAACTAAACCATTGCATTGTGGGTGATAGGGGGTGGTGAACTTATAAGTTACACCACACTCCTTCCACATTGCTTTCAGATATCCTGACATGAAGTTGGTACCTCTGTCAGAAATGACCTCCTTTGGGAAACCCACTCTGGAGAAAACTCCAATGAGGGCTCTTGCCACCACAGGGGCTGTGGTGGTCCTCAGGGGAATTGCCTCTGGGTACCTGGTGGCATGATCCACTACCACCAGGATAAATCTGTGCCCAGATGCAGTCTGAGGGTCAAGGGGACCAACAATGTCAATCCCTACCCTTTCAAAGGGTACCCCCACCACAGGTAGTGGTATCAGGGGGCCTTTGTTGTGCCACCTGCCTTACCACTGGCTTGGCAAGTGACACAGGAGCGACAAAACTCCTTTGTGTCCTCTGACATATGTGGCCAATGAAAATGTGGAACAAGCCTGTCCCAGGTCTTGTTTTGGCCCAAGTGACCTGCTAAAGGGATATCATGTGCTAAGGTCAAGAGGAACCCCTAAACTTCTGAGGTATTACCAACCTCCTGGTGGCTCCAGGGGCTGGGTCTCTACCCTCAGAATATAGGAGTCCCTCATCCCAATAAACTTTATGGGACCCACTAGCACTCCCAGCAGCCTCAGCAGCAGCCTGCTGTCTGAGGGGTTCAAGAGAGGGGCAGCACTGTTGCTCCTTACTCAGATCTTCCCTAGAAGGGCCCCCTGCCCCCAAGAACTCAACCTGGTCAGGCTCAAGTCCCTCTGGGGCAGTTCCTTCTTCAGGTTCTGCTTCACCTCCCTCTGGAAGTGAATCTTTGATCTGAGACAGAGGGGAAGGCACTGCCTTAACCCTACTGCTCCTCCTCTTGGGAAGCATCTGGTCCATTGTTCCAGGATCCAGAGCTGGTTCAGTGTCATGCATTCTTGCTTGTGACCTGGTCACAGCAAATACCTCTGCAGGGATGCCCAACATCTCAGCATGAGTCCATAACTCTACTTCAGACCAGGCTGAAGTCTCTAGATCATTGCCCAATAGACATTCTACAGGGAGGTCTGCACTGACTACAACCTTCTTGGGGCCAGTTACCCCTCCCCAGGAGAAATTCACAACTGCCAGACTATGGTTGGTCTGGACATTGCTTGCATTGGTCACCTGGTACATTTCACCCAGGATGATCTGTCCAGGGTCCACTAGGTCCTCTGCCACCATGGTGACACTAGCACCTGTGTCCCTAAATGCCAAAGCCTGTTTGCCATTTATCAAAGGCTGCTGTTTGTACTTGCCCAGATTACTGGGGCTTACTAGGAAGGACATATCAATGTTTCCATCACAAATCAGCATTGCCTGAGTGGTCACTCTGACTAGGTCAGAATCCACTTCAGAACCCAGGGTCAACCCTACTACACCCTTATTCTGAGTACCACCTCCACCAGTAGCTGAGCTAGGGGGCACAGTTGCCTTAGGGGCAGGAGTGGTGGTGGTTTGGTCTTTGGACTTGGTACAATCAGAAGTCCAGTGCCCTTTCTGTTTACAGATTTTGCACCATGACTTCTTTTGGCCTTTTCCCTTGTTGGACTGTGACTCCCCACCAGATGCAGATTTTTGGGGCCCTTGTGAAGACTTCTGGTCTTTTGACTTATCCCCACCTTTCTCAGAGCCTTTAGGATCTTGCTTCTTAGTGTCACCCCCTTGGTTCTGGGTTTTCTGCCTCACCCTGGTTCTGACCCATTTGTCTGCCTTCTTTCCCAATTCTTGGGGAGAGGTCAGATCAGAGTCCACCAGGTACTGATGCAACAACTGGTTCTGGCAATTATTTAGGATCTGTTCTCTCATCATCAGATTATACAATCCCTTGAAATCAGTAACCCTACTGCCAACCAGCCAACCCTCCAGAGCCTTGGTTGCACAATCAACAAAGTCAGTCCAGTCCTGAGTCTGTGCCTTCTGGGTATCTCTGAACTTCAACCTGTACTGCTCAGTGGTTAAGCCAAACCCATCTATCAGTGCACTCTTCAGGACCTCATAATCATCAGCATCCTCTTCTCTAACAGTGAGGAGCTTGTCTCTTCCTTTATCTGAAAAGGAGAGCCACAAGATTGCTGCCCACTGCTTTTGGGGGACCTGCTGTACTCTACAGGCCCTCTCCATAGCAGTTATCCACTTGTGGATATCATCCCCACTCTGGTAGGGAGGAACAACCTTGCTCAGGTTCCTATGGTCAGGAATATATTCTCTGCCTCTAGGGACACTGTTGCTGCCACCAGGGGGTTCTAACCCCTCTCTTCTAGAAGCTCTCTGGATCTCCAGGGCTTCCCTATCCAGTGCCAACTGCTTGGTTCTGAGGGCCACTTTGGCTTCCTCATACTGGAGCAGTTTGCACCTTCTCTCAGAGGAGGTCTCTCTTAAGGGAAAGTATGAGCTCCTCTGCTGGACAAATTCTCTGCCAGAGTGATAAGAGTGGTCAGATTCCCTGGAAGGGGATCTGTGCCTCTCCTCCTCTCTGTCAGTTCTCTTAGGGAGAATTCCTCTGTCCTTTTCAGGCCCCTTGAAGCCTGGCCCTTCAATCACAGAGTCTTGGTCATTCTGATTTTCATCATCTGACCCAGATACTATGACTGACCCACCCACTGATTCAGACCCCTTAGCTCCTAGAGCCAATCTAAGGTCATCTGCTGTCAGCAGATCTATCAGGTGTAGTGTTGAGGGACTCTGTCCTAGCTTCAGGTGTCTTTCAACACACATGGCTCTCAAGTCAGAGAAAGCCATGTCCTTATACTGAGGCTGAGTGGATCCACTGGGTCCACCCTTTAAGGACATTCTAGTGTTGTGCAGTGTTGTACTACCTACACTAGTTTGTGGCCTACTGATCCTAGCTTGAGCTGTGGAAAGGGTGTGCTATCCCTTGGCACACAGCTCTAAGTTCAGTAGAACTTATTGATACTAAGCTTGACTTTATATGTACCTTGAGTACCTATAATGGTTTTCAGTTAGTAATTCAAATAGAGATTTTCTGGTAAAACAATGGCAAGCTGGAATCCCACACGCTGCCCACCAATGTGAGAAGTTGGCCTGGTATATGCTGTTCACTAATTAAAGTGGACACCTTGCACCAGGGCAAATCGACTCTTATGGTAGATAGGTTTAAGACAACCTTTTAAAGAAAGCTATCCTAGTGGTAGCTGTGGAGAGCAGCCTTCAGGCTAAGTCTTGAAGGAATGTAAAGCAGCTTGTTTTACCATATAATCTCTTGAATCACCAAATGAAAAGACACCACACAGGTATATATATCAAATATATATGTATTTATTTCTAAATAACTCTCTACTAATCTCTTTATGAGATTAGAAGACAAACATATGCACAAATCAACGTTTCTCAATAAGTTAAGCACAAAATATGGCTGGGGCCCTAGGGGCGTACCAGACCATATACTAAAAAGGGACTTAGCAACAACGACTTGCAGGGAGACAAGGCCTAGGGCCTTCAGAAGTGCTGGGGCCTCACGAAACCACCCAAGGCAGGTAAGTAAAGGACCCACGGGGGACGCGTGCAGTGTGGATACACAGGCGCGGATCGCCGTTGACTTCAATGGGGTAAGTCGCGGTTGGAAATTAAGAGTTCTAGGATACTTCGGGAGAACCTACAAGCAAGTCACTTACAGGGTAAGTAGTTCTAGGGCCCACACCCACAGGAGCACCGTAGTGCTGGAGTTACCTCACCCAGGGAAGCCGGGTGCATAGGTGTCCTTTGGTGTCGGGTCGCGGCGTCGTTTTCAATGGCGAACAAAGAAGACTTGCTGCTTGCGGGAGCTGAAGAAGTGTCCGGTGGAATCCAAGCCTGGATTCTGAAGAAGGATGACCTGAAAGCAGAGGGGACAGTGTTCAAAGTCACTTGGCAGTGACTCGGGGCAAGGAAGATGGATGCCCACCGTCGTCGGTCGATTCAGGTCGGTTGTGGGTGCCTTGACTCTTCAGCCACGAGGTCCAGGAGGCGTCGATGACAACTAGGAGCTGGATTCTGTGTGTCCCACAAAGTCTGCAGCTTACTGCGGTGTCGGCAACTTGATTGGAGCCAACAAGCCTTGGCAACAGCAAGTCTCGGGGAGATGAAGAAAAGTCGATGGCACAGACCAGCAAGGTCTGAGGGACTCACCCAGCGAGGGTAAGTCAGGGCAGGCCTGGAGCAACCAGGGAGCCCTTTGGTTTCTTTAAGAAGTCTTCTGGGGACCCACGAGCCGGCTGGCAAGGGATCGCAAAGACACCTCGGGCGGAATCACTCAACAGGGGCCCACGGTCACTTGGGACGGTGTAGGCCTCTGATCTTCGGAGGGATTCCTGCTGGAGGTCGGGACCACACGTGGTCCAAAGCACAAGTTTGTAGAACGTTGTGAAGGGGTTGCACTTGACAATAGTGCACGGTACCCAGGGGTCGTGGTTCCTCGTCACTCGTGGGGTCCACTTGCCTCAGCTTCGCTGGGGACTCACGATGGCCTTGGAGAAGTCAGGAAATCCACTTCTTGGGCTGCAGGGACTTCGGACTCCGGCGGGAGCGGCGTAGTTTGCGACCGTCGTTGTCGTTTTTGGTGCCTGCCAAGCAGGGGAGTCACTCCTTGACTCCAAGGGAGATTCTTCTGTCTTCCAAAGGTAGTGGAACGTCGAAGGGCCAGGATTCTTCTGTAGAGCGTCGTCCAGGGGTTATCTAACTGGCAAGTTCAAGGGTTCCCCCTCTTATACTAAAAAGAGGGGATGGACTAGCTCTATGACCCCACCTATGGGAGGGTCAAGGGAGGGGGTGGCTACACCCACTTCCCTTTGTCCAGTTTCGCGCCAGAGCAGGGGCAGGTAGCCCCTGAGCCGGTTTGAACTGGCATATGCACAGAGGAGCCTTCTGCTCCCCCAGTGCAGGACTTCAAAGCACTCTAAGAGTGCACCCACCCAGCCCCAATACACTAAACCCTGTCTGGGAGGTGGTTACACCTCCCTGTGACAGGATGCCTATTGTTGGGCTTCCTCCACTGTGAGTTTCGGTCATCAGCAGGAGGGCAGCCCAGTGTCTGTGACTGGTGGCATCCATTTTGTGATGCCAGGGCTCTTCAGGATTCTACCGCGTTTCCACAGCAGGTACATGTCTTATCCCTCTAGAAGGGTGGAATGCTACCCCGCCGCCAGGATTGGCGGGGGGTAGTATTCCAAGATGTTTGACACCAAACACGACATGTTTTGATGCAGCCATTCCAAAGTTAGCATTTTACCGCGAGGATATAATGCACTTAAGAGTATATGGTTTAACCGCATCCACAAACAGCACCAGAGAATAGACTCTGAGAGCTGCAGAGGGGCCCTGCTCATGCAGAGGCACCCCCTCACATAGAAGCCAAGCACCCTGCCCTCAGGATTGATAGGGCCTGCCTTAGGGGTGACTGATAGGTTTATATGTGTGTGCAGGAGAGATATAGGAAACCTATATCTCAGTGAGGGGTGCTAGCACCACCTCACCCAGGCTGCAGTAGCAGGCCTGTGGTGTCAGATTTAGTCTGCTTCCCAGGGGTGGCATAATACATGCTGCAGCCCCTGGTAGGCCTGTGAAGTACCTATGCCCTTGGTACCTAAGGTACCATATACTAGGGACTCATAAGGCACCACAGTATCCAATCACTAGTGCACCTAGAGTGCACTCCATGTCATTTAGAGAGAACAGAGAGGCTGGGGCCCTGATTGGCAGGGACCCAGCCAGACTATAGCCAGAAACCAGTGCTAACATCAGAAAAAAAGTGGGGGCAACATAAGAGGCAGATCCTACTCTCCTACAGCTGCCAGTTCCTGCGATCCAACATTTATCCCCTGCAAATTGCCACCATCCACCCTACCTCTTGTCAGGAGATGACCCCGTTTGAGAGGAGGACACTGGGGACTGTCGGACGAACCTTGAGAGCATGTCGGGGGGGCCCGCTCTGCAGCCTAGTCACCCCAGCCATGTGGGCTAACGGCTGGGCCCAGAGGCGCTTGGAGGCTGTGCCGAAGAGCACCGGAGCGAGCCCAGACATTGAGAGATAGGTGCTGGGGGACACTGAGCACCCACCGTAGCCCCCAGAAACACGTCCCCCTCCCACTCGCTGCCCGGATTGGTCGAGCTGCTAGAGGACGGTGGGGCCTATGACCTGGGGACTGCGGCAGTGCCTGTAAACAGACCTGGCACCGCCCGCAGCATTGAGGGCTAAGCCCTGAAGCCCAGGATTATGCGGACAATTGCGGATGCGGGGTGAGTCAGGCATTTGGGCACCCTACATCTTCACCACTCTTCTTCCCACCCCCACCTCTAGGGCTTGGGAGACTACCGCTGCCGCCGCAGGCCCATCATTATCGCTTGCAGCCTCTCACCCCCTCTTCCCCCCCAATTGGGGTGACGGCGCTCCTGGCCTTGGGGGTTGGGAACCTTTGTTGAATGCTTCCAGTGGCTGGGGATGGAGTGCGCCTAAGCCCTCGTCCTTGCAGCCTTTGCCCGTGTCCTGGTGCTGGCCCAGCAGATCCAGAACTGTTGAACTTGTAGGTAAACAGGGCTCTGTGGACTGGGCATGATCCATTTTCCCTGGCTCGCTGGTAGTTGGGGACCTGGTGCTCTGCCCCTCTGCCCACGTTACTGGTGGGGGCCTTCACTGAGCCCCCGAGCCTACGCTAAGGACCGCACCCTAATTTTGTCGACCATCAACGGCCTAATGATCTGAACTGAGAGGGCATGTATCTACCTGAGCCTTGCAGACACCCACTGTTGCCCTGCATTGCCATTCCGTTGGTGACATCGGACTGCTCGTGCTGTGGGCGGACTCATAAAATCAAGCCCCTGCAAGCAAGTCCATCATCACGCTCCGGTGGCCCTCCTCTTCTTAACTCTTCCCCTCCAGCTACAGATGTCGTCGGCCGGGCAGCACGGATTTGGTGCCTCCCCTCTGAATCCCAGCAGGTGACGACGTGCATCCAGGGATAATTGCCCCTACCCTTGAGAGTCACAGGCCTCGTAATGCCCCCCTTGGGAACTGCCACAATGGAGGAAAACCTAGATGTGATCCTGGAGGCAATTGAAAGGTCTCGGGTATCCCTCGAAGCCAAGATTGACACTGCGACCATGGACCTCACTCTACCAAGAGATGACCATCGCAAACTTAGTAATAGGGTCCGCACTACGGAGCAGACAATGTCCAAACTTTAGCCATAGATGCAGGAGGCGCAGACACAGATACAAGCCCTACAGAGCCAGATTTGTGCCCTTGCGGACAGAGCGGATGATGCTGAGGGGAGCTCCTGCTGAAATAACATGAGGAATAGTGGGGGCATGGAGGGGTGGGATGCTGTTACATACCTGGAGACGTGGCTCCGCAATATCATACCGCCTCCACGCTCACAGCTTTCTTTTTGTTGGAACAAGGTCATCGAGTGCCATGGACCGGCCTCTCCATTCCGTCCCAGGCCATTGGTAGCCCGCCTGCTCCACTACACAGATTGAGATCTCATACTATATGCGGCTCGGGTGCAAGACACCCTGGCAATAGACAGTGCTGATCTTCCCGGGTTATACACTCCATGTTTAACGACAAAGGCACACGGTTCTGGCTGTCAAGCGAAAACTGCGAGAACTAAACCTCAAATATTCACTCCTGTTTCCAGCCCTCCTCCGGGTTCAGGAGGATGGACAGTCTAATTTCTTTACCTATCCCAAGGATGTATGGGAATGGGTGGAGCGCCAGGGAGTAACTGAACCTTATTCCACACAGAGCCAGTCCACTAATGTGCATCCCACGGGAGACGGCAAGAGGTGATGCAGGGGCGCCGGACGAAGAGCTCTCGTCAGTTGCCCTGTCCCCTGACTTGGAACAACTGATACAGGAGTGCACTGCAGGCAGCTGTGGCCTTCTGCGATCCTGTTATTTCTTCGGACACTGAAGGAGAGGGATGCCAGATCCACGAGCAAAGACGGCTCCACATCCTCCATCCTCCTTCCACTGGACCATGGCACACCGTCAATTGTGACTCCACAAACTGCGGATGATGTTCTGTGATTATATCGCTGCTCCTTCATTACATGTGCACCTTGCACTCAGCTACATGCCTGCCCCCACTCCCTCCCCTTTCTCATACTATTTGCCACTTCTCTATGAGAGGGGTCTTGCCTCACCAGGAGTGACCTGAAACAGCTACCTGTAGGATTTCCTTCCTATCTGCTATTGCGCACACACACGTCACCGTGGTCACTCCCCCATGCCCCCCCTTTTTTCCTTACGAGCTAAGGCATCATGTAAGTGCACCACTCACCCTTTTCCTTGAGGAACATGCATGACCCCCAGCTCAGATGAGCGCATCCCACGCAGTGTTATAGGGGTTGCGGATGATGAGCGGGGTTAGTTTGTCTCCTAGTCACTATGGGATCACTGCACTGGTGCATGAAACACCATGTCACTTGCCCCCCAGGCAGCGGCTGCATGCTGGCTCACATGTTTGGGCAGGATGCTGTTGCATCTCTGCTCTCTATAGTATTATGGTTTCTTAATAGCTTAGTTATGTTTGTTTCTGATTGACATCTGCACCTGTCCAAAGCACTTCCTCTTGCAGTTCTCCTCCCTCCACCTCCCAACATGGGTAGGAGCCAGAGGCCACCTCCCTCCCCTCTCCCCCTTCCTCACCGGCAGCAGTTATGTCTTCTGATCTTAACGTAATGACATGCAATATCCGTGGCATGCACACATTTTCCCGCAGTTATGAAGTCTATTTGTACCTGTGTCGCAGGAAAATACAGATAGCCTTTCTCCAAGAATCTCACCTCACACAAACAGAAGCCTCACGCCTACAAAAAAGGTGGCGATGACAAGTCTACTACATCAACTATTCCACGTACGTACGAAGGGCGCTGGTGCGGATACATGCGGGAGTACCATTTGAGGCTTCCACTATTGTTGGGGACCCGGGGTGATGGTACATATTTGTTGAGGTTTGCTTGGAGGGCCGGCAGGTGCTACTCAGCACAATCTACGTGCCCAACAGTGACCAAACATGCTTCCTACACTGCTTATCGGCAGTCCTAGCACGCTGGAGTGGACTTTCGTGGGTGATGGGGGCAACTTTAACAATGTCCTTAATGTGAGCCTATAAAGATAATTCCCTCCCCTCCCGCACATCTGCCATTTCCAGCTCCCAGGCCCTGACTGACTGGCTACAACAGTGGCATTTGACGGACGTCTGGCGTCACCTCAATAGACACACCAGGGTAGACTAATATTCGTAGCATGTGTTGGCAGTAGATACATATGCTTAGCATACTCCTGCCATCTAGTGCTGGGCTCGGACATTTGCAACTTGTTTTTCTTTGAAAACTTTCTTCTAGTCACAAGATGTAGTTACTCCTCCTATAGTCATGTTTATCGGGTCCTTTGTTAGATTGTTTTTTCCGCCTTCTGGTTCGGACTTCGATATCGGAGCTCCGTGACCGAAGCTCGATTCCTGCCACAATATTGAAGATATGCCTGAGCAGTCGACACACTGGGAACAAGACAAAGAAGACTCCGAGGCACAAGTGTGGCCGATAGTTGTCACTACACTGCTGGCTAGCATTGGCGAAAGTTCCGGCTTTCACCCAGAACTTTTCACACAAGGGAATGTGAGTAAACAGGCAAAAACCTCCCATACCCCAACAAAAACAAATAAGGTAGCTTCTGGAGCCCCACTGCCCTCGGGCCATGAAGATCTCCGAAAACAGGCTCAAGAGCAGACCCACGTCCCTCTGCCTGCAAAACACTTGAGAAATGACGAAACGTTTAAAGCTCTGAAAGTCTCTACGGTGCTGATACCAAAAAAGACCTGACACGTCTAAAACACCAGGGGGCAGATTTACAAGCCCCTTGGGCCGCCATTGCGTCACTTTTTTTGACGCAATGGCGGCGCAAAAAATGCGGCCTATTTACAACGTGACGCATCTAGGGAGATGCGTCACGTTGTAAAGCCTGCGTCACATTATACCTGCGTCAGGTATAAGTGTATGCAGGGTGGGCGTTCCCACGCAGGAAGGCGTCGTAAAAGTGACGCAGTGAAATCTGCAAGATTTCACTGCGCCACTTTTAGGACGCCACTGCGTCAAAACCTTACGCCTGCTTGAAGCAGGCGTAAGTAGTGACGCAGTGTAGTGGGAATAGGCCTCAACACGCATTGCTGGAGTTGCATCGTGCTTGCGACACGACTCCAGCAATGCGTGACTTTTCCGCCAATAGATGCATCAGAATTTCTGACGCATCTGTCAATCCTTGTGCCATAGTGCGCCGTATTGTAAATACGGCGCATCTATGGTGGCGCAAGGGTCTCTAAGGATGGCGCAGGGAAAGTGACGCATCTATACAGATGCGTCACTTTCTTGTAAATCTGCCCCCATAAGGCATCGGAGCCGAAACAGCCACCAACCGATCCAAAGACACTTTTGGCGCCGAAACAACCAAATATGCCTTGGGTGCCGAAACAACACTTGTCGAAACCAACATCTGGGGCTAAAAATATTTCGCCGCCGAAAATATCACCGATGCCGAAACACACAAAAACAGCGTCGGAGCCCAAACAGTGGCCACTACAACCAATTCTTGAAAAACTTAAAGATAAACTAAACAAAGGACAGAAAACTCAGTTTATTCACCCTGACACTGGGAAGGTAGGGGCAAAGCCGCCTCCAGCTATATCAGAGGCGCTTCTAAAGAGGAAGAAATCCTTTGAAGAGTAGATCATGGCGCCAGAGGCTCACAAGAAGAAAAGGAAGGACAGGGGCACTAGACCTATTCTTTTCCCTCCTTCTCCTCCACCTCCTTTCAAGCATCTATCTCCTCTTCCGTCACCTACATTACCAGTACTACAACCACTGGCATTGTCACCAGTTCCACTGCACTCACCAGAACACCTGCCTTCCTAACAGCCACACACATCACCTGCAGTCATCAGCAGGTGATGTTGATACAGGGAAGAATATGCCACATGATAGGTCAAGTCAAGTCAAATAACTTTATTTGCATTTAAGAAAAAATGCATAAAAGTACACAGGACAAATAACATTTCAATAAGATAAACTAAAAGAACCTCCTAGGCATATATTCTTTCTTAAAATCTTAAAAAGTTAACAAACATCACATAGAATTCATTTCTATTAAAGAGGTTAACATTTTGATCAGTGATGAGCTAAACTACGAGTTTTTACAGCTGCACATAAAAAGGAGGCCATTACAAAGCACACATATGGTGTCTCTAGCTGTTGCATAATGGACAATGCTGTAATATGGCTGCGGAGGCTAAATTTCTTTAAAAGCGATAATAAATGTCTTTCTTTCCTTTATATAAAATTGGCAAAAGATTAAAATATGTACAATTGATTGTTTTGATATGTTGTCGCAAGGTCAGCATTCCAATTGATTCAGAGAAAAAACATTTGCAGGATAGCCCAACATTAATATCACATAATTAAGGTGGAATCTTGTCAAAATAAAACGGTGGCGATTATTTTCTACAAAAGTAAGATATAATGATGGTCCATGTAAAGTAGAAGAAATAGCATTATATTCAATTACTGTGACTTTTTCTTTATGTCTATTCCACCTATCTAATGCACATTTCTCTAAAAAGAGCTTTTTTAATCTCGTCTTACTCCAGGTTTCACAACGTTCAGGTTGGGCATAAAGATGTCCCATCGATTCAAGGATACGTCTTATATATTATAACCATATAATTTTTGAGGCGTGCTCCATTTTCATGATGTCCCTCAGAATGGATTGATTTGGCTGTACAACCTTCCGTTTCCAAATAGAAAGCCATAATAACAAAGGGGCCAGTTTAATTGTATCAATAATATATGGCAATGATAACTCTTTATGAACTATGAAATTTGTACAAGCCTTTGGAACAGAAAATAATCTTTTGGCAAACCCGTACTCTATCTTTTACAGGTTATCCACTCTGGTTGTACCCCAGATTGCTGCCCCATACGTTGCTACCGAGACGGTTTTGGCCAAATAAATTTTAACCATCTTGTGTATTGGTTTATTACCCAGGTTAGCGGCAAACCTAGAAATTGCAGCTATGCTTTTTCTCATGTGTGTGGCTCTTGAGGTAACCATCAATTTCCAATCTAATTTGGTGTCAACGACCAAGCCCAAGTATGAGAAATTCTCTACGCTTTCGAATTTCCTTTGCTCGATGTTATAATTTACTCTTTTTTTTACTTCTTTTCCCCAACAGACATGACAAAAGACTTTGTTTTATTAACATATAGGTCCAGGTTCTTCATAAAGAGTGCATAGTTCGTAATACTCTTTTGTAAAGATAGGGGTGTTCTTGCAAGTAAAACCACATCATCTGCCTACAGTAAAATTGGGAATTGGGTTGTGCTCGCTCTAGGCGTGTCTATGGAATTTTCTACCAGGGTGTTATTTAGGCTGTTAGTATATAGCGAGAACAAAAAGGGTGCAAGTACGCAACCCTGCCTAATACCATTTGCAATAATAAAAGGTCTAGTACATTCCCCTTTTTTACTGTGATGAACCTTTGCAGTGGCTCCCATGTTCATTTGTCTAATAAAACAGATAATTGCGGTGTCCACCCCCATCAGCTCCATGATATACCACAAATTATTGTAATTAACACAATCAAAAGCGGATGAAAGGTCCATTAATGCCATATAAAAACTTTCTTGCTTGGCCTGTGTATATTTTGCTGCTAAAAGAGCCAGGTTCAAGCATTGGTCCACCATTCCTCTGCCCTTCCTGAACCCATATTGCACCTCAGCAAGTATCCCCTTTTTGGCTGCCCAATCTTCCATTCAATTTAAGAGTACTTGTCCCATTACCTTAGCCGTACTATTGATTAAGGCTATCGGTCGATAATTTGCAGGGTCTGAGCCGTCACCTTTCTTGTATATTGGCACAATTATTGATTCTTTCCACGACAGGAGAGGGCCTGTAGTGCTAATAGTGTTAAAAACGACTGTGAGGAGGGGGACCCAAAGAGATTTGTTAGTTAGAAAAATATCAGCGGGGACCCCGTCTGGACCCGCTGCTTTTAGAGACATTGTTTGAGACAAAGCAAGCTCTACTTCCTCCATTTCAAAGATCAAGGGAGGAATCACTCCAGAAGGTTCAGACCATTCATCAATACTACCTTCCTTATATTTTTGGAAAATATTTTTTAAATGATTTACCCAGGTATCCTCATCTATAAACACATCTGTGGACGGACTTCCCTCCTCTTGCATGAAGAGGATGTTTACAACTTCCCAGAATGATTTGCTATCTTTGCTATTGGCAGCGGCCCTTAATTCCTCCCAGGCTTCCAATCTCAGTTGTTTTTTTAGCTGTTCTATAGATGATTTATAGATTGCTCTCAGGTTTTTAATTTGTAGCTTATCCCTAGGTTTTTCTTTTAGAGCATTACGCAAATTGCTCGATGCTTTCGAGCACAATTTATCGAACCAGCGATTATTTTGCTTGTTTCGTACACCAGATGGGCCAGTCAATTGTATTTTAATGCTTTCTAGAATTTTACTAAATGCTTTGACTACCTGTTGGTTGTTTGATGGCAAATCTAAGCAGGACAGGATCTTGTAATAATTAGTGGATATTAACCTGGTGAAGAGAAGGTTTTCATCAATTTTATTCTACCTTAGTGAATATCCATTCCGCCTGGCCAAGATGGGTTTAGGGATTGTGACACTCTTCCCGGTAGACCCTTGGTCTTTCCACTGGAGTGTAGTAAAGATAATTGCATGGTCACTGAATTCCGTCATCTCGATAGGTCATATTTTCCAGATCCCCAAAGGGACCCAGGCAATATACAAGATCCATGGGATCAATATGATGCAAACCCAATAGATGACAAAGATCCAGACCTTTATCCCTCAAAACCATCACCACCGGATGAGGCCAGATCATATCATAAGATCATAAGGTGATCAGTAGGGCAACTCACTACCACAAACTGGATTTTCACACTTGAGAAGATGAGGAGGACTTTTTAGTGGAGAAACTAAATAGAACACACAGGACTATGTTAAAAGGCATGCTCAAGTCTACACAAGAGATCATTTAACAGCCTGTAAAGTCCAGGGTCATAACTCCTAGGGTGGACAAAACATACAAGGCGTGTCCATCAGACCTAGCATCTATCAGGGACAAGTTCCACTTGATTCATTAGTCATCCACATCGCTAGAAAAAGGGCTAACTCACAAGGCACTGGAGATGCCACACCCACAGATAAAGCAAAATGTACAGTGCAGCAGGGAAACGTATGGCACAAGCAGCTAACCACCTATGTGTAGGAGGCTGGCTCAGTATATAGTGTACACCTATGGTGAGGCACTGTACATTGAGTCCAGGCAACCCCTGGTGATAGTGTTCAGGTCCCTGAAAACCAGAGCTCTCAAGGGTTAGCTGTGGAGAGCAACTAAGGCTTATCCAGGTGGGTGTAAAGCAATTGCATATAACACTTTAGTCGGTAAGCAAGCTTTTCACACAAGAAAGAACCTCTCCAGGTAAGTAGAAAAATTATTTATATTTGGTACTACACACTAGACACTAACTTGGTATATCTCCTATCCGGAGGTATCAATTAAACGCAAGGAATACTTGGAAAATAGGTAATTAGCATAGAAAAACACAGAGGGCCCCCATGGGGAAGGGGGGGGGGAACCATATACTAAAATAGTGGCATGTGGAATGGTTACGAAAACGGGACTAGTACCCAAGGATGGAGGACCCCAGGGAAAGCAAGGAACCACCCAAGGTGAGTGGCCAGGGACCCCAAGGCGCCCAGGTGCATAATGGTTACACCGGGTAAGGCATCTATAGGACAACACAGGTAGGTCGCGATTTGGATTTTAGAGTTCTAGGACTCTTCCCAAAGGACCCTGAAGGAACCACTTGGAGCAAGGAAGGTTGGAGAGTCACCCCACCCATGGATACCCAGTAGAGCCGGATACCTGCACCAGGGAGCCTTGGTGCATAGGTGTGAAGTGCTGTCTGAAACCTTTGTAGACACCAATGGAGGGTCGTGGAAGTTCTCCAGCTACAGTGTCTCATGGACCTGGCCGGTGTGAACCAGGACGAAGATTTCCAATGAAAAGAACCTGAAAGCAGAGGGGACAGAGTTCAAACCACCTGTAGGTGAACAGGAGGCACAGGAGCACAATTCCAGCCCTGGTTGGAGGTTCTTGCTGTAGTGCGGTGAAGAAGAAACAGCAGCTGTGGAAACCAGGCCACATTGTCGAAGACCAGGAGCCTTTCACGAGCTGTCCCACGCCGGTTCACGAGTGCAGGTCGGTCAGTGACCGGCAGGACCACCAACAAGCCTTGGCAAACGCAAACAACGGTTTGCAGGAAGAGATGCTTGGTTGCAGAACAGCAAGGTCTGTGGGACTAACCCAGCAAGGGTAAGTCAGGACTGGCCCTCACCACAATGGAGAGCCAGCAGGAATAGATGAGGTCCCCTTGAGGACCCTCTGGCTGCAGGCACAGGAGGTCGCAAGGAAGCCACAGCAGCACACAGGAAAGGAAGTCCCACGATGCAAGGGATACAGGCAGGACGATGTGCTTGGAGCTGTGCAGTGCTGGAGGCAGGGGCTACCTGGAGTTTGAAGATCTTCCATGAAGAGAGCCGGTCCATGTTGGCTGGAGAGGGATTGCAGTCGCCCAACTTACAGGAAAGACTGGTGAAGCCTCTGGAGAACCAACAAACTATCACCTGTGTTGCAGAGCCAGGAGATGTCCGTGGCAACAGGATCAGCAAACCGGTCGTCAACTTCAAGGTGCCAGCGGATGCAGGGAAGTGACTCCTTCACTTAAAGGGAGATTCCTTCAGGCTGGGATGCAGGCTGAGTCTTTGGTGGCTCGGAGGATGAACGGCCATGGAGTTGCAGATCTTCGGAAAGCACAGGGACGAAGATCAGCAGGAATCTTCCTATGGGGAGTAGTCTTGTTGTGGGTCCTGACTTGAAGAACAGCAGAGTTCCAGTGTCCACCAGCAGAAGAGTCTTTGAACAATCTTCAGAAGACAAGCTGTCGGTTCCAGAAGGGCCTACCCTCAGGGGAGCCCTTAAGTAACCCTAAAAAGGGAAAGAACCTCTTCTGTGGCAGCCTACCTATCAAAGTGGGTCAGGGCCTCTACTCAGATGTCCAAGCCAGTCAGATGCTCCCAGGCGCTAAGGTTCAACATGGCAGAATCAAGTGGCCACCTGGAGGAGCTCTGGGGCATCTCCCTTGGGGGGAGCTGGATAGAGGGGTGGACACTCCCCTGTCCTTTGTGTGGTTTTGTGCCAGAGCGGGAGCCAGAGGCTCCTGGACTGGGAAAAACTGGTTTATGCAAATGTGCCCTTCAATGCAGTCTGGTGGCGTTCGGAAGCACCCCCACCCTACCTAAATCTAAAGGAGAGGTGGTCACATCTCTCCGTAGCAGGAAATGCTTTGTTCGGCTTCCCCTGCCTGAGTTAGGCTCATCTGCGGGGGCAGAACAGTGTGTGAAGCCAGCATCAGCACAGGCAGACCCTGAAAGGCTACACTGGTAGGTATAGGGGGCCTCTAAGGAGCCCCTAGTACAAGGTATCATGCAAATAACACTGGAATCAGTGTGGTTGCATGATTTCAACATGTTTGATACCAAACATGACCAGGTTTGGGATAGCCATTATGTAGCTGGACATTTCGGCATGACAGTGTCCACAACATACCTTAAGATGGCTGCTCAGCACTTACAAAGCCCAGAGAACGGAGTCTGTGGTTTGCAGGGGTTCCTCTACTTGTGCAGGGGTACCCACACACTTAGAACCATGCACCCTGCCCTTGGACTGATGGGCCTACCTCAGTGGTGACTTATAGGTTTTAAGTGCAGTGACCGGGATATAAGGAAAACCTTATATCTAAAGTGAAGGGTGCATGCACCCTGTCACGCAGACTGCAATGGTAGTTCCACAGACACAGTTTGCATGGGCTCCTTGGTGTGGCATAATACATGCTTCAGCCCATGGGAGATCCCTGGTGTACCATTGCCCTGGGTACCTCAGTAACATATACTAGGGACTTACAATGGTACCCCATTATGCCAATTCTGGGGTGTACAAAGTACTTACCAGCAAATTTAGAGGAGAGAGTACAGTCACTGGGGTTTTAGACAGCAGGATCCCAGGCAAAAAGTGGGGGTATCTATGCCAGAAAGATCCTACTTTCCTACACTATGCATCACCAATTCTGTGGGATTAGTATCCCTTTATAACTGGGCACAATGGGATGAAATTCAGGAGCTACTGCAAAACCTCCCAGAACTGTATCGCCAGAACGGGACTCAGTTTTGTAGAGGAAGGTAAGGCAATTTCAAATGCCACTATACAGTGCACACTGCATTCTGCTGATACCAGTGCATGAGAAATAACCACTAGCATCTTCATCAGACAACAACATGGGGGGGTGGATAACAGCCGATGGAGTAGGCAGCCATCTCGGGCGCTCCTGTGGGGAATTACCCCATCCATCGTCATCCTGCCAATATTACTACACCAGGAGATGGCAAAGGGAAGTGACACTCAATAAGAATCCCAGGCACTCTAATTTTCACCTGATCTACACCCCAGCGAGGCGAACAGCGGACTGACCTGTGTGGCGGGGCTAGGAACGCAGTTCGCCAAAATGGCGGCTACAGTATGGAATTGAATCTGAGATAGTGGGGCTGAGACATGGTGGCCCTGGCGAAGAGTTGTCCTGCGAACTCTTGACTCCTGAGAAACAGCGGTCCAGCTGAGACCGGACTGCTCGTTGAGGCCCTGGGAGCCCTTCCTGGCCTGCTGAGATCCTGCGACCCTTGTCGCAGCCACCGGGGCGCTACAACAAAGTGTGGACAAGTGGCAGAGTTGTAGCGGTGGCTATGTGAAGAACTGTGGAGGTGAGCCGCAGGCCTTGGTGGCCACATGGGTGGACCCCCCTACCCCCACCCGAAGGCGTAATAGGCCGCCTGGGGAGCTGCATTGCGGGCCCTTGACTCCTGAGCGGCGGGCCTTCAAATGCGACCAGAACATTTGCTGGGGACCTGAATCCTGTTGCGGGCCTACCGGGAGGTCACGGCTGGAATATCTTGGAGGCTGGAGGAGCGAAGGAGAGACTGCTCTGGGGTAGCTGGCTCCTCACAGCTCCAGAGTGCGGGCAGGAGGCCGTAATATGGCGACAGATGAGCGGGGACGGCTGTGGCGGTAAGTTGTTGGCGGTAGTGGCCGCATTGGTTGGCGCCCCCCCCAAGGACAGTGCATTGAGGACAGCACTGCGAGGGAGCCAGCTTAAATGGGAACGGCTCTCCCCTAACTGAAGGAGCTGAGAAATTCGGACATTGCAATAGGGGCCTGCGGAAAATAGAGAGTTGCCCCCTGCCTGGCTCCACTATGGGCCCGCTGTGGGCCACAAGATGTCACTGAGACCAGGAAGGCCCCCTCCTGCTGACCTGCGACATACCTGGTAGGATCTGCTCTTGCTTGCACTCCTGCACGACACATGGCGAGGCTATAGAAGAGTGCTGAGAAGCGTTAGAAGGGAGGGGAGCTCGGAGGAGACCGACTAGAGCGTGCCAGTGCTACTGAAGGACTGGGCCTAAGCAATATCTAAGAGGCCCGCTGGCACATCTATTCAAGGAGAATTGAAGCAGAAGGACCCCAATCGGGGTACTGCGAGCCACTGAAGGAGTCAGCAGCCCACAACCTAGCCGAAGACGTGCCCTGGTGGAGACTAGAACTAGGGAGCCTGCCCAGCCAAATTCGCGTAACTGAGTGATGAGAGCTCCCCTTGGAGCACCTGGCAGCTGCAATGGGGAACACGGCAAGACAGAGAGACCCTGAGCCAGAAGGGGCAACGATAGAAGAGACAGTAGAACCCCAGAAAGTGAGTGATGACCTATTGAGTAAGACTGGCTCCCCAGAGGGCCCCTCTTTACAAGACATCATGCATGCAATTACTGCCTCTAGAGAGGTGTTGGAAGTCAAAATGGACACGCTGGTTGCAGACATGAGCATAATGAGGGCAGATCATCGCCGCTTGGGGGAACAGGTCACCACAACTGAGACTACCCTGAAGGATATATGCCAGGGCTTTAAGTGGGCTGGGTCTTGCCAGTGCTCAGCACCACCAGTTCTAAAAAGCAGGTGCTGAGACGGGTCCCTATCGGGTTCTCCATTAATTAGGATAAAAAAATAAATCTAAACTCTGCAGCAGTACCACCCTTCTCTGCCTGTGATGTAACTTCAAAGAGACTCATTATACTTCTTTCAAAGTCTCACCATTTCAAAACTGAAGCATTTTCAATATGCTATAACTGCGAAGCCATGGTTGTTGCTTATTTATGCTATGCAACTAACAATCATTGACAAAGCAATAGTACTGGCTTGTAGTAAGTGTAATGTTACTTGCTGTATTCTATATCTGGATGTAATGACAGAAGTAGCAAAATACTAGTCAGGCGGCATGCTAAGCTAAGCATAGATTTTCAGCTTACGTAACCCCAGCGAAGTCCAGATAGGAGGCCAGGGCCCAGGCAGAGGTGCAACAAGAACAGCGGAGAGTAGTAGAAGTAGTGTCATCGCTGATCAGTAATGGGGGACCTTCTCCCTTCAGAGCTGAAGATGATGAGGAGACTCGAAGCCTGGGATCGGACCGCAGATGCAGCTCCTGCAGTGATTCAGACTTTGAATTGCCGAGGGTGACTCCATGAACGTCAGATGAGATAATTTGAACAATATCGCTTATTACTGGCATAGGATGAGTCTAACTGTATGAACGCTCGAGTTGAGTGGTGCTTGGGAACGAGAGCTATATGATTTTTCCCACGAACCTCCCGGTTCATATATATGCAGAATGCTGGATGGTGTGGAAACCCATGTGGATCGCGTTATTTTGCCACACTCCTACTTTCGAGTTACCAGTGGGTACTGCTGCCGGAAGGAGAGGGCAGCAGACGTCACTGTCTCATGGACATGAGGCCACCAATGAGGAGGCTGGGAGCTGGCCACGTGTCACAGAGGTCACAAACCTATCTGCAACAGAGTACAGCGCTATGAAGGTACTGATGCGATAGCGGGGGCGATTATTGAGGCCGCCGACCCCGCTCAGTGAGACGCGGCTCCTGTCGGGACCAAGCGCTGCTGAGGGTCCGGCTACAGCGTCTTCACCACAGGGGACAGGCACAATTACACACCATCAGGTGAAGGGGTGCGCCACCATCCTGGCCGGGACCCCCGTGTGACACGCTGCGGCGCGAGCATCGACGGAGAGACAGCAGCCGGAACATGCCGGAGGGCACCGGGCTGCCGCCCCACGCCCATTGATCGGAGATGAGCGGCGGAGGCACCTGGGGAGACTGCAGCAAAGAAGAGAAAGCTGTGGCTGCGTCCCCCCCCAGGGTATTACCCAGTACGAGGTGAGGGGCGGGGGCATCGTGTCTAACCTAGAGGCCGGCTGTGTGGCACACCGCAGCTGCACAGCGGGGGCTGGCACTCTGCTTGAGCCCTCTGGGTGCCAGTGAAGGCTACAGGCGGGTCTGGGGCACCAAAGGACTGACCTCCTCGCCCTCCGGAGGTCACCAGCGAAGATCGACAGGCGAGGCGGCTAAACAGCAGCACTGCAGAGAGGAACTGCCCACGAGGGGGAAAGGAAGGGGTGTGAGTGATTGCGGAGTATAACTCTCTGACACACTGAAGCCTCACCCACTGAGCTCCTCGCCCTCCGGAGGAGTCCTGCCCGACCCTAGACGCATCCTTGAAACCCTGTGGCGAGCCAAGTTGGTCTGTTTCAGATTCTGAACTGGGGACGCCAGGAAGCACTTTCTTGTTTGGGCCAGCGCGAGTACTACCGGGAGAAGGGAGAGGAGCGAGGACTCCAACTCCCAGCAGCCTCAATGCCACCGTCACCAGCATCGCGCCAGGAGGCGCATAAATCATCTTGCCGGTTCCCGCGGCGTGGGCCCGTCCTGCGCCCATCAGAGCCTGGCAGAGGCTGGGCTGGGCTACCCCCCTGTAAGCTGCTATGCGAGAATTGAGGAACACTATTTAAAGGTACCGTGTGACAGGATTGTTTTATTTTAAATTTTGTCCTGGCCAAAGAATGGGGAAACGTAAGGCTGGGGACGCTGCCAATCAAGATCATAACATTAAGAAATCAAAGAAATCAGGTTCAATCAAGCATGGGGTCAGAATAAGGGCCACAGCTCAAGATCGAACCACTCTGGCGGACATTGATACATTAATTGGCGAAGTTGAGCAGCTGCTCACATCAGGTAATACTAAAGGTAAAACCAGAACAGCGAAAGTTCCGTCTATGTTTAAACCACCAAGTGTCCCTAGGGCTACTAACTCAGCTTCGACCTTGTTTGAGAGCTCTTGTTTGCTACGAGCCTCACAAGCTGGGAACCAAACTATTGAGCCTGTCCTTGCTTTAGATCAGACTCCTGCACCTTCCAAGTCTGCTGATACAATCTCTGCTGATTACATGATTAAGACCTCATACCCTTTATATCCAACTATCACAGTAATCCCGAATGTCCCCTGCTCTAACAGGTTTGGTCCTATTGAACCTATGGATGAACCTGTAGGAGTTGACCTTCGGAAGTTATAACACGTTACATCGCTCACTACTTCTCTGTCAGGACCTCAAGGCAAAAACGAAGCTATGAAGAGCTCTCTGGTGGATAATGAACTGCTGTACAGTAAAATGAACGAGCTTTGCGCTCAACTTGGGCTATTATCAGCAAATGTATTGACTTTTAAATCTAAGCTCATGTGTACTTGCTGCTGCAGTTGTATGAATTCTGGGAAACAACTTAGTAGGGCGATTTCTTCTTCTGGGGTGGACAGGGACGTAGGGTTGGTTATTGACCCCGTTCTTAGAAGGGACATGGAGAAACGTTGTATAGAGGTCCCCACTGGACCCAGTCCTCCTAATAACAACACTGATTTGACGTCTGTAAAACAGATTCAGCAAAAAGAATCATTCTTTCCGGCAATGAGCCCCAAATTTGAATTTACGAATCCCCCTGCATTATTACCCAAGTGGGCTACCAATCAGATGTCAGTGCGTGAATCTTCTATTAGAAGACGACCGCATTACTCTGTGGTCTCCCCCTCTCATACTATGTCAACCGGCTCTGCTTCTTGTCCTCCTATACAGGGTTTTCTCCTGAAGTCTGATCACCAACTACCTAGGGACAAGGGTAAATCTAATAGGTCCATTTATATGGTACGGGTTCCAAAATTGAATGCAGGTGTCAGGGAGGATACGGAGGCATTGATCAATAAAGTGATCTATTGGCTAAGACACAAGCGGAATTGTCTATCTATAATAAGATCTGATATTGTATTTGCAAAAAGACGCCCAACTCCACTCTTGCAGTTTGATCATATCCACAATGTCCTATGTACTAATCATTTAGTTGAAAATTTAATCAAATTTAAACTACGTACCAGTGACCATGTTGGGGAAAAACAAACTGGAATACAATTAAAATCAAACTCCCCACTGCAGAGGACTCAGACGGGTCAACAGAATGAGGGTTATGTTAATGTAGTTGATGTTCCTAATACTGGCACTTCTCCCTTACTGTCTCCCATGAATACACTGGACTGACTGTATAAAAGACCTGTGTGCTTAAATAACAGTTTGGGTAGTAAGAGCCCTGGGGTAATGGGGGGCATAAAGACTGACTGTGGCTTAACCCATGCTGTTGATCAAACGTCCCTTTTGGGCGATCTCAATATTAAGGTTGCTTTGCAAGACAAGGCCCATAGTACATTTGGGATGTATGAGAATGGTGATTGTAATATATTACGACCCCTCGATGAGTATATTAGACCACAAGGTATGACAGAGCCTAGTAACATTACCAACATAGTTGATGGCTCAAATAATCTTTTGAGCATAAATCTATTGTCCTGGAATGTTGCAGGTATTAGCCTGAAACTATGTGACCAGGAATGGCTGAGTTATATTGCAAGTTATGATGTGTGTCTACTACAGGAGACATGGGATACAGAGAGAGTTTATATAGATGGATATACATCCCTGAAAGTAGATGCTAAACCAGCACTTCACTTTGGTAGAGCTAGTGGAGGGCTCCTAACTCTGATTAAGAATGGTCGCTTCAGCACCTTTACCACTATAGAAATAGATAGTCTAGATGTAATGGGAACTTTAGTTACCCTACCCTCTGGTCTTTCTCTGGCAATATTTAATATTTATGTTAGGTCTACTCGGTTTAATGACACGTCTACGACTTTAGCTCTATTAGACACTATATTGGATAACTTATCCCCAGATACAAGAATTATAGTGTCGGGAGATTTTAACACCTCCTTTGAACCTTGCTCTCTTTTAACTGAGATCACTGTGGAGGAAGACGAGCAGTGGGGAATTCCTAAATTGTTCGCGCCCCCAAGGAAAAACCTTACATCATGTGCATTACAAATAGTCTCATTGGTTATTGGCAGAGGTCTTAGAGCCCTCAATGGTCGTACTATCTCTGACCCTCTGTGTGCACCAACATTTAAGAGAGGTATGTGTGCCAGTATAATTGATTATGTATTAATTGATGTGAGAATGTGGCCCCTACTTGCCGATATGAAAATTAATGTAAGGTCTGATAGTGATCATAACTCTCTAGAAGTGACACTTGTTGGAGAACCTCTGGCACACGGGTGTGCTGCCATGAACACGAATGTCCCTGTAGCTGTAGTAACCAATAATCGTCGAGCCGTTAAATGGCCTAAAGTTATGGCAAATCCAGAGGTTTATTCAAAACTTTACAAACAGTTCGTTACCTCTTTTGACCAATATGAGGGGATAGATCCAGCAAGAATACCTATTTTATCAGTCCACACTCAGTTGTTTGATGGCCTTCAAAAGATATTTTATAAAGAGGTGACTATTACGAATACGGTACATTCTAGGTATCATGTCTGGTTTGACTCCGCTTGCAAAGTAGCAAGGAGTTCATTAAAGTCTGCTATTGCTGAGGGTGATAGAGGTGAAATTCGCATTGCCAGAGGCATCTACAAATCCCAACTTAGACAGGCTAGAAGAGTCTGGGAAGACAAGTTTTGGCAGGACCTACTTATAGCCAGCAAAATCAAGGACAGTAGATCATTCTGGAAATTAGTAGCACAAAACCACCTTGAAAGAGCTAAGTACCCGAGTTTTAATATATCACCCGAAAATTGGGTGGCCCATTTTTCATCACTTTATTCGCTAAGGAAGCCAGATGACATTGATAGTGTGTCTAATATAGTAGAGGATGCTATTTTGCCATCCACAGTGCAAGAGCTGTATATCTGTCCTGTTAAGTTCAGTCTTGAAGAGACAAATAGTGCAATACAGTCGCTTAAACTAGCCAAAGCACCGGGGCCTGATAAAATTCCAGGTGACCTTTTTAAGTCAGAGCCACTTATCTGGTCAACTTATTTTAACCTTTTATCGAATGCTATCTCGGCCGGGGGAGCAACCCCTGATTCATGGAGGGGGGCCGAGATTATAACTATTTTTAAAAAGGGTGATGCTAACAACCCAGCTAATTACAGGCCAATTAGCCTGTTAGACAATGCTCAAAAAGTTTTTAGTCGCCAAATTCTGAACAAACTAACAGAATGGATGGAAGAAAAACAAATACTTTCTCATTTTCAAGCAGGCTTCAGAACTAAAATTAGCACCATAGATCAGATTTTTAGATTTATACTATTGTATTGGAAAAACTGTGCTTTTACGTAAGGGTATGTTGTACGTAGCATGTATTGACCTTAGAGCTGCTTTTGATCTTATCCCCCGTTCCAACTTGTGGCAGGTTCTTTTAATATAGGTGTTCCTAGTAATCTTGTACATCTATTGAGTAAATTACATGAGAATAATTATGCCCAAGTACGTTGGGGAACAAGTGGAGAACTGACTAATCGTATTCCAATTGAACGGGGTGTCAGGCAAGGCTGTGTGCTTGCCCCCACTTTGTTTTCTCTTTATTTAAACGATGTGGTCAAGGTTTTGGAAAATTGTGCAAATGACTCTCCAATGCTAAATAACAGGAAGGTACCAATCCTACTTTTTCGCGGACGACTCCCTACTCATTTCAAAGTCTCCCAAGGGTCTCCAGACCCTGGTTAATAAATTTCTAGGCTTTTGCAATGAGAGGGGACTCGAGCTAAATGTTAACAAAACAAAATTCATGATTTTAGGCAAGGGGACCAAGAAAGGTAAAACGACTATTCGGGTTGGCAAAGACGTCCTCGAGAGGGTTGATAACTTTGACTACTTAGGAGTACGATTTATGGATAGTTTTAAATGGCTAGATCAGATTATGAAAAGTAAACTCCTTATTGAGCACAGGTCTAATGCTATTTTGAGAATGCAAAAAAGGACGGTATCTCATGTAGTATCCCCCGTCATGGACATTTACCGTGCTAAGGCGCAAGGGGCTGCCCTTTACGGGGCTGAAGTCTGGGGTCATGTTGATGTCCAGCCCCTGGCACTGGCAGAAAATAGTTTTGTAAGGAAAATGTTATGCCTCCCCCATAGTACACCCCTTATTCCACTGTATTTAGAATTGGGATTAAAAAGAGTAACAGATCTAGTGGCCCTGAAAGTATTGACTTATTGGGTTCGTCTCTGGTGTACACCGAAGCTTGTTGATTATAGGGATTCCCTGTGTGATGTTCTAAATATACCAGGTGCCAGATCACTTCCATGGATTAAACACGTGTCCTCGTGGTTGGGAAAGTTAGGCCTAAACAGATTTTGGGCTGACCCTACTAAATTAAAGAAAATTGATATACACCTTCTCAAAACTACCTATTGGAACTTTATTAATGAATGTATATTAAGAAAAAGTTCTGTAGGATCTTTGACTAATAAATTTCTTGATTTTAAATCTACTCCACTACTAGAGGATTACATGGATTTTATACCTTCTGCTTTCCCTAAAAGTCTCTTTATACGGTTTCGTTTGGGGACACTACCTATAAGATCATTTACCCACAAATGGAACCAAGCACAACCAGTACTGACCTGCCCAATGTGTAATCAGTCTGACGAAAATGAATCACATTTGCTATTTTTCTGTCCGGAGTATTCCTCCCCTCGTAGGAGGTGGATTATTCCAATTTGTCGCGAACTGGGGATTGCACAATACCAAATAGCACTGAGGATTTTAAAAACTGACCTCTCCCCTAGAATTGTTGTAGCTGTTAGTAAATTTTTAGAGGCAGTTTGGCACAAGCGCAAAGCAATTTTAAAAATTTGACCAGTGTAAAGATCATGAATTGCATTTTATCGTTTACTTATATTAACAAACTGTTTTACCTTGTATTGTTTTATTTGGTGTGTGATTTTATGGTACTGTTTGTAGCCTAGTTTTATATATAGTTTTAAACCATCCGGCACTTTACATCAGGGTCTTTTACCGTTGAGAGTAGATATTATATATTGCTGCTATTTTGTATCTAATTCTGAAGCATTGTGCACTTTAAACATGGACATTTTTGCTGCTACTGTTGTATATATATCTGTGTATTGTTATTGTCATTTTTATGTTTGGGCTGTTAGTTGATGCTTTGATGGTTGTAATAACCGAATAAAGTTATTTAACTACTACTGCTGCAAGTGATTGTTGCTTGATTGGATGCTTGTTTGAATGAGACGTAGTTGCCTGCTTGCCCTGGGGAGTGGGAGTTGGGGTAACTGTTTTATATTGATTGGATGGGGACACGAGTCGAATCCTGTGGGTTTATGTTGCAGAGCGGGTTACAATGGGTTGCTATTGCACTATGGTCACGCTGTCAAAACTGAATGGTTATAGTGGGGTAACGGAGACGTTACCGATTTACTACCTTCACAGCCTATAAACTGTTAATGTGGAATGTCAGAGGGATGTATACAATGACAAAGCAGTACAAGGTGGTTTTTTACATGAATAGGAGGGGGATACACATCACACTACTACAAAAGACGCACCTCACAGCGAAAGAAGGGGCAACATTACATAAACGATGGAGGGGCCAGGCCTACTACACCACATACTCGGCATTCACAAGGGGCACCATGGTTTGGATGTGCTCCGGGGTCCTTTTCCAACACACAGGACACTTAATAGACCCCGAAGGGAGGTATGTGGTGGTGACGGGCCGGCTTGTGGGCAAAGACATAGTGCTTATTAACATATAGGCCCCGTATTTGAAACAGGGAGCTTTCCTTGAGCGGTTGTCAAACACATTGGCCCCACACAAAGTGAACTCAACAGAGGTAGTAGGAAAATTTAATTGCGTGGCAGACCCTCGAGTTGACAGATCATACCCCCCACTGAGGGATTCCCTGTAAATCGGACGGCCAGAAATGTTATGGCATGGCAGACACAATGGGGGTTTGTAGATTTCTTGCGTAAATTACACCCAGAGGCGAGCTATTATTCCTTCTTTTCCAGCCTGCATGAGCTCCATGTGTGACTGTACACATTTCTTTGCACCCCAGACGTCCATGGACTTATAGTCAATGTAGAATACTTGGCCCGAACCCTTTCGGACTACAACGCAGTACTCTTAAAGCTGAAATGGGAGCGCTCCCCCATGTGGATTCCCTCCTGGTGGCTGAAGCCAGAAGTGTTTGAGGACCCTGTGTTCCATGAGGGAATTGGGACCAGCCTCAGACAGTACTTTGAGGACAACGATGGGTCAGTATCTTCTCTGTTGGTGGAATGGGATGCATTTAAGACTGTGATAAGGGGGAGGTGCATTGCGGAGTCGGTGGGGATTAGACGGGCATTATTGCAGGAGGCCACACAATCAGAGAAAGAGCTAGGTGAAGTAGAGAAGTCCAGGCCAGAGCACCCAGTGCTCCATCAGATGCTCTTACAGGTTAGAGAGAAAGTGGCTGGACTGGTGGAACTTCTTCGCTCCTTTGATTATAAACAATATATGGTGAGAGGCCAATCCAGCGAGGAGAGGCTCGCCTGTTGTTGAGCTGGACTCAGGTGAAGCTGGCCATCTATATAGACTGGAAGATATTAACCTACTCTTCCTAAAGTATTATTTTTGATCATATACGAGTATTACACACTATGAAGATTACAACATATGCTTACCTTGCACCATTACCACTCACTACCCTTACTCATGACGAAGTTGAGGAACAGGGAAGCCCGATCACAGTGCGCGAGATCAGGGCAGCAATAAAAAGTTTGACGTGCGGAAAAAACCCAGGATCAGACGGACCCCTGTCTGAGTTTTATATGACATATGCAGCTGATCTGGCCCGAGATTAGAGGCCCCTTTATCAGGCGGCACGAGATACGGGCCGCTTGCCAGACACCACCTGAGAAGCACTTGTGATCCCCCTGTTGAAGCCGGGGAAGCCAGTGCAAGACTGTAAGTCCTACAGATTACTATTGATGCTCAACCTCGACTATAAAACTCTAAGTAAAATTCTGGCCTCCAGATTGCTCCCGCACATGCCCAAATTTGTACACCTGGACCAAGCAGGGTTCCTACCTAGCAGAAACAGCACTAAAAATCAGACGGCTCCACTAAATATTAGAGTATGTGGCCTACGACCATGGCAGGGCGGCAGCCTTTGCTGTTGATATTAAAAAAGCCTTTGATAGCCTAGAATAGAGGTTCCTTTATGGGGTAGTGTCTAAAATGAAACTGGGTCGGAGTTTTCTGGCATGGACTAAATTGTTGTACTCAGAACCCACAGCCAGAGTTAGGACAGTACTGACAATATCAGAAAGTTACAAAGTGAGCCAAGGTACACGGCAGGGGTGCCCACTGTCTCCTCTTTTGTTTGCCTTGGCAATGGAGCCACTGGGCTGCCTGGCACGAGAAGGGAACACATATAGAGACATTCAAGTGGAAAACCACTGACATCAAATAGCCCTCTATGCTGATGACCTCATATTGTTTCTCAGCGATGTAGAGGTAGACCTATTGGGAGCCAGGACTATGTTAGAAGAATTCGGAGTTTGGTCTGGCTTAAGAGTAAATTGGCAAAAATCACAACTCTTTCCTTTTGCGGCACACGCTCCCCAACCGGACAAATATGTCACGACAGGCAGAATTTACTAGACGGTAATGTGGGGCTAGCCATCAGATCCTTACAAGCCTGCACCGAGTTTTGGCGAACACTCCCACTCTCGGTGGCAGGCAGAGTGGCCCTTCTTAAAATGGTGCCCCCCTCTTCCCACCCCAAGGTTGCTTTATTACTTCACATTATTACCGATCTGGATTCCCAGAGCAGTCTTTAGAGAGCTTGACTCTTTGGTCACGTCATTCCTTTGGGACTCAGGACGCAGACGAGTGGCACTGGCTAAACTACCACGTCCATCTGAGGATGGAGGGCTAGCTGTACCAGAATTTGAATCGTATTATCTAGCAGCCCAATTTCAATGGTATACTTAATGGCTAGCGAGTGGAAAAGTCCCAACCCGAGTGGTAGGGCCATTTATCCCAAACCTCCCCAAGTTGGCGGGAATGTTACTGAGAACTTTGCGGCCCTCGGAGGGAGACACACCAGAATTCAGGGTGATACAGCACTGCTGGACCTGTTAATTGCAAAAAACATGCAAGCAGACCCCCTACTCCCCATGCATACCCCTGAAGAGGTTGACCTGCTTACCACATGGAGGTAATTAGGAGGGCCTGACTGAGTGGGTAGAGGCGAGTGTGGAACAAGTAGGCGACATGTTTTGTGAGGTGCGCGCTTCTCCCTTTTGAAGAATGCCAAAAAGAATTAGATCTCCCCCAGGGACATTTTCTCATGCCTAGAGCGGTGACAGGAGCGTTCGCTTTGTCACTGTATGATAAGGGCGGCGTGCACAATTAAGGCGGTCACATGCCTCTATAGAGCAATCTGCGGCAATACTATACAACCTCTGGAGACTCTGAGGGCCCGATGGGAAGAAGATCTGGGAATCCCCATACCAGAAAAAAACTGGTGCAACATCTTGGCGAGAGTACCAAAAGTCTCAAGAAACGCTCGATTCAAGCTGATTAATTACTTTTCCCTGCATAGAGCATACCTGACCTCAGGCACCATTGCCAAGTACTCCCACACAGAGGGAGCAGCCTACACGAGATGTGGGGACATAGGTGCGGAATTTAAACACATTATCTGGGAATGTCCTTCTTTAGCACACTACTGGGGGAGGTCACAACACTAGTGGCAGGCACGATTTCCAGGGAAGTCCCCTGTGCTATGGGACACTGTGTACTAAACTGGTTCCCTCACACCGCCAAAAAGAAGGTCTCCAGTAGATTCCAGGACTTACCCTTTATACTTGCAAAGTGCGAGATAACGAGAAATTGGAAAACCTCTAGAGGACACTGAAAAGCCAGATGGAAGAGAGAACTGGAGAAATGGGTGGAATACGAGGGAGAAGTACTGCTTAGAGAAGCTAGATGCATTGACATAGTACAGGCTGGGGAGGTATTAGTGGACTCCTTGAAAAACCCAGAATTAGCTTCACGGAATCCCACCCCTGAGGGCTCCCTGGCGCTCCCCCCTCCGCCCTGAGGACTTGGCTTGTCTCCACACAATTGATGATGTAGGCATCCACTCTGACTATGAGAGGTATAATGATAACATCAGAGTGATGGACCAACAATAACCTAACCCACATTACATTTCCTTCGTAAAATTATATCGACTCATGGGGGGAGGGAGGAAAAGTTTATTTCCAATGAATGTACAGATGATACTGCTATTATGAAAAGGGAATGACAATTGCAGTGTATGAATAGGGCCTACTAGGACATATTGTCACAATTGGATGCATGTGATATTCTTGTCAAAACCTTCAATAACATGCATGGCTTAGGGTATCAGGTTTGAGCCGAGTGAGAGGACTGCTGGCAGTGCCGCCCCTAACACGATGCTTTAGCTGTGAATGGTGTGCAGCAGATTAACGCAAGGTTGGAGGCCCGGAGATCCTGTGTGGAGGCCACTCCCTTGCTGGACCGAGAGGAGGTGAGCGAACTACTTGCATGGCCCCGGGAGGTCCTTACGTGCTTACGTTGCCTGGCAGCCGGATTTCTGCTGGTGTGCCCCTGGGCCTGAGGAGACTGCAGGTGGCCCCACGTGGAAGGGCTGGCCCACCTGATAACGGGAGACGGCGAGATCTGGCGGTCCGGTCTGGAGCGCTCCTGGAGCTGCGACGACTGGACGGCCCCCGGGTGGCACCCTGGAGCTGAAGTGGAAGACTGGCCCTCACTGTGTGGGCTGACAGTACACATTCTGCAGTGTTTATAGCGCAGGGGCATCGGTGTGGGCTGTGGCAGTTGGATGTAGGCTCTGTGCCCCTAGTTATACTCTGGCTGAGCAGCGAGTGGCTTTGAGGCTCATCGGACAGCGGGTTGGGCCTGGGGAGGCCCCATTCTGACACTGCCACCTCAAGATTGGTGGGCTACCTGTGTGCCTTTGGCTGTCGACATTGCTTGGGCTGTAGGGGGCTCCCCAGGGCTGACCTGCTCGTGCCCCCTAGTGTGGGAAGCCAGTGTGTGGCAGGGCCTAGCTCTCCTCACACATTGTTCAATTTCTGCGACCTAGTGGATGCTGAGCCCCCCCCCTGGGGTGCTGTAACTGGGATCTGCGGTCTGCTCGTGCCCCCGGGTGCAGATTGCTTGGGAGGAGGCAGGACTGCGCCTAAGGGCCTAGTGTGCTGGAGGCGTCACCGAGAGCTGCCTTGCCCCTGGTATCAAGATGGGGAAAATAGACACCAGACAAACCAAACTGTCATTTGACCAGCGTAAGCAGACTTGGGTGTCGGAAGCCTCCCAGGAAGATTCCCCCTCTGGCCCTGGGGTGCTGAGTGATCGCTCCCGGAACCTGAAGTCCGGGCAATGTTTCTGGACCTAAAGCATACCCTGACTGCCATAGGCAACAAAATAGACCTACTAACCAACAGATTTAATCACTCAAGGAGAAGGTGGCAAGTCACGATGAACGTATTGGCCAACTCGAGCAGCACACATCAACTGTGGAGAAGACGGCGCAGCATTAAGCGAGAAGCTACTCTAAATGAAAAAGGTATTGGAAGTTATTTGCAATAAAAACTAGGATTTGAAGGCCAGATCCAGACGGAATAATCTAGAATACTGGGGGTGCCAGAGTCTACAGCCATGAACCGCATGGAAGATTATGTGGAAAAGATGTTGCAGGCACTTTTCCGCGAGGCACTATCTGCTGTCTGTATAGCGGTATGGGCACACGAATCATTGGGTCCGAAGCCTCCGCCAGGGACATCGGCTCACCCTATAATAGCTCGACTCTTCAATTATAGAGACAGGGATAACGTTTTGCGGCTTGCCAGAGACAGACAGATGATCAATTATATCCTTTTTCCCGGACTTCATGATGGCAGTCCAGGGTGCCAGAAGAGACTTTCTCTCTGTAAAGCGCTCCCTCCTCAAAACCGACACCAAATACTCACTCCCATACCCAGCCAAGTTGTGCATCTTTAATGCAGGAAAGACTACATATTTCACCAACCCCAAGGTGGCTGCCAAGTTCATCAAGGGCCTCCCGCCGACGGTGGCTGGACCGTGGGTTGACCCCAAGACCACCGACATTGGCCGCATCAATAACAACGATTAGCCAAGTAGATATCTGCGACATGGTTGACAGTGGCCGGCTGCGAGCTGCTTCTGAGCAGAGCTGACCTGGCTATGTGACTCTGCTGTGGTGCCCTGCTGCCTGATCCTCCTGCGTTGGACTGTCATGCAATGGTAACTCTGAGACCCTCTCCGCTCAGCGAGCGTTAGCAGCCAGACATTTGCCCTTCTCCGGCCACCCAGCTTCCCCCTAGCTGGGAGAGTGCCGGATCTCTGGCGTGTCCCCTTTTGGGATGATTCCCTATTATTTATTCATTGTTGGCCCCTTGAGGCCGAGGTTGGGATGGGGTGGCTGTATACAGCCTGATAGGGTTTCTGAAGTGAGATAATAGCTTCAATTGCCCCCTTTTTTCTTCTCGTTTCCCTTCTTCCCCCCGTCACACAGCGTACAGCTACGCTACTGGGCTCTAGCTTCATATGATGTCCCTGATCAGTGTTTCAGCATGCTTCCACAACTCTGCTATGGCACACTTAACGTATATAACCTGGAATGTTCGTGATTAAATGACATGCACAAAAAGGGACTCGTAATGGCATACCTGCAGCGGCATGGCGCAGTTATTTTCTTCTTACAAGTATTGCACCTGACAGATCACACACTGCTGCGCCTGCACGTGGGATGGATTGGAGAGTGGCATGCTGCATGCTACTCAAATTATGCCTGCGGCGTAGCTATACTCATCAGAAAGGGCCTGCCCTGGCACGCCCACCATATCCTATGTGACAGACAGGGGCAGTATGTGATGCTCTCCAGCACCCTACAGGGAATTCCCTTCAGATCAATCTCCATTTTCTTTGCAGAAATCTGGAGGCTGGTGGGCACTCTTGGCCCGGGTGCAGTTATATGGAGGGAGACTTTAATGTGATTTTAGACCCACAGATAGATAGTTCCGGCGACTCTCCCACCCCTACCTACGAGCGGCAGACCAGGTTATGATTGACAATGACCTAGCTGACCTCTGGAGAGGCAAGCGAGCGACAGCGAGGAGGGCATGTGCATCACTTCGTCACGTGTGTCGTAGTCACGTATTGACTTCTGTCTTGCCACATGGGATGTGGACCCTTTTACCACTGAGACATACCACCTGCCTCAGACTTTTTCAGATCATGCCTCCATGCTCCTCAAGCTCTCTTCACCTGAATTTCAATCCCAGGCACACACATGGCGCTAACCACCGGGAGCTCTGAGAGATCAGGTGTTCAATGAGAGTAGTCACACAGCAATAGTGGAGTATTTCATGCATAATGTGGGCACAGTTGATTCTTGTTCTACCCAATGGGCGGCTTTCAAGACTGTAATTTGTGGAGAATATATAGCTAACCAGGCTTGCATTTTGAAGGTGCTCCGTGGAGAGTTAACACGTCTTGAAGCTGAGATCCGTGTGTTGGACCTCAACTACTTTGCCGACCGCAGTGCGTCCACGCTCGCTAGCATAAGTAGCAAGATTAATGCCTTTACAGAAGCAGCACAGAGGGAGTCACATTACCTAGGCAAAGTGGCGCTAGGCAATATGGTAAGAGCAGACCCTGGGCCAGTGACTATATTGCTGAATTACGAACCAATGAGGATGACCTGGTTGTCGGCTTGAGGGAAGTATAGGGGGAGATTACTAACTTCTTCTCCTCGCTATATGCTATGGCACAGACCAACACACCCCAGACCTTGACTCCTCCTTCGTCTCAGTACAGCTGCTCTGGCTAGAAGATGGTCACAGCAGATACCTAGATGAGCAGTTCACGGAAGAGGAGGCTGTGCAGGTCATTAGAGCCCTCCCTGGAGATAATACCCCAGGCCTAGACAGCCTTACGGCTGCATTCTATAAACAGATCGATCCCCTACTGGCCCCACACCTCATAAACATGTTTGGTAAATCACTTAAGCGAGATCAGTTGCCTCCATCTCTTCGAGAAGAACTAATAGTCACTATTTTAAAACCGGACAAAGACCCGCAGCGATGCAAGTCGAACAGACCATTATCCATGATCAATGTGGACAATAGAATTCTCGCCAAATGGATAGCTTCTCGTCGCACTGTCTTCGCAATTTCATTGCAATATTACAGGTCATAGAACCATCTCTTAGCGCGGCTGCAATTTTCCTGGATGCCATTACGGCATTCGATTCACTCGAATTGCTGTACCTATTTGCCTTTTCTGTCCCACCTAGGTCTCAGTCCCAAATTCATCAGATTAATTGGCCTTCTGTACTCAAAACCAACGTTACGCCTCCGTATCAATGGGGTGATCTCTCCCCCTTCTCAGTCTCTCAAGTTACACAGCATGGATGCCCAACTGTCACCCATCCTTTTTGTCATAGCGATGGAGCTTCTGGCAACTCGACTCCAGCAACATCATGCCCATCGCGGCCTGGCTTTCACATCTTGAGTTGTGCTGGTATCTATCTATGTATGCTGATGATGTCACTTTATATATTGAAAACTCCTGTGATAATTTAGACCCCCTAATAAGGGAATTCACGAGGTTTGGTGGGCTATCAGGGATTGACATCAACTGGGAGAAATATGTGATTTTACCAGTGACGGAGGCGACCGGAGAGTTCCCCTCGGAGTTCCATCTACGTTGGGCGAGTGGACTGATAAAAAACCTGGGGATCTGACGGAGCAGCAACACAGATGACCTCTGGAAGTCTAACTATGGCCGCCTGATGGACTGGCTGGAGGGATGGGTGGCAACCTGGTCGAGACTCCCGCTCTCCATGGCTGGGAGACTAGCAATAGCAAACATTATCGTGTTACCCAAATTTCTATATTTGTTCTTCAATCTCCCTCTTCCGCTCCCCCAGTGCTTTCGGCGCGAATTTAGATCCCACATTGTGGCACTTGCGTGGGCAGGGCGGCACCCAAGGATCAACTGAGAAGTATTTACACTCCCCTTTGAGCAGGGTCGGCTGGGTTCACTGGACATGGATACGCATGGGTGCGCAGGCACAGTTTGTGTTCCACTGGCTATACCATACACAATTCATGGCCTGCACAGCACCTGAACATGACCATGCTGCGCATTGCCCCCTTCACATGGTGCTATATCAGACCCTGCGGTGCCCATGAGCCGCGCTTGACACAGTTGGTTGCACAGTATCGGCATGGCACGAGATGCATAGGCAGGCACGACTGGATGCTTTGTTTGGCCCCTTGTTCCCCTGACTGGACACCCTGCCTTGCCCTTCACCCAAGATGTTGGCATGCGCGATAGGCTGCATCAGCTGCCGCTCACCACTCTGGCAGCTGCGCACCCAGAAGGCTGCTTTATTACGCCACAGTGGGCCCTGCAGGAGCACGACACTCCTACCCTAGACAGGTTTACCTACTATCGACTGAGGGCGGCAATGCGCGCACTTCACGCCTCATTCACCACAGCTCCCCCCACGTTCCAAGTACTTGAAGAATTTCTTGGGACAGGCTCATTACTAGAATATATGCTGGAATGCAGCGGTCGGTGCCAGTGCGTGTTCCTGAAACACGCCAGGCATGGGTGGATCACTGGGGCGTTTCCATTTCTGAGGCCCTGTGGAGCTTTTGCTGCACTCAGCCTAAAGGCACTATCGCCCAATTATAGACTCCGTCTGGTGCATTTTACATTTTTGCAGAGGCTGTATTGGACCCGCGAATGGCTGCATAAAATAGGCATAATAGATTATACCTGCTGTGTCAGATGCTCGGAGTCCTGAGCTGATTTTCTTCACTTAGCTTGGACAGGCCCTAGAATAGGTCACTTCTGGCAGTCTATTTTTAATGCCATTGATTATATTATGGGCCTGCAGTTAAAGCACACAACCCTAGTGGCGTTGTTGGGCAATGTCAGAAAGGTTCCTCTGGAGATGCTGAAACTAACCGCCCTTCTGCACCTCCTGGGTAAAAGGCGAGTGGCGATCTGTTGGGGCCACCGCCCAGTCCCCCAGCTCGAAGACTGGCTCAGGGATGCTGCTTACTGTCAGGACCAGTTGATGGCATATTGGGACTTGATGCCTGTCCGATCATGCCCTAAAGGTATTTTGACCCCCCCTGGAATCGTACCTACACTAGGTCGACCGGTGTGTATAATATCTCCTTATACTTAGTGCACACTGTTGCGATGGGCCTGAGTTGGTGTACGGCACATCAAGGCCAAGCCCCGTTGTTATGGTGACCGGGGATGCCACTACGAGAGCTCTCGAGACCCTCTTTTTATGAGTGACAGCCTCTGCCCTGCTCCACTCATCTCCCTTTTGTTATGTCCTCTTTCTGTTTTTTACTGCATGATACTGCACAGAATGGACCCTGTTGAGTTTATTTGTGTTTGAAGTCGTTGGTAATGCAAATCAGCTGATTGTACTAAATGCTCACTGTATGACCTCTACAATATGTCCTGCACTGCAGTTTGTTCTCTCTGTGTACTTGACTTTGAAACTTCAATGAAAAGAAATTAATTTAAAAAAAACACCAGTAGGGGGACGGCAACAACACTCAGTGGGTTCTCTTTATCATCAAACACAGGTAATGTCTAGAACTCACAAGTACCCCACCCACAATACCACCACAGTCACAAATTATGCCACCAGAACATCTTACTCTAAATCAAACAAATCAAACAGCATTTGTAGAGTGCAGCACTGTCACCCCTTGGGGTATCTGGGCGCTGTCTCTTCATCGAAGAGCCAGGTCTTTAGCCTCTTTCTGAAGTCTGCCAGCGAGGGGGCTGTACTGAGCTGGAGGGGAAGGTCGTTCCAGGTCTTGGACGCGATGTAGCAGAAGGAGCGGCCACCATTGCGTCAGATGCGGAGTATGTGCGAGGGCGAATGAAGGGGAGCGCAGGTGTCTAGAGGGCTGGTGGAAGTTCTGTCGATGGTTGATATAGGCAGGTCCTAGGTCATGGAGGGCTTTTTAGGCATGCGTGAAGATCTTGAACTGGCATCTCTTCTGGATAGGGAGCCAGTGGAGGTCCCTTAGGTGAGGGGCGATGTGGGTTTGTTTGGGGAGGTCCAGGATGAGTCTGGCTGCAGCATTCTGTATGGTCTGGAGTCTTCTGAGGAGCTGGATGGAGTTTCTGGCATAGAGGGTGTTGCCGTAGTCGAGGCAGCTGGTGACGAGGGCCTGAGTGATGGTCTTGCTGGTGTTGGTTGGGATCCATCTGAAGATTCTGCGGAATTTCCGATGTGTGTGTGGAAGCAGGAGGAGGTGACTGCATTGATTTGTCGTTTCATGGTCAGTTGTCTGTCGAGGATGATGCTGTGGTTGCGTGCATGGTCGGACTGTGTGGGTGTAGGTCCGAGTTCTGCAGGCCACCAGCTGTGGTCCCTTGAGTAGGTGGTTTGCTTGAAGATCAGTACTTCAGTTTTGTCGGAGTTGAGTTGGAGGCAGTTGTCTCTCATCCATTTGGCTACGTTGGTCATGGCCTTGCAGAAGTTGGTTTGTGCATTGGAGGGGTCCTCGGTGAGCGAGAGGATCAGCTGGGTGTTGTCTGCATAGGAGATTATGTTGAGTCTGTTGGATCTGACGACGTCTGCGAGGGGGATCAGGTAGATGTTAAACAGGGTGGGCCTGAGGGATGATCCTTGTGGTACGCTGCATTTGATGTCTGGTGGGAGGTGAAGGGAGGCAGTCGGATGCTCTGTATGCGTCCTGTAAGGAAGGAGGCGATACACTTGAGGACGTCTTTCTGTATGCCTATGTTGTAAAGTCTGTTGATGAGGGTTTTGTGGGAGACGGTGTAAATTGCCGCAGAAAGGTCGAGGAGCATCAGGGCCACAGTTTCTCTATGGTCGAGGAGTGTTCTGATGTCATCTGTGGCGGCAATCAGCGCTGTCTTAGTGCTGTGATTGGCATGGAATCCTGATTGTGAGGTGGCCAGTAGGAGGTTTTGTTCCAGGAATTTGGTGAGCTGCTGATGGCTTTCTCGAGTACTTTGGACGGGTAGGGGAGCAGGGAGATCGGACACTAATTTTTGGGATCGCTGGGGTTGGCAGAGGGTCTCTTTAGGAGGGGTCTGACGTCTGCATGTTTACATCTGTCCAGGAAGGTTGCTGTGGAGATGGAGGTGTTGAGGATGCTGGTGAGTTGCATGATGGTTGGGTTCATTGCGAGGTTGTAGAGGTGGTGGGGGCAGGGGTCGGTGGACACTCCGGAGTGGATGGAAGACATGATGGCTGAGGTGGTCCGGGCAGTGAGCGAAGACCAGGTGGTAATTGTTTGGCTGATGTTTGTTGGTTGGTTGAGGGTGGCGGGTTGGAGGTTGAAATTGTTATAGATGTTGATCTTGCTGTGGAAATAGTCTGAGAGAGAGTCACAGAGTTCTTGGGAAGGGTGGGCAGTGTTCTCTATGGATGTCGGGTTGGAGAATTCTTTGACTATTTTGAAGAGTTCCTTTGCGTGGTTGGCCGCGGAGTCGATGCGGGTGGTGATGGCTGCTTTCTTGACTTCTTTGATGTGCCGGCGATAGCTGCTAAGTGTTGTTTTATGAACTGCTCTGTCTGCGGGGTTCTTGGTGGCGCACCATCGTTTCTTGAGTTGGTGGCAGTTGCGCTTTGTGGTCCTGAGTTCTGGGGTGCACCAGCTGGCATGTTTAGAGGTCTTGTTGGATTTTGTAGGTTTCAGTGGGGTGACTCTGTCGGCACTGTCTGTGATCCAGGTGGAAAAGTTCTGGACGGCCTGATTGAGATCTGTTGAGGCCTTGGGTTGGAAGGTGGTGAGGGCCTGTAACCTCTGAGTTTAAGTGACCTTGCTCCAGTTGCGGTGGGGGGATTTCTGACGCCTAGTGATGGTGTGCTGGGCATTGGTGATGGTGAAATGTACAGTGGTGTGGTCAGTCCAGGTGAGTTCTGTGGTGTGGCTGAATTTGATTCTCTCTGGATGCTAAAATGGGGTCATGTGTGTGTCCAGCTTTATGCGTGGATTTGGTGACCAGTTGGGTGAGGCCGATATTGTGGAAGTTCTCCAGGAGGGTGGGGGAGTTGGGGTCGTTGATGTGGAAGTTGAGGTCGCCGAGTAGCACATAGTGGTGAGAGTCAATTGCTAAGGAGGCGGTGAGGTCTGGGATGGCGTCGCAGAATGTTGCTTGGGGTCCCGGGAGTCTGTAGGCGAGGGTGCCTCTTATTGTGGTCTTCGCGTCAGTTTGTAGCAGGAAGTTGATGTTCCATGAGAGGTGTGGGGTCGTCATTGGTGATGGTGCATCTGATGGTTTCCTTGGAGATGATGGCAATGCCTCTGCCTTGTTTGTTGGTACTGTCTCATGTATCATCTTGTAGCCTTCGGGAGTGGTGGTGGTGATGTTGGGGTTCGAGGAGGGGTTGAGCCACGTTTCGGTGAGGAAGGCAACGTCTGTGGAGAGGGTGGTGATGGTGTCCCATATTTCAGTGGCATGTTTGCGGAGTGAGCAGGCGTTGAGCAGGATACAATGGAGTGGTTGTGGGGTGTTCTTGGTCCTGTGGGCATGTGTGGTGTGGGATCCTTAGTATGCTCTGTCGCAGGAGAAGTGGCAGTGCCGGCAGGTGAAGGGTCCTTTGGTGGATCAGGGGGAGGAGCAGACACAACTGTTGTTTTAGCTTCAAAAGGAGGTTCAAACTCTCCCTCAAAAAGGTGCTATAGAAACAGTCCCAAAACAAAACCACAGACATTTAGTGTACTCACTTCACTTCCTCATTCCCAAAAAGGCAAAAATATTAAGGCCTATTCTAGACCTCAGTCAATTAAACAAAAGCATCTCCTCAGAACACTTTCATATGGTAACAGTACAAGACATGATACCATTGTCACAGCAAGGAGATTTCATGACATTGTTAGACCACAAAGACGCTTACTTCCATATTCCCATACATCTAGCACAACATTGCTATCTCAGTTTCCAAGTCAACAGACAGCACTACAAGTTCAAAGTGTTGCCATTCGGGGTAACTCCAGCCCCAAGGTTTTTCACCAAATGCCTCGCAGTGGTGGCAGCAGAAGGGGGGCATACATGTTTTCCTCTGTCTAGATGATGGACTCATCAAAAGTCTTACCAAACAACAGTGTCCGCAGAACACACAACAGGTAATCAACCTTCTACACAGATTAGGATTTACACTGAACATAGCAAAGTCAACCGTTGCAAATACAACCATTCCTGGGCGCAGCGTTAAACTCAGTCATAGGCAAAGCCTATCCCAGTCCAGAAAGAGTACAAAAGTTCCAGCTAGCATGATGTCTTTTTCAACAGCATCATCAAGTCACTCTAAAAATAGTCATGAGCTTTCTAGGAATGATGGCATCATGCACAGCTCCATATGCTCATCTACATATGCATCCCCTTCAACGCACTTTTCAATCACACTGGTCTGAAGCGGAGGGGTATCTACAAGATCTACTGTTGGTAGGGCCAATGACCCATCGCCCTCTGCAGTGGTGGAACAGCAAAAATCTGTTGCAGGGTCGGCCCTTCAAAGCCCCAATTCCGTGAGTTACCATTACCACAGATGCATCCCTTCAGGGTTGGGGGGCACAAATGGAGAACCTCACAGTACATGGTATGGTATGTGGTCAACATTTCAAAAAAGCTTCCAGATCAGTCATCTGAAGCTTCTAGCAATTCAACTAGATCTGAAAGCCGTTTGCAATCATCTTCACAACAAAGTAGTCCTAGTACGCACAGACAACATGACTGCAATGCATTATGTTCAAAAACAGGGGGAGGGAGGACACATTCATTGTAGCTTTCTCTCCTAGCATACGCATATGGCAATGGCCCATAAATCACAAGATCCACCTCCTAGCAGAATACCTACCAGGGTTGGACAACGACTTCGCAGATATGCTCAGCAGAACGCATCAACAAGTGCACGTGTGGGAAATTGACATAACACTTCTACACTCATACTTCAAATGGTGGGGAAGACCGGAGATAGACCTTTTTGTGGCACAAAATGCTAAAACTCAGCATCCAGAATTCTTCACCCCCAATCCAAAGGCAGTGCCCTATGGATCAGCTGGTCAGGGATATTTGCTTACGCTTTTCCCCTCTCCCACTGATTCCATACATGGTGCAAAAACTAACACAAACATCCCTCACACTAATCCTAGTAACCCCAACATGGGCAAGACAAGCATGGTTCACAACCCTAGTACATCTATCAGTGGTATCACACAAGAAGTTACCTCTCTGGCCACATCTTCTAACTCAGGATCCAGGGAGGGTAATGCACCCAAATGCCACACAACTCAATCTAGCGATCTGGCTCCTGAGATCTTAGAATTTGATCACCTTAATCTACCACAAGAATGCATGGATATTCTCAAACAAGCATGTAGACCAACTACACAAACATGTTATGTAGCAAAATGGAGGAGATATGTACATTACTGCTTAAATAAATTCAACCTCTATCATCAACAGGGCAAGACCTAATTGGGTATCTTTTTCATTTACAGCTAGCAGGACTTGCTTATACATCAATCAGATTACATTTAGCGGCTTTAGCTGCTTACATGCAAAACAGACCACACACGTCACTATTTAAAGTCTCAGTGATTAACCCATTTATGGAAGGACTGAAAAGAGACATTCCACCCCACCAGCACCAGTCTGGAATCTTAAAACTGTTCTCACTAAACTCATGGGACCACCCTTTGAGAAACTTAATTCCTGTGGCCTTCAATTCCTCACATGGAAGGTGGCTTTCTTAGTAGCTATCACTTCTCTTAGAAGAATAAGTGAAATCCAAGCCCTTACATTGGAAGAGCAGTTCTTCCAAATATTTCCAACAAAATTAGTACTTTGTACTAACCCTAAATTCCTACCACAATTAGTGTCAGCTTTTGATACAAATCAAACAATAGAGCTACCTGTTTTTTTCCCTAAACCAGATTCAGTTGTAGAAAGGGCTCTACATGCATTAAATGTTAAAAGGGTGTTAATGTATAACATACAGAGACCTAAATCTTTTCGCAAAACACAACTCTTCTGTCACATTTGCAGAACCACAGCAAGGTTCTCCAGTGTCTAAAGCAGGAATAGCCAGATGGATAGTTAGAAGCATTTTTTTTTTTTTTTTTGGCGGAGTAATGAATTTATTCATGATCGATTACTTAAAATTATTACATGTAAAAGTCAGAACACAACGTTTTCCTATGTACAATAAGTGTTTAAAATTACATAGAAAAGTGCGATCTGTAACATTACTTAAAAAAAAATAGCAACAATAGTGAACAATGTTAAAATTCCTTATATAAAAAACATCGTAAACTCTGACTCGTCTATTCATATGCGCACGTTACTCTGAGCAAGGCTGAAGGAGAACTATTAAGGGGCAAAAAAGTGCAAAGTGCTTGTATTGCAACATTTATAACGTCTTGAAACTACTCAATCGTCGCCTTGTTGGTTTGTTAGTAGCATTAAAGCATCTAGGTGAGAAAGAGCGTTGAGAGTATTGTCTCTTCTTGGACTTGCGACCATATTGCTCTTCGGGGGGAATCCGTAGAGTTAGATCAGTTAAAAAGGCAAGGAGGGAGCAAGGTGCTCGTGATCTGGTGTGCCAGACCGCCAAGGCCAGACTGGCTTTGCTTATGTCCCGTTGGATATTCAATAAGTCTGGGCCCCTAGGGAGAGAAAAGAATGTTTTTGTCACACAGAGGCTGGGCCGTTCTCACCCTAATGGTACATTAACAATTTCGGATCGAATAACGTCTGTGAATTTCCTCAACTCAGCAAGGGTCTGTGGTGAATTGGTGGAGAAGCACAGAGGAAGCCCCTCTGCAGTGTCTGATGCCGTTGGCCTGGCATAAAGGAGCTAACACAAGATGTTGATCACTGGTGAGTTTGTGGCTACAGCACAGCAGGTGGAACCAGGATTCTCTGCGGTAGCCGCAGATTCCTTACCTTTGAATTTCCCAGGCATCATCAGGATCTGGCAGATTTTTCTTCAAGCAATAGCCCTGCGCACTGGTAGGTGGCATTGGTCGGCTCCACGTGGCATCGGTGGTGCCAGAAGTGAAGTCCGTGTCACCTATATAGGCGCCACCTTGGTGCGCTGATGCCAGTTCTGCTCTTTCCACACCAGTCATGTGCTGATCTGTGAAGAGAGCTATCCTCTGTCACTTTTTGACAGGTTTTTTCAACTTTGTCGACCCCTTTTTGTCGGTGTGTAGGAAGTCATGCTATCTAGGACGACTACCGGGTTTAAACCGTGCGGCACTTGTCTCCGTGCCATGTCGGTGACGGACCCGCATTTGGTTTGCCTGTGGTGTCTGGAGTGCAACCACGACTCCAAGACGTTCTCTGACTGCCTGGCCATGGCACCAAAGGCTTTGAGGGAGCGGTCCCTGAAGCTGCTTGCGACCCGGTAGGGGACGCCATGCCCGACTCATCAGAAGTCATGTCCCGGTCGAGAAGAAGGTCCCGGAACCAATCCAGGAGTCCCAAGCCCTCTTCGTCCCACTCAAGATCGTCGGGACATTCAGGTAAGAGGCACAAGAAGTCGAAGCATGCTTCGATTTCTCCCTGTCCGTCGGCCGACGCGATAGAGGAACATCGTCTTTCGAGGCCTCGTTCTCTGGAACGTGCGCCTGGGTCGGCTCCAATCCTCCCCAATTTTCCGGGAGCTGGAGTGACCCCGCTCAATGTAAAGAATTTTATGAGGCTATGCGCCTCATTTTTGACCGACCTGACCCCTCTGACCCGATTTCGGGCCCCCCGGACCTGGCGGCGGTGCCCCCTCATGGATCCAGACTGCAGCAAGTCGTGCCACTGCGGCCTTCCCCAGCCCTGCTCCTTGCACTGATGCTCCCGGTGCCGCTGGCACCCACTGGCGGCGCCAGCCCTATTCTTATTCCATATGACACGGAGCCATAATCGCGTCGACTGACGCCGATTCTGGCACCGACAGGACCCATAAGTCAGGGCTCGAAAAATCCTACAAATGTTACTAGTCCTGCAGGTCTAGTAACTTGAAAAATCTCCTTGACCTAACTGTAACATACTTGTCCTCTGTCTCTGAAAGCCAGCACATGTGACAAGATAACACGATTTAAACGCATCTTTATTGCTCATTCACTTTGCGAGCAATAAAAATGCCTTTAAATCTTGTTATCTTATCACATGTGCTCCGCTTTCAGCGACAGAGGTCAAAAGTCAGTTTGTCTGTATACTCGCAAGAAAGGGAGAGTAGGCCCTAAAAATAGCGCGTTCTGAATAAATCTTGCTCGCCATAGCGAGTGGGCGAATGGATTCTTCGAGCCCTGCCATAAGTCCTATGTCGTTTCCTGAGCCTTATTCGGACAAGATAGGTATGGTAGAAGAATGGGAGGGGTCACTAGACCCTTTAGAATACCAACAGTACGATCAGGATATGAACTGGTGAGGCCAGAGCACTGGATATTTCTCCAAATACTGGCATGCTTTCTCCCCCTACCGTGGTTACGGAGGAGGGTGCATCTTATGCGATGGTGGTGCGGAGGGCAGCTGAGGTCCTTGACCTTCAGCTACCCTCAGAGGCGATCAAGACTAACATCTTTGCAGAGGTTCTACAGCCGGAAGCTTCCACCTCAGAACCCTTGCTCCCATTTAATGATGCCCTCATGGAAGTCCTACTGAGAACCTGGCCCAAACCCAGCACAGGGGCTCCTGTGAACAGGATGATTTCCCACCACCACCGCCCTGCCCCAGGCAACCCAAACATCCTCATTACCCACCCCAACCCAGAGAACTTGGTAGCTCAATACTCCACTTCTCATGGCACATTCCCTGCCGCTCCCCTTGACAGGGAATCCAAGAGGCTGGACAGTTGGGGCAAGAAATGTCTTTCTTCTACCAGCCTTGCATTGTGGTACATCAACACTGCATGCTTATTGGGCCGTTATTCCCGCTCTCTGTGGGAAGCGGTTGCGCAAGTGCTGCCACAGGTCCCGGAGGAGGTCAGGGTCATCCTCTCCCAAGCAATATCAGACAGAAGAGATGCAGCAAGGTTCTCAATTAGATGTTGTTTAGACTCGACCGTCTCGCTTGGCTGAGCAATTTCCATGAGTGGCTGTTAGATGCCACACCTGGCTGAGAGCATCTGGTTTTTCAGGGTATGGCCAGGCTTCGCTCATGGACATGCCCTTTGATGGCACCCGCCTCTTCGGGGACAAGGCAGACATGGCACTGGACCGCTGTAAGGATTCACGGGCTATGACCAGGCCTTAGGCCTCTCAGTTACCCCTTGTTCACAGTCTGCCTTTCGCTCCTTTCGTGGCTCCAGAAGAGGCTTTTAACCGTGCCAGCTCTATACCAGCAGCTGACCCGCGCAAGTTCCCCAACCCCAGCCAGGACAAGGGTGCGGTTCTTACCGACCATGTGGGTTTGGGCAGCCAGAGGTCCGGTCAAACCACTACATCCCTGCGTCCCCCAAACCTCCTCCCCCGGCAGACTCAACCTCCAGACCCTCCTAGTCTTGCCCTTTCAGATCATGGGCGTCCAGTTGGTGGCAGGATGGCAAAACCTTACATCAGACAGGTGGGTCCTCCAGATCGTCCAGAGGGGCTACTCCCTCCCCTTCAAGACCACCCCTCCCTCCAAGCCTCCATCCTATGACAGGCTGACAGAGAATCATTTCCTATTGCTCCAGGAGTAAGTCATGTCTCTCTTGGCAAAGGGAGCCATAGAGAGGGTTCTGCCGCCAGAACTAGGCTGTGGTTGCTATTCCCGCTACTTTCTGGCCCTGAAAAAGGACAAGGGCCTTCATCCTATCCTAGACCTACGAGCCCTCAACTACTTCCTCAAAAGGAGAAATTCAAGATGCTTACATTAGCTCAGGTCCTGTCTGCCCTAGACCTGGGAGACGAGATGGTAGCGTTGGACTTGCAGGATGCCTATTTTCACTTTCCCGTTCTGCCTGCCCATCAGCGCTACCTGCAGTTTACGGTAGGCCACGAGCATTGTCAGTTCACCTTGCTCTTCTTTAGCCTTACCAGCGCTCCTTGAGAGTTAACTAAGGTGATGGCAGTGGTTGCAGCTCATTTGCGCAGATCAGTGGTGCCAGTCTTCCCCTATCTCAATGACTGGCTGCTGAAGGCGGGCTCTCCCCAGGTGTAGTCTCCCACCTCCAGACTACTGCGAACCTCTTGCATTCGCTGTGGTTCACTATCAACGTGTCGAAGTCACACCTGACTCCCTCTCAGATGCTCCCTTTCATCGGAGCTGTTCTGGACACGGGCATTTTCGGGCCTATCCTCTTGAGCAGCGTGTCCAGGATATTCAGGGTATGATACTGATGTTTCAGCCTCTATCCTGGATTTTGGTGAGAATAACTCTGAGGCTGTTGGGCCTCATGGCCTCCTCCATCCTGCTAGTAACACATGCCAGATGGCATATGCAGGCTCTGCAGTGGGACCTGAAGTTCTAATGGGCACAGCATCAGGGGAATCTCTCCAACATGGTCCACATCTCGGAGGGAACTGCACGTGACCTGCAGTGGTGGCTGACGAGCCGCGATTGGATCAGAGGGAGACCCCTTTCCTTTCCCCAACCAGATCTCACAGTAATGACAGATGCGTCACTCCTGTGATGGGGCGGCCATCTGGAAGAGGTGGAGATCAGAGGACTCTGGTCTCCAGCGGAATTCGGACTCCACATCAACCTGCTGGAGCTCCAAGCGATCCTATTGGCACTGAAAGCCTTTCTACCCTCCATCAAGTGAAGGCTAGTTCGAGTGTTCACTGACAACACCACTGCCATGTGGTACTGCAACAAAAAGGGCGGAGTGGGGTCGTGGACCCTTTGTCTAGAGGCTCTGCATCTCTGGACATGGCTGGAACAGTAGGGCATTTCCCTGGTGGTTCAACACCTGACAGGTTCCCTGAACACCAGGGTGCACAAATTCACCCATTGATGCCTAGCGGATCACGAGTGGCATCTACATCTGAAGGTGGCGCAAGGTCTTTCAACAGTGGAGAGAGCCTTGGTTAGATCTATTCGCCTCCACAGAGAACGTGCAATGTTAGTAGTTTTGCTTGCTGGAATTTCCAAGGCGGCTCTCGCTCGGAGATGCTTTTAGTCTCAAGTGGAGCTCAGGCCTCCTGTATGCCTTTCTGCCCATACCACTTCTGCCCAGAGTTCTCAAGAAGGTCAGGAACGACCAGGCCCAAATAATCCTTGTGGCTCTGGACTAGGCATGAAGAGTCTGGTATCCTGAGCTCATACAAATGAGTATCGATCCTTCGATTATGCTGCCCCTTCGGGAGGAACTTCTTTTGCAGCAGCAGGGGAGGGTAATCTACTCAAACCAGTCAACTCTACACCTTCTTGCGTGGAGATTGAGCGGCAGCAGTTGATGGCTTTCGACCTTCCTCCCAAAGTCTGTAATGTTATTCTGGCAGCCAGGCATCCCTCCACCAAAACGGTGCACGCCTGCCGATGGAAGATATTTGTAATATATTTGTAGAAGGCTGGCTCAGAATATAATGTCCACCTATGGTGAGGCACTGTGCACTGAGTCCAGGCAACCCTTAGTGATAGTGTTTAGGTCCCTCAAGGGATAGCTGTGGAGAGCAGCTAAGGCTTATCCAGGAGGGTGTAAAGCGGGTGCATTTACCACACAGTCAGTCAGTAAGCCTTCACACAAGAAAGAACCAGACCAGTGTTTAGAAAAATACTGCAGTATTTATTGACACAACACTAAGAACTAACTTGGTATATCTCCTAGCCGGAGATATCAAATACACTCAAGAAATACTTCAAAAATAGGCAAGTACAATAGAAAAACACATGGGGCCCTATGGGGAGGGGTGGGGGGGCAAACTATATACTATGAAAGTGGTATGTAAGGTAAGTACCAAAACAAGACTAACACCCAAGTATGGATAAGCCCAGGGGAAGCACGGAACCACCAAAGGTGAGTAGCTGGGGGCCCCAAGGAGCCTAGGTGCAGAGTGGTTACACCGGGTCAAACGTTTACTCTATAGGATAACACAGGGTAAGTCGCAGTTGATATTTTTTTGTTTCAGGGCCCTTCCCAAAGGACCCTTCCCAAAGGACCCTGAGGACACCAATTTGATCAAGGAAGGTTGGAGAGCCATCCCACCCGTGAATACCCAGGGAACCAGGATACCTACACAAGGGAGCCCAGGTGCATAGGTGCAAAGTGGTGTCGGAAACGCATGTTGAAGCCAATGGAGGATCTTGGAAGTCCGGCAGCTAAAGCGACTCTTGGACCAGGACAATGGAACCCAAACGTGGATTCTGGACGAGAAGTACCTGAAAGCAGAGGGGACATCGTCCAAACCACCCGGAGATGTCCAGGAGGAGCACAATGCCACCCCTTGCAGGAGGTACTTGCTGTAGCATGACGATGTTGATGAAGCAGCTGTGGAGCCCAGGTGATGATGCAGAAGCCTAGGAGTCGTCCACGAGTTGTCCCACGACGGTTGAAGACTGCGAGAGGGTCAGTGGCCAGCAGGACCACCAACAAGCCACGGCAACAGTCGGTTTGCAGAAGAAGGTGCTTGTTTGCAGACTAGCAAGGTCTTTGGGACTAACCCAGCAAGGGTAAGTCAGGGCCGGCACTCAACATAGAAGAGAGCCAGCAGGAATTGTTGGAGCCCCCATGAGGACCCACTGGCAGCAGGCACAAGGAGTCACAGGGAATCTTCAGCAGCACACAGAAGATGGAGGCCCACGGTGAGAGGATGCAGGCAAGACATCGTTCTTGGTGCTGTGCAATGCTTGAGGCTTGGAGCTTCTTGGGCCACAAAGATCATAAGGCAGAAGAGTCAGTAAGCCTTGGCAACAGCAGGCAGACGTGGTGCACAGGGATGCAGTTTAGGTTGGCTGGAGAGGGGCTACAATCTCCCAAGCTGCAAAGAACACTGGTCAGGCCACTGGGGAGCAACAAACCACAAACTGTGTAGCAGAGCCAGAAGATGTCCACGGGCAACAGGATCAGCAAGCCGGTCGTCGATGTTGAGGTGCCTGCGGATGCAAGGAAGTGACTCCTTCAGTCCAAGCGAGATTCCATCTTTTTTAAATGCATGCAGAGTCCTTGCTGACACAGAGGATGCATGGCCACGGAGTTCCAGAAATTTGGAAGAGCACTGAGACAAAGTTGCAGCAGGAGTCTTCCCACCAAGAGCAGTCTTGGCACTTTGCTGCTGGATCGAGCCAGGACCAAAGACATGTCCAGCAGCAGAAGTGTCTTCAGACAGGTCTTGACGAAGTCTGGTTCGAATCTAAGGAACTACCCTCAGGGAAGCCCTTAAGTAACCCTAAAAGAGGGAAGGACATATGCGGTGACCCAACTATCAGGGGAGATCAGGGATGCTACTCAGCTGGCCTAGGCAGTCAGATGCTCCCAAGGGCCAAGATTCAAGATGGCAGAATCAAGTGGCCATCTGAAGGAGCTCTGGACACCTCCCTAGGGAGGAGCTGGACAGGGGGTGAACACTCCCCTGTCCTTTGTGTAGAGTCACGCTAGATAGGGAGCCAATGGCTCCTGAACTGGGTAAAACTGGTTTATGCAAGGAGGGCAAACACAAATGTCTGGGCATACCCTGCCACCTTAAGGCCAACAAAGCAAACACAAGGAGATGGCAAAGTAAGCAAGGGACCCCGGTCTGGGCATACCCTGCCAACTTAGGGCCAACAAAGCAAACACAAGGAGATGATGGACGGAGTCCATCATCTCCTTGTGTTTGCTTTGTTGGCCCTAAGTTGGCAGGGTATGCCCAGACCGGGGTCCCTTGGTATGCCCAGACCGGGGTCCCTTGCTCACTTTGCCACTGGATTCAAGCTAGCCTGGCTGATATGGGGTGTTACCCCGAAACTGGTCCCAGAATGCTTGTTTCCATCCATTGAAGACCTGGCTTGGCAGTTCGGTGTGGACTGTTCCCATGAGGCACAGGGTCAAGACTGATTTGCATATGGCTGGGTCGTAACTGAGGTGGCGAAGTGAGCTAAAGAACGATGATGAATTCAACCCAGATCTGTGACTGGGGGTGAATGTCTGAAAAGTTTCAGCACTCGGTCCATCATCTCCTTGTGTTTGCTTTGTTCGCCCTAAGTTGGCAAGGTATGCCCAGACGTGGGTCCCTTGCTCACTTTGCCACTGGATTCAAGCTTGCCTGGCTGATGAGGGGTGTTACCCCAAAACCGGTCCCAGGATGCTTGTTTCGGTCCAGGGAGGACCTGGACTGGCAGTTCGCGCTGGACTGTTCCCATGAGGCACAGGGTCAAGACTGATTTGCATATGGCTGGGTCCACACTGGGGTGGCGAAGTGAGCTAAAGAATGATGATGGATTCAACCCAGATCTGTGACTTGGGGTGAGAGTCTGAAACGTTTCAGCACTCCGTCCATCATCTCCTTGTGTTTGCTTTATGCAAGGAGGGCACCAAATGTGCCCTTCAATGCAGTCTGGTGGCGCTCAGAAGTGCCCCCACTGTACTTAATTCTAAAGGAGAGGTGGTCACACCTCTCCTTCGCAGGAAATCCTTTGTTCAGCTTCCCCTGCCTGAGTTAGGCTCATCAGCAGGGGGGGGGCAGAACAGTGTCTCAGGTCGGCAGCAGCACGAGCTGGCAGGCCGACCCTGTAAGGCTACAGAGGTAGGTATTGGGAGGGTCCTCTAAGGAGCCCCCCAGTACATGGTATCATGCAACTAATACTGGAATCGGTGTATTTGCATGATTCCAACATTTTTGATACCAAACATGACCAGATTCGGAGCAGCCATTATATATTTGGACATCTCGACTTGCCAGTGTCCACTACATACCTTAAAATGGCTGTCCTGCCCTTACAAAGCCCAGAGAATGGAGTCCGGGATTTGCAGGGGTACCCATACACTTAGAACCATACAACCTGCCCTTTGGACTGAAGGGTCTACCTTGGGGGTGACTTATAGGTTTAAGTGCAGTGACCGAGATATAAGGAAAACCTTATATCCAAAGTGAAAGGTGCAGGCACCATTTCACGCAGACTCCGATGGCAGCTCTGCAGACACAGTTTGCATGGGTTCCCATGGGTAGCACAATATGTGCTGCAGCCCATGGGAGACCCCTGGTGTACCAATGCCCTGGGTACCTCAGTACCATATACCTAGGGACTTACAGTGGAACCCCAGTATGCCACTGGGGTCCTGGTTAGCAGGATGCCAGTGAACTACTGTCAAAACTCACTGACACCAGGCAAAAATTGGGGGTATCTGTGCCAGAAAGATCCTACTTTCCTACAATATTTGGAGAGAAAAGTCTATTGACCCTCTTTTTCATTTCCTTTCTGATGTTTTGCTTTTTATTTTGACCCTTGCCCAGCAGGGCTCTGTTCTGGCCACCCTCAAAGGGTATCTATCTGCTTTGTCTGCCTTCCTGAGGCTTCCAGGCCCACACATCTTATTTAAGTCACCCGTTGTACATAGATTACTGAAAGGCCTGGTACATATGTTCCCACCTGCCCCTTTCATTATGCCTCAGTTTGACCTTTCAAGCCCCTGCATAATTGTCCCCTCTGGCTGCTCACCATCAAAACAAGCTATTTAGTGGCAATTACATCTGCCAGGAGGGTGAGTGAGCTGCAGGCTTTATCATCCAAGCCTCCCTTCTTGACAATATTCCCTGAGAAGTTGGTGCTTTTCAGTAGGGACTGTTTCCTTCCAAAAGTAGTAACACCTTTCCATTTGGGACAATCCGTCACCTTGCCCACTTTCTACGCTCCTCTGCATCCCTCTAAGGAAGAGGAGCAACTCCACCGTCTAGGCCCAAAAAGAGCATTGTCGTTCTACCTTGACCTCACAAAAGAGTTCCAGGTGTACGACCAACTCTTCGTGGGGTATGTTGGTGCGAAGAAGGTGCTGCTGTGCAGAAAAGGACCATCTCATGATGGGTCCTTCTCTGCATCAAGATTTGCTACGCTCTGGCAAAGAAGCAGCCTCCTGAAAGCTTAAGGGCTCATTCTGCCAGAGCTAAGGCTGCTACCACTGTGTTAGCACATGGAGTCCCAGTCCTGGACATCTGTCGGGCAGCAACGCAGGCATGCCTGCACACGTTTACCAAACATTACTGCCTGGATAGTCAGGTCCGCAGGGACGGCCATTTTGCCGTTTTAGTTCTGCAGGACTTTTAAGTCTGAAATTTGTCTGCAGTCCTTCCTCCGGGGATGGTATTGCTTGGGTATCTATTCAAAGGTAAGGAAACTGTAGTGTAGCTCCTATTTCCCTAATAGGCTCTGCGCATTGGAATAATATATCCTATAGGTTTGACATAGGACTAAGTTCGGTATGTCCCTATCGAGTATATTAAACTTAATTACTTGTGCCAGCTAGCTCAGAGGCCACTAGAAACTTCTTGATGACAAGAAGGGAGTAGTTTCTGGCAGCCGCAAAACATGACCACTTTGTTTCTCTTTAGAATCAGAACGTGTCCCAGAGTCGTAGAAACAATAGATAACTATTTCACTCAGCTCAGTCGTGCATGTTTTAGTTATTCTCAAAGTTACACAGAAATAACAGACGGGCGTTTCAATAAAAGATTTATTGAACAGTCTTGTTTCTGGTGTAAGTTAAATGTGCTGTTACGATCACAAGACAGTATGCGAGATAAATAATGTACAGAGTGAGCAGTAGAAATAAATAATACTGCGATAGCATTATCTTTTTCAGCATATATGCATTTACATAAAATGACACAACCTAAAAATGCGAGTACTCATACGATGCGTTTCTTAGCCTAGTTCTACCCCAGTGTGCCTAACCTATCCTAGGTGTAGGGAGAAGTAGAAGTAGGTGCTGTATTCCTGACTATAGTATACTAAGAGTATGTTAAGCCTAGTATGCCAAGTATGCCAAGAGTATAGTATGCCAAGAGTCTAGTATGCCAAGAGTCTAGTATGCCAAGAGTCTCTCTAGGTTCTAGTCTACTCCATACCTGAAGAATGAGAGAGGTAGGAATCTCTTTCCAGACTCGAACTCCAACACCCCGCAAGGGAAGTTAGATCACTGGAAGCTGGACTCTCTGCGTGCAGGAATGACAGCGTCTTCTCAGTGCGTCCGGCCGGGAAACGGGCTCCTCTGAAGTCGAGGTCTCCTCTGATTTACAGGGGTTTGGGACGGTATATTTATACCTGAGAATTACCTCAGAATGTTAGCATTGACGTTAGTTGGACAGCGGAAGACGTCATGAATGAACCCCTAAGGAATAATGGTTCATGCATAATATATGAGTCCTTGAAGAAATCAATAGTCCTGGGCTAGGGAAACTCCCGCAGCCTAAGGGTCTGTTTTTAGGTCGAGCCTAGAGCAGCGCATGCGCTGCTTGTGAGACTTTTAGTAAGGGGGTTTGGAAAGCTGACCAGACGCTCGTGCGTCATGGCCTTTTTCCTGCGGTTACGCGCGCAGGGCCGACATCTGTTTTGCATTATCGTGCCCGATAATGCAAAACAGATGTCTCGCTGTGGCGCGCGCAGATCGCTCGCTGTGGCGCACGCACCACTCACGTCGCCCCCACCTCCTCCCCGCTCGTGCCTTCAAATGCATGTTTTTTAATACAAGAGACTTCGCAAGCTCAAGCGAAACCGTCCTAAACAGGGCTGAGTGGCCTGTTCGGGTCTGATCAGATTCTCTGCAAGCGCCTCTGCACCGTCACGTGCAGCGGCGTGAGCACGTTTAAAGGGTCAGTGGCTTGTAGTGCAAGGCTAAACCAACAAGTGACGTTTAGTTACGGACCCTTCGCCGGTGTTTGCAACGGTGGAGAATGAGTAAAGACGAGCCCATACCCAAGTCTTGGTTCCAGGCGGAGGTTCTGTGGCTCTTCTGCTCGCGGGACCAGCACCGGTGCGCCCAGCCTCCGCCCTGGGCACCTGTGAGAGCCGCGTCCACCCTCACACTAGCGCCAGAGGCCTCCACCTGAGACAGACATCAGGGAGAGCAGGCGCCACCCGAGGCACGCCCCTGCACACTAGCGCCCACGAGGAACAGACACCAGTGGGAGCCGCCTCCACCCAGGGCACCAGCGAGAGCAGCCTTCACCCAGGGCACCAGCGGGAGCAGCCTTCACCCAGGGCACCAGCGAGAGCAGCCTTCACCCAGGGCACCAGCGGGAGCCACCTCCACCCAGGGCACCAGCGGGAGCCGCCTCCACCCAGGGCACCAGTGAGAGCAGCCTTCACCCAGGGCACCAGTGAGAGCAGCCTTCACCCAGGGCACCAGCGGGAGCCGCCTCCACCCAGGACACCCTACGCACTAGACGTCTCCACGACTAACAGACACCCGTGGGAGCCGCATCCACCCAGGACACTGGTGAAAGCAGCCTCCACCCAGGACACCACCGCGAGCATCAGCAGCCTTCACCAGAGGCGCGTGTAAGAGCATACTCCACCTGGGGCACTCTAGCACCAGAAGCCTCCACGCGGAACAGACACTAGTGGAAGTCGCCTCCACCCAGGACGACAGGGACACTAGTGAGAGCATCACCCCGGCGCCTGAAGCCTCCACTCATGGATACCAGTGCGAGCAGACTCCACCCCCGGGACACCACTGAAAGCAGACTCCACCCCCGGGACACTGGTGGTAGCAGCCTCCACCCAGGACACCGGTGCGCCCCCTGCTCACCAGTACGGTACCATAAGCCTCTACGCGGAACAGACACCAGCGGGAGCAGCCTTCAGCTGTATAGCCGACGACGGAGCGTTTTAGGAGACTTGACACCAGTGAGCAGCGGACCCCTCCCTCCACTGTGGACAAGTCCATGCCTGACCCGGGGCAGAGCGTCAGCGCGCAGCCCCCACCCTCAAGGGCCATGCACATGTTCTTAATTTGGAGCGGTGCCTGCAGGTGGGGCTCACCAGCACATATTTCTTACTCAGACTGTGACCCCGAGCATGGGAGTAAAACACTAAAGAGAGAAAGACAAGGAACAGTGGCAAAGACAATAGGGACACAAAATAGCCTGAACAAGAGTGATAAAGGCCCAGAGAGCGACTGACTGGCGGTGGATTAAAAAGGGACCCGGTGAAATCAAGACCACGCAGCCTGTATTCAGGCAGCACTTGCTGCTGAATTCCAAAACTGCAAGCCCTGGCACATATTCTTTTACAAATTAAGCACTGCAGGGGTCCTCAACCGAACGGCGAGGCGTCACCCAAAAGCACGTGTTTATGTGTCGAAAATGTGAAGGGCTCTCTCTACCCACCTCTCGGCAGCAAATGGGGAGAGGATGTGGTCTCACGGCTAGACCGCCGACCTTGGAGCTGAGAAACCAAGGTTCGAGCCTTTGGGTCGACTCCACATCCTGTGATTCTCGGCTAATCACTTAATCTCCCCGTGCCTACCAAAACAAGCATTGGCATAGCCAATAGGTCTCGCCTTTAGGACCTTATAAGTGTTTACCCATGCAACCGTTGATTTTGTTGCACCAAGGATATTGTGCTGCATAACTAAATACTTATAAGGTCCCAAAAGCGAGACCTATTGGCTATGCCAATGCTTGTTTCATGAACTCGTTGTGACGCTAGGGTGGACGGATGTCGGAAGACCATGCCTGTATTTGGAGTGCATGGCTTATGCCTAAATAAGGACTGGGATTTCATGCCTATATAAGGGCATGGCGAATTGTGCCCATATAAGGACATGATTCTGGAAAGCCCGTTTATGGACACCCTAGGAAGTATACAACACCCACTCCTCTTTCGTGTGTACGATAATACTAAAATGCTAAACATTTAAAATGCTAAACATTAAAATGGAGTACTGCATATTAAAACATTTCCTAAAAGCATTAAAAAACATATTAAAAATGCAAAGGTTTCTGTACATATTAAGCAATGCTTTTCATATCCAGCATAAAGTACGAAATAAATGCAATTGGAATGAAATATAAAAAGCAATATTTACATATGACGAAAATGATCGATAAGTTTCTTCAAAATCAAAGTCATTTCCTGTCATGAAAATTAAATGAACTGTTCTAGACACACAAGATGACTAAATGTCCATGGAAGTACTGCCAAGTCTGTATTATAAGGCTAGTTCTACTTTAAGCAGATTGAAGTGCCATTTTCGTTCGAAAAATGGGACAAAAAGTTCAAATTTGGTAGAGTTCCAAATTTTTGAAAAATGAAGGCCAAATGTTACTGCATCTCTGGAACACTGTATGCTGAATCAGAGTCAGTTTACGGGTCTGGTGTAAACATGCGATCATCTATTTCTATAGACAAAACATCATCCACTGTCGTTGGTGTAAGTTTGGAACACCTCGTGTAAGAGATTGACCGCACAAAGATGAGAAGCATCGCTCTCAGCATAGGTCGCTGCAGCAATGTTCGCGTCCGTTGTTACCTGTGTGCCTGGAGTTCTTTCTCGTACCTCAGCAGCAGCCGGAAGCATCTGTGAGATCTCAATGAATGCTAACATCAGGATTGGTAGCCTCTGGGGACAACACAAAGCATGGGCCGTTATCGGGACCAGCAAAGTATCGACGTCCTTTGGCGCAGCTGATGGATATGTTAGACATGCGTCCAACACGCATTCTTCACCGCATAGCAGGCATCGTAGAACAGGTAAGATGCAATCTTGCCAGATTGGTCTGAATGACAGGAACCACGTGGTATTCAGGTCTCGTAGACGAGTCATGCCCAATAGCTGTACTATTCGCTCACGGCACTTTCTTTCAAGGAGAGCTTTCTCCATTTCGCTCGGAGTGATGTCTGCGAATAGGCTGGCCATAGCGCAATAGCAGAAAGAGAAATAGAATTCCGGCAACAAGTGCTAGAATTAATGGTATGCCACCAAACACCGAATGTGCAAAGTTCGGAATGATTCCAAGTATTGCCTGGAAAGGTGCTAACAGACCGGAGCAAATGCCCTTAAATACATGTACAATTCCTGTTGTATCTGACATGTTAAAGATACGTGTTATCATTTCTATGAAATGTATAGGGCAGTTTGTACGTATTAAAGTCTGTATCTCAGCCGAAGTCCTTGCTACTTGTAGATCATAGGTTTCTTTGGCCGAGGTCAAAGGCACTGTTTGCTGTAAAAGCATGGCTTTCATTCTGCTCAAAGTATCAAATCTTATAAAAGAGACATTCAGCGAAGGCCATAGAGGCGACTCCCTGACTGTGTCTATTGGGGGAAACAATACTTGCATACAGCAAGTGACCCTGGAGTTGACCGTTACTAGATATGGGATGCCTAGCAACATTCCGCAGCAACTCTGATCATTCAACATGAGGTAACTCCCATTAGAAAGTTGTCCAAACGTTGGATTAATCACAGCAGCTGGTGTACCCTGCTGATGGCAAGACAAATTTGCCACTGAACCATTACAAGCCCCGTGTAAAGAAATGTCTTGACATATAAGTGAACCGCTCAGTGCATGTTTACAGTTTGTACCGCTTAGAAACACTTCACGATCCCCACTCCAACATCTATGTGTATACGGTAAATCCCAAGATGTCTTAATGTATTCCTTACCCAACCTTTCATATTTGCCTGCTTGCATTTGTCTGAGGCAATACTGAAACTGAAAAGTAGTCACAGGTAATGTTATTTTGCCATGAATAACCCATTCTGTAGCTGGTTTTTCTGCCACTGTAAATGGTAATTTCTCCAGTTTTTCAATGCTTAGCACTGTATACCTTGCTCCTCTTTGTGCCAATTCGATCTGTTTATCAGTTAGATTGTATTCTGCAAACAGAGACGACGTGTTGATGAAACGCCAAGGCACATAGCTCGCTCGCAAAGATTGCAGCGTCCAGCTTAATAACACAATAGAACGTAATTGAGATTGACCTTGTTGTAACATCGCCAAATCTTGTTCTAGAATGTCGATAGCAGAGGATACAATGCCATCCAATGAATAAATTCTGGAGGACAAATTTGTTAACCCATTGTCGACCACAGAGAGTGTTTTCTCTAAATTAATACGATCAAGTTCCCGTATTCGTTCTGCGGCCTCTATCTGTGACACTTTCCATGCTTCATTATAGGCAGCATAAATGCCGGCATATATGAAACGTTTTTGACGCGGTTTTCTTGGTCCAAGCAAGAATTCCCTAAGGTCTGCGTCCTCTTTAAGTAAGGTTAAGTGTTGTTTCACATCCTGTAGTGTAGATCTATGCAGCCAATCGAGGCATAATTTTCCTACACTATATGTTGTTACTACCCCCGGATGTTGTCTTTGGACATATCTTGGGTCTGGTCTATGAATAGTAAAGCCCTGAGTTTTATTCAGGAATCTTTCCTGACAGTTGTTTGTGTCTGTGGGCCAGATCAACCATTTTTTCCAATCAGGATTAGATCTGTTGAGTTGTAGTATATTGTCAACTGTCACCACTGCCTTTGTATCGTTATCACTGGCAGGTGTTGGCACAGAAGGTGTTTTCATCTCTTTGATCTTGGCTAATCCAAGACAAGATGTTTGTTGGACAGTGTCATTCAAAAACAGTATTTGTTCAGGGATGATACAAGATCTAAATAGTGCTTCTATACCCTGGACTTGCCAATCTTTACTACCCCAGACAGTTTTTGTCTCTATTGTGTCTTTCCATAAGTCGAAACCCTGTATAGACAGTTGGGCAATAAATGCTGCAGAGTAAATCTGTTTCGTATTTGTTAACATAATTTTCAGACCTGTTTTGTTTACATTTTTATAGTAAAACGTTTCTGGATCAAATGTATTATAACCTGAAAAATATGGAAATTTACTAGCAAAAGTTTTTGAACTACCTTTTGATGGTGTAGGACAATGTTCCCATTGGTTAAACATAAACACATTTCTTGGATATGCAGTTTTATGCAAATAATGATGACCATAGTGGTTATAACAATACAGTTGTTCATAGTCTGATGAACCCTCTAAATATTCATTTTTAGAAAATACAGCAGATTTTTCTAGATCCAACATTATGTCGTTTACAGTCTCAAAGTCCCAATCATCTGAATAGGTACTGGACGTAATTAGATCACTTAGTGAAATTTTAAACAAATGTGGAATGTTCAATTGTTCATTCGGTCCGAAAATGTCATAATCTGTTTTGTCCCACACTATACCATCCTGTATAGGAACAGCTGTGATGTTCACTGATGACAAGTCTCTTGCTTCACGATGGGAAGATTTATGTGGTTTCAAAAGTACGTTTATGTCTTTTCCTTCACTGTTCACATGGATGTATCTGCCACTTATAAGCACGCTTACAGTTGTTACCAAAGCTAGCCAGAGCAGGAAAACAAAAAGTCCAGATGTAATCCAGAGTTCAATCCATGGAGAAACCAGATAAGTCTTTTTCAGAAAGTGAATAAAGTCTTGTACTTGCTGCTTGAGTTTGAATGATGCTGGCGTCGTTTCAGGTTCACTTGGATCTTCTGAGAACGTATCAAAGTCAATGAAATAGCCAGAAGCAGTTCTGTCAATTGTTGGAATTGCATCAGGATTTGTTGAAATCACAGGAACCAGTTCTTCACGTGTCACGTTGCTGTAGACAGGTGTATTTGGACGAACTGTTACTTGGTTGTCAAGAGGGATGAGTTCCATAGCTTGGTTGCTTAGTCCTTCATTTGTTACAGCTGAATTCTCAATAGTTATCAGTCTTTCAGTCTGAACCTCTTGAATAGTAGCGAGAGGAGTGCGTCTGCTACTAGGTCGGAGTCCACGAGGCCTACTGCTTAGTATTGGCCACATGTTGTGGTTTGATGAGGTCGATGGACACAAATCTTTTCTCCTTTCTTCCAGCAAGGGGCGGCAGAAGTACTGTTCTTGTTCCTTGAACAGCTAGAACAGGTACTGGTTGTCTGTAAGAAGGTCCAAATTCCTTCTTGTCCGCGATTTTTTCTCTGACTAGATCCCCAACTTTTGGAATCCAGACAGGCCTTGCTGGGACCGCCGATGTTTCCCCAGTGGTGGTTGGCTGTAGGGATACGTTGCTTTGTTTCGTTCTTAATTTTTTGAGATCCTGTAAAACAGCCAAACGATCTTTGATATCAAATGGTCTATCTTCCACCACTGTGCCTACGTGTTGAAGGTCTGGTACCCACATTCTTGTCCCAAATAGGACCTCATACGGAGTGACCCCCCCCTAGAGAACTTCTTGGCAGATTATTGAGTGCGCGCTGTACGCTATTGAGGTGTTTGACACACCTATCACCCGAACCTAATACCCTAGCTGTTATAGACTGCTTTATGTCCCGGTTTTTCCTTTCCACAACAGAATTTCCCTCAGGATGGAATGGAGAGGAGTACCGCAATGCAACGCCCAGACTGGCCATGGCTTCTTTGTAAGCCCTAGAGCTAAACGCAGGACCCTGGTCAGAATGTAGCGTGCCTATTGTGTATGTGCCGATAAAGACTCGCAAATCTTTTATAACAGTTCGAGCGTCAGCCGAGCGCTGAGGCCATAACCATATGAACCTAGATTCAGTATTTGCGGGAATGCCTTTGTCCAGTGGGACGCAGGCGAGTAGATAACCTAATGCTGTCTAACAGTGGTGTCTGTTCTGGGCTACCGCATTCGCAGCATGGTATCTGGTGGCTTTCTCGCTGTAATTTACAGTCTAAGCAGTTGTTGATGAATATGTGAATGTGTGTATTCATTCCAGGCCACCAGTACATCTCCTTTAATGTCAAAATTGTTTTAGAGATCCCTTGATGTGACAGACCCTCCCCCAAATGTGTTTCATAAATCAAGGCTGCTCTTCGTTCCATGTTTGGAATTACCCTATCCCCCACTCCAGGGATTTGAGCAAAAGGAACGTTGTTCGCATCAATTACATAAGAGTACTTGAGTGGAAACTTTTTTGGTAATGCTGCACTGCTGCCTTTGCTTGAAGCATTGACAGCCAACATTATCTCACCGTCTATTTTTGTTTTTGAACGAGTGATCGCAGCTACGGAAGCCGTCTGAACAGCCCCCTTTGCGGCTTCGTCAGCCAATGAATTCCCTGCAACGTGAACGCCATCACGTTGATGACTCAGTGTGTGAATCACGTGAGCCTTTGGTAGTTCGTTTTTCAACTGAACTACTTGTTCCCAAAGCAATTTGTGCTTTATTGTGCCACCTTTCGCATCTTTGAAACCATTTTCAAGCCTTGTTCGTATATAGTCATTATACGACTGAACACAGTAAAAGGAATCGTACACTATTAGTGTGGGGAATTCTCGATCTGTACTTTCAAGTGCCAGTTTGAATGCCTGTAGTTCAGCTCGCTGAGCTGTACAATCCCCTAGAGATTGAGTTTTTGTGACCATAGGTCTGAAGATGCCATTTCGTATGCGACCTTTAACGATTGCACACGCTGCACTGTATGCTTGCTTACTCCCTGTTGCGGGGTGTGCGGATCCGTCAGTGTAAATTATAAATTCGTACTGATCGAGAGGCAGAATTTCAGTAGGCAGAGGACACTCTTGTTCATATTGGAAAAATGCCTGTGTTTTTAAATCTGGATCAAAAACATATTCAACATCAGTTGCAGCAAGAGAATTAACCCATTGTATCCATCTCGGATGTAATGCTTTAGCATTTGGAATGCTTGCTTTCGTTACCGCTTCTAAAGCTGGTACTGGGGTTACGCCAATAATGCGTTTCCCTTGGGCTAAGGCTCTTTCTTTTGCTACAGCTGTTTGAACTGCTGTCAGAATTTTTTCAGTTGAACTGAATCGCATTTCTGCTTTTGTGTACAAATGGGATTTGTATGCGATTGGTATTTTCTCACCCTCATTGAAGGTTAAGTAGGTGAATCCACATTGACCCGAAATTATTCGAATCACCAAATTTCTTTGACTTACACGTGTTTGTAAGTGGTTTGTTGCTAACATGTTAGCCTGGAGTGAACGCAAAATTTCTGTGTGTTCCTGTGTCCAGTTTTTGATTGAAAAATCAGGTTAGATTAATGCGTAGAGAGGTTTAACCCTTTCTGCGTAGTTTAGAATGTATGTTCTTCCAAAATTGAGGAAACCCAGAATGGATTGTAAAATGTTTTGCGTCTTTGGAGGTTGGAGCAGCGCACATTTCTCTAGAAAGTTAGCTGCCAAGCACTTGCCTTTACTTGAAAGCTCATATCCCAAAAATAGCACATTGAGATGGGCAATTCGGGACTTTTTAAAGTTGAACTTGTAGCCCTCAGAGGCAAATCCCAGTATAATGGTGCTCACCCTGTTCAAGTGTTTGTCCAGGTCATCGTCTGTCAGATAGATGTCATCGACATAGGACAATGCCTCGTTGTCATAAATTTGTAGTAACTCCATTACCCTCGCTGAGAATAAACCTGGGCTGTTCTTGAACCCTTGTGGGAGTCGACAAAAGTGACGCTGGGTCCCCATTATGGAGAATGCCGTTAAGTACCTGCTTTCAGGTGCTATGTTTTGACAAAAGAAACCATTTGAGATGTCTAATGTTGTTTTGTATTTTTTACGCACAATGTTATTCATTAATGCTGTGCTATGTGCATTTTGCACTGCAAAAGTTTTAGAACAAGTGTTTAGGTGTCTGTAATCCAAAACTAGACGATATGTGTTGTCTGGTTTGGAGACAGGAAACAAAGGATTGTTCATTGATGAGGTGCATGTTTCAATCACCCCTTGGTATTCAAGTTGATCTAAAATCTCCCTGACCTGTTTTTTAGCTTCTTGCTTTATAGGATACTGCCTCTGTGCAGTTGGTTCATGTTTCAGATGTATTTTATGGTGAGGCGAGTCCTCATCCCATCCTACATGATTTTTTTATAATGCTGGAGCCTGGGCCACTGCCCATTTTCTGGCATATGTATATTTTAAATGAATTGGTATATGATTGGAGAAGGCAGGCATAATCATGTCCTCGCCTTGTGGGCACTCCGTGACAAATTGTGGTGGCCAGTCCTTTGCTGCTAGAAGTATGTCATAACCCTTTGATAGTCTTTCCCAAAAAAGTGCTTTAACCTGTCTAGGTTTGTCTCCCTCCATCCGGAGTGTTATGTCATATAACTTTTGTGGAGTACTAACCCTGGTATCTACAGTCTCTACTGTAATGTACTCATTCAAGTCCACTATCTCCAGAAGTTCCTTCAGGTTCTGGCGAGCTATTGTGACTTCTGCTGCACTGTCCAGCATTGTCTGAGCCCATTCTCCGTTCTTGAGTTGTGTTCTCAGTATTCTCGGCATGTCTGATCTTCAGACCTGCTACTTTCTTTTTGGAGAATTGAGGCTTTGCTTTAGTTTTTGGAGCGTGTTTGTCGTCTTTCGATTTCACGCGTTCTTCTCTATGTTCTGTTCGTCCTCTTCTTTCCGAAGTCTGTGATGAGATCTGAAAGGGACGAGAGGAACGTGTATCAGTATCTTGATACCTATCAGGTTTTCTCAAATTATCCCTATTCCTGAGGTTATACCTCCTTTCAGAGGGCTCCTTTTGAGGAGACCTCGGGATTGAGAACGTTTCTCATTTGAATTTTGTTTGTTAGTCTCCCACTTCTTTTTAGAAGATGTAGAGTTTGTTTAATTGAGTCCTTCTCAGGACTTTCAGATAGTTTCGGTTTAACTGGTTTCCCACCCAAACTATCTCTGCCTAATTCTGCATAAGATTGTTCTATTATTCTGGGTAGCTCTGTTTGATGTTCTGTAACATCAAATTCCCTTAATTTTTGTCGGATCGCCACTGCTGCTGCCTCCCCTTTAATATTAGATAATATTATTGTTGAGACCTGGTTGAAATTTTTCAGTAATTTCATACCTAAATTTAAAGCCGGCTCTGCCCCGTATTCGTTTTGAATTTGTTTTAGAACATCAGGTATTACCGCAATTGACGGAATGCCGTGTGTTTTAGTGTAGATGGCAGCAAAGACTGATCCCCAAGTGGTGCAGTCTTCCAGTTGTGGTGTGATCCCCATCGGTAAACTGATGGTTAGGATTCTGTGTTTCTCATGCGGGCTAGTATTTGGAAATACTGCTTCGATTTGAGTAATTTTTTGAGCTATCCAAAATGGAATTTGCTCACGCTTAGTGGGCATTTTACCTATGACTGCGTATAGAGTCTGTGGTGTAATTTTTAGAGTATTCCCCTGGTGAGGGGTTTGATTTGGAAGTGTCAATGGTTGTTGGACTGTGAAAGTCCGCATGACATATTGTACCAATTGTCTGTAGATTTTTATTAATTCTTGTAGTTGTACAAGTAGATCCTCATCTGCCATTACGTCAAGTTCAGGATGAGGTGTGTAGCCGGCTAGAATCTGCCATGTTGCTCCTAGTCTACCTAGTGGACCGAGCCTGGTAATGTTTCTGTGATGTTTTAGGGCGCCTTTAAACCAGAGCTGATGCTCCTGGTATGTTAATGGAATTTCTATATCCTCGAAAGGAATGTATTCCTCTGGTGGTTCATCTTCTTTGTAGAAGTGAAACAAGTGTGTTACTGGATTGGATTCAGGAAATATTACCCATGAATAGAATACCTCTGTCTGAAAGGATTCGTGTGCCCCTATCACGAAAACTACTCTACCTCCTCTCGGTGGTAGGCCATGTTTTATAAGTTTTAGAGTAATGGCTCTTCTTAAGTTTGGAGCGATGTCAATGACACCCTCCTCGGTTTCATTTAAACCGGTGAAGTTAAAAAGTGCTGGTTGGGCTGGATCAGCCGCAGCTACACCGTTTCCGGCGTCTTCAGTCATTTTGTTTTTTTGAAAAATATAGAACAAGTTTCAAGGGAACAAAGATAAGGTGCACAATATTGTGCAACACTGTATCCTTCAACGTTGAGCATACCAAACAGCTAATATATAGGGTACTGCCCTATGTAGCCTTGGTGGATACTAACCCTGCCCACTCCAGACGTCTTTTGGAGTATATGGGTAGGGGTCTCTGAGAGAAAAAACGAAGCACGGCTGAGTTACTCAGTATCTAACGTTGAATTACTGCCTTACCAAACCGTTGGGCGCCATGTAGTGTAGCTCCTATTTCCCTAATAGGCTCTGCGCATTGGAATAATATATCCTATAGGTTTGACATAGGACTAAGGTCGGTATGTCCCTATCGAGTATATTAAACTTAATTACTTGTGCCAGCTAGCTCAGAGGCCACTAGAAACTTCTTGATGACAAGAAGGGAGTAGTTTCTGGCAGCCGCAAAACATGACCACTTTGTTTATCTTTAGAATCAGAACGTGTCCCAGAGTCGTAGAAACAATAGATAACTATTTCACTCAGCTCAGTCGTGCATGTTTTAGTTATTCTCAAAGTTACACAGAAATAACAGACGGGCGTTTCAAAAAAAGATTTATTGAACAGTCTTGTTTCTGGTGTAAGTTAAATGTGCTGTTACGATCACAGGACAGTATGCAAGATAAATAATGTACAGAGTGAGCAGTAGAAATAAATAATACTGCGATAGCATTATCTTTTCAGCATATATGCATTTACATAAAATGACACAGCCTAAAAATGCGAGTACTCATACGATGCGTTTCTTAGCCTAGTTCTACCCCAGTGTGCCTAACCTATCCTAGGTGTAGGGAGAAGTAGAAGTAGGTGCTGTATTTCTGACTATAGTATACTAAGAGTATGTTAAGCCTAGTATGCCAAGTATGCCAAGAGTCTAGTATGCCAAGAGTCTAGTATGCCAAGAGTCTAGTATGCCAAGAGTCTCTCTAGGTTCTAGTCTGCTCCATACCTGAAGAATGAGAGAGGTAGGAATCTCTTTCCAGACTCAAACTCCAACACCCCACAAGGGAAGTTAGATCACTGGAAGCTGGACTCTCTGCGTGCAGGAATGACAGCGTCTTCTCAGTGCGTCCGGCCGGGAAACGGGCTCCTCTGAAGTCGAGGTCTCCTCTGATTTACAGGGGTTTGGGACGGTATATTTATACCTGAGAATTACCTCAGAATGTTAGCATTGACGTTAGTTGGACAGCGGAAGACGTCATGAATGAACCCCTAAGGAATAATGGTCATGCATAATATATGAGTCCTTGAAGAAATCAATAGTCCTGGGCTAGGGAAACTCCCGCAGCCTAAGGGTCTGTTTTTTCATGAACTCGTTGTGACGCTAGGGTGGACGGATGTCGGAAGACCATGCCTGTATTTGAAGTGCATGGCTTATCATCACAGCAGACATATTATCTCACGTCATAATTCTAGATTAGATAGGCCGGAAGCATTCGAACCATAGCCCACAAAATACTCTGGAATCATAAGCCCCCTCCCATTCCCATGTGGGGACCCCAGGCAGATACCACCCCTCCATGCCTCCCTGGACAATTGCATTACCAAATATTTTGATATCAACTTGGGCACTGTCACATCTGGACAGATCGATTTAAGGTAGCGATCAGGGGGCTTTGTCTGGGGAACACCATTGCCATGAGGCGCAGGCTGGATAAAGATATCTCAGGAATAGAGCAGAGGCTGTTGCGATTAGAGGAGCAGGTTTGGGAGGACCTATCCGGTAAGGAGCGTCTGCTGCAGGCGAGACAGGAAAATAGAGCACTACTGGAATGGCTGTGCAGCTTAATTACGCGGCCCACACTGCAAGGACACACTCAGATTCTGACAAGGCAGGGAGGCTACTGGCGTGGCAGCAACAACCCAAGCATCCCATACTGTCTATACATCAGACCTCAAGTGATCAAGTGCACACGCAATAGGCCAAACACAAAGCATTCACGCAATATTACACGTCTCAATTTAAATCCGCAGACATTTAGGCTTTCCTGGAGCCTGTGACACATCCCTTCATCAAGCCTAACCAGCGAAAGGACCTAAACGGGGAAATTACTCTTCATGAGGTACAGGAGGCCATCAGGGCACTAGCCACGGAGAAAACTCCTGGCCCAGATAGACTGCCGCTAGAATTCTAAAAACAAACCCCACGCTGTTGGCCCCAAAATTGAAAGCATTATACGATGAGTTCATTGCAGCCTCTTTTTTCCCACCCTCCCTGAGCAAGGCTCTTCTTACATCATTGCCTAAACGGGTCAGGGATACTGAGGAGCTAGCCTTTTACAGGCCAGTCACACTCCTTAACACAGACTACAAGATACTGGCTAAAATATTCGCTGACAGAGTGGTCCCTCTGGTTCCACAGCTGGTACACCCAGACCAGAACAGATTTTTGCCATCCAGGAACACCTCCCTGAACTTACAAAGTTTTTTCAGGGTAATTGAGTTCGCCCCTGCTGACTGGCCGAGCTCCGGATGCTTGGTCATTGACCTGGAAAATGCCTTTGATTCTCTGGAGTGGGCTTACCTCTCTGAGGTGCTCCCTCATTATGGCCTGGGCACGTTTCATCCACCTGGTCCAATTGTTGTACTCAAACCCGACAGCCAGGGTTAACAGGGACCAATTAATATCGGACCCCAAATGGATCTATAGGGTTACCCATAAGGGTTGACCTTTGTCTACGCTGCTATTTTCATTGGCGGTCTAACCACTGGCACACATTCTACGGGATGGAGGGCTACGATGGGGGATCCCTTTGGGAGATGAGCAGCATTCAGTATCACTTCATGTCGCTGAGATGCTCTTATATCTTGGGACATCCGGGAAATTTCCGCCCTTATACCACACACACTTACTAGATTTGCAGAGGTATCTGACCTTAGTTGCGATCTCCACGCTTGATCAAATGCGCTAGATAAATAGTGTCCCCTTATTGTGGCGACCTGACATATTCCGATATCTGGGAATCCGAATATACCACTCTCCATCAGAGCTCATGGACGGTAATCTGGGCCGGACAGTTACCAATTTACGGTCGCAAATGGCATTCCGGCAGACCCTGCGGCTCTCTGTGAAGGGACACATAGCCATAACCATAGTGGCATACCAATGCTTTCGACTGAGCCATTTTCTTACATAATCAGCGAGGCCACATGCACCAGCCCTTCCGCTCCTGGGCATGCCATCTGGCTTGATGTTTATCTCACAGCAGGTACTAGGTCACTGGCACAACACAGGGATATACACACTGGGTGATCTATATAGTGACGGGGTACTGCTGCCCGTGGAGGAGTCCATGGCGGACACGTGCTTACCCCCAGGACAGTCCCTTCTGTTCACCTCTATAACTCGATTTCTGACAGCACACTGGGGCGACATACAACAGGAACCAGTGTTGTGTAGTTCCTAAGATTACTCAGGATCTGCGCGTTGGGACAACATAAACTAAGGGATTGGTGCCAAGTCTGATTCCGGACACTCCCACAGAATATGTTAGCCGATATGCCAGCTAGCTCACAGTGCCACTGTTAGCCCCCTGATTCTCACCGAGAAGCTGATAGTCTCTGGCAACCACTGAACATGACAACCCTGACCCCCCAGGGATCGTGGAAACAGTACACCGCTTTTCGCTCAGTCACTCGTGCTCAGAGAAGTACACAGAATAAATGAAGGAGCGTTTTCAATAAGGATTTATTGAACCAGCATCATTCTAGTGTAAAATGCATGTGCTGCAGCAATCGTTAGACAGAAGCAAAGATATACAACCACTATTGCCAATAGAATGAACAGTAGACAAATTTCTAGCATTGCGCTAAAGACATTAAATATATATGATCATATAATGTAGTCTTTTTGCGTACTCCTACTAATGCAGACCCTATCTAAATGTACCTAACATGTATATGGATGTAGAAGCATGTATGTAGGTAGGTACAGAAGCCAAGAATCCCCTAGGAGAAATCCAACCCCATTACCTGGTGGGAGAGAGAATGAAGGACCCCGTCGTGGTCTCGGGTAGGACACCCCGCAAGGGACGTCAGACTGCTGCCTGATGATGAGACAGCATGCAGGACCCCGTGTCAGCGTGGAAGCCTCTCTCCTCTGATTTACTCAGTGATGGTGTGTGTCTTTTATACCAACAGGTATCCACAGGGGTTCTACCTAAATCGATATTCTGTGTTCACAATGATGTAAACAAGCCTAGGGCTAGTTGCAACCATGCACAGTATGCCTGTCATCCGAGGATTACAATGGTGGTGACCTATGTACAGACTTATTATGCAGGGGATTAAGATATGATATAGAGAATCTTCATTCATAACAAACGAGGGGATTTTTCAGAGAAAGCCACACAACATTTGTTCAACACATAAGTAGGCAAAAGGTCAGCACTATCTCCGTTATATGGTGAAGAGTAGGACGAATGTAGGTGAAAGGTTGCCTTACTATGTAGGCCTAACTTCTAAAGAATAACACCCACTCCTCACCCTACGGGCGGTAAGGTCATTTATAGCTAAAAACAAGCCAACTTTAAAAAAAAAAAAAGCAGTAAAGCATTTATAAAATCAATTACTAAAAACATCTAAAAACATAGTAAAAAATGTATTAAAAGGTGCTGCTAAACTGAAAACGAAAGTTCTCAAAATGTTGCCATTGAAAAAGTCTCTAAAAGGCCTATAAAAAAGTCAATATATAATTAGGCTCACTGAGCACATCGAAAGCCATGGTGCTCAGTGCAGAGCAGAAGTCAAAGCAAAGCAATGTTTTCAATAAATTTAGAATGTTTTGAAAAAAGGGCAAATTGTTCCCATCACACGGAGAGATGAATTGTTCATATGTCCTGTGAGGGAGACGGAACATCACTATCGCTCGCATTCGCAGACGACGGTCCCTCCAACACCTCATGTATCAGGTTGATTGAGCAAACATGTTCCTCTTCCATTCCCACAGAAGCTTCTGAGGAAGCTCTTAACGTCTGTGTAATCGATGCAGAGCTGTTGTCCGATCCACCAGGCGCTGAAGCATCCCATGGGGGCACCACGAATACACCACGAATGCCATCATCAACATGGGAATACGCTGGAGACATCGATACACATGTGCCTTTAAGGGGTCCAGGAGTACGTCCATGTCCGGCGGCGCAACCGATGGAAGGGTCAGACAGATGTGCAACACGCATTCGAAACCGCAGAAGAGGCAGCGGAACACAGGTAGGATGCAATCAAACCAGGCTGGTCTGAATGATAGGAACCAATGCTCACTTAGCTCCCGAAGCCGAGGTGTGCCCATAAGAAGTACCATGTGCTCTCTCCATTTCTTGATGAACTGGGACGTCCATTGCGAAGCAGATAGATTAAAATCAGGATGCCCACAACAAGCAGTAGGACCAGCGGAAGCCCTCCAAAAACGCTTACCAATACAGAGTGTATTATGGATGGCATTACTCTGAAGATCGTTTGAAAGATGCTAACTAGTACTGAACCCATATGTTTAAATAGGCTCACGATCCCCCTCGTATCAGACATGTTAAAGATACGACGTACTATTTCCCCGAAATGGAGAGGGAATTCCGTACGGACTAGAGCTTGTATCTCAGATGAGGACCTTGCAACCTGGAGATCAAAAGTTTCTCGGGCTGAGGTTAAGGCCACATCTGTCTGAAAAAGCATGGCGTTCAATCTGCTCAGAGAGTCAAACCGTATAAAGGAAACATCCAGTGAAGGCCATAGCTGTGCCTCCCTGTCTGTATGGGCCGGCGGAAACAATACTTGCATACAACAAGTAACCCTGGAGCTCACTGTGAGTAGATACAGGATGCCTGGTACCATCCCACAGCAGCTTTGATTGTTCAGCAATAAATAACTCCCATTAGAGAGCAACTCAAATACCGGATGATCAGTGGCAGCTGGTGACATTTGAAAGTGGTGAGGAATAAAATAATTGTCGTATTACACTGCAGCGAGCGTAGCAAGCGAGCCCGAACAACGTACGGGGGATTCGGGGGGGTTCGCCCCCGAGAAAATTTTGAAAAATGAGCAGGCAAATGGTGCATTTTCAAGGACATTTCAGAAAGCAAGAATGTTAATAAAGCAAGTGGGAAAGTGTAGCAATGACATCAATAAAGTGATTTTGTATGATAATATAATATAGGTTGCTGCTTATCAATATAACCACAAAACTTCACAACAGACTTTGAGATAACAATGCTGAGTACCTCACAGATTTCTTTATTTATTGATATCTTTAGAAATTAAGTCTATTGAGGAAATACAAGCTATTGTGATTTGTTGGACTGGACATAGTGAGACAGCAAGCAATAAACATTAACTGGTAGAAGGGCACCCTACAAGGCACTTTACGTCTCATTGAGAGCAACAAACCATAAAGTGAACATTAAACAGATTGTATTTAGGCATAATACACCATTAATTTCAGTGTCTCCAATATATGTACAGCAGATAAGAAACAACTGAGCAGGTCACAAACGAGCAGCATTCAAGAAATGGTCACAAACTATTCAAGAAATGTTAGGATTTACAAATTGATCACTTTTTAATCAGCATGCCTCTCTTTAATAGCTGCAAACTTCTCAATCACTTGAACATTAAACTCTGGGATTCTTTTAACAAGGTCTCTCTCTATAGAGAGCATCGCCAAAGCATTCAGTCTTTCCTCAATCATGGTGTTCCTCAGGAATGTCTTAATTCTGTTTGATGTTGAAAAACATTGTTCCGCCTCTGCTGTTGTCATCGGAGTGGTAATGACTATTTTTAGTAAAGCCACTGTCTCTGTAAGGGACTTTTTCACATTAAGGTTCTGAATTAAAGCAAGCAAAGAAATGGCATCAGTGGCCTTCCGGTATACATTCATTCCATACAATACAGTTAATTCAGTTCTCAGATCCTCTTTGTTGAGCATAGGGTAAGCTTCCACAGCCTTATTCAGTGCTTGCTCAGGGAAGGAATTATCATATTTTGCAAACTGATCACTTTGCAGTAATGTGGCACTCACCAAACACTTTGTAAAAGAAAAACGTTCCTTTGCCTGCACAATTATAGTGTCACATATCTATTTTGCAATTTGGAACAGACTGCTGATGTTTTTTCTGCGGTTAGAGAAACTAGAATCATTTGGCAGTCTATCTAAATTGTCCACCCCTTCTCTGACTTTGTTTATGCTGGTGACAAAGTTGGTGGTAGCTCTTTCCACAAAGACAGTATCTATTTCACGTTTTTGTAACTGTTGATATAGTACGTCAACATGAGGCATTATTTCATGAAACAAAAACAGAAAAAACTGGAACTCCCTGTCTTGTAAAGTTCTAGCAAAGCCACAGGCCTCATTCCGACTTTTGAATTCAAAGTCATCATTGGCTTCTATGGTGTCGAAACATTTCTCAATATCAACCCTATATTGGTATATTAGGCTGATTGTGCGTATGTGATAATTCCAAGGAGTTGGGCCTCCCTTTGGAATCCTTCTGTTGACAATCGCCTGAAGTACCTCTGTTTTTCTGGGGGAAAGTGAGAAGAATGCTGCCATTCTTCCTACATCCATAAATAATATCTGTGCCTCAGAGATCTTTCCTGCTGCTTGTTGCATAATAAGATTAAGTTGGTGGGCATAACAGTGCACATAATGGGCATTAGGATACACATCTCTAATTTTTTTTTGTACTCCACCGGAGGTTCCACTCATTACTGCAGCACCATCATAACTTTGTGCAATCAGTTTTTATTTTTGAGGCTGCTCTGGAAAAATCAAGTTTAGTTCATGTAGTATAGCTGAAGAAAGGCTTTCTGCACTAGAGTCTCTTAAATGTGTGAAACTATAGAACCTCTCCACAACTTTGCTGTCATTGTCAAGGTACCGAAATATCAGTACAGACTGTGTTTTAGTGGCCACATCAGTGGTGTCATCAGCCTGAATAGCCACAAAGTCGGTGTTTTTCAACTCTTGTACGATATAGCTTTTTAAAATCTCTAGCATGCACTCAAGCAGTTAATTTTGTATTATTTTGGAGGTGCCCTTGAAGACTGTAGCACTTGCTAGATGTGCTTCCATTTCACGGTCTATGCTTGCTATTAAATCCACAAGGCTTCTGAATATACCAGGATTTGCGGAACTTTGAGATTCATCATGCCCTCATAATGCCAGTTCAAAAGCACCACAGAAACGAATGCAATCAATGATTTTTGATAGTATGTGTCTATTCCTATCAACTGCTTCATTGTGTTTCTTTATAGTTTTGCGGTATGCGTCGCTTATGTGGGCTTCAATCGGTGTGTCTCCCAACATTCCCAGTCTTGTCAGGTTTTCCATATGGATTTTTGTGTGTGCATGCTTCTTTACTTTATCTGACAAATGCTTCAAGTCTGTTACTCCTTTTTTTGTCCAAGAAATTTCACCACCAAACAGCAAGCAGGGGAAGCAGAACAGAGAATTTGTTGAAGTACACCCTGTAATCCAATCAACTTTTGTGTACCAGGTGTTTGAGAACGAACGTGTGTAAATCTTCCCTAGGGAACTTTGTTGTAGGTTTAGGTCTGGCCAGTGAGGTCCTAATTGTTTTCAAAATTAGTTTCTCTTCACGTTTCAGTCCAATGAACGGCTTTGCAAGTAGATGCTCTACTGTATTCATGGTGTCTTACCAATATTAAAGTTACCTGTCAATAATCAAAGTACAACATATGAGGTTTGGTGCATGTAGACGCCACCCACCATGTAGACACTTACATAGCCCTTAACTACAATGTAAAAAATAGCAGCAGTTTCCTTACCTTAAACGCTGGGGTTGTTGACTGTGTTGTAGAGGTGCAAGAGCAGCAAAGGAGGTTGGTGCCTCTTCTTCTTTGCCTTATTTGCCCAAAAATTAGGTAAAGTTCATCAGCCTGAGGCTTTACGAGATGCTGAAAAGCAAATATAACAAAATTTAGTCGTGTCAACCAAACACTGAGGGCCGATTCCCAGAACTAATCTGAGATAAAATCCTAAACTTACTACGTATGGTATTCACAGAAGGCATTTAGTAGTAGTAAAGTTAGGACTCCTAAATTTACTACTACTAAACTGAGACAAAATCCTAACTTTATGACTTTCGGTATTCAGAAAAGGCATTTAGTAGTAGTAAAGTTAGGAGTCCTAACTTTACTACTACTAAATGCCTTCTGTGAATACCAAAAGTAGTAAGTTTAGGATTTTATCTCAGTTTAGTAGTAGTAGTAAAGTTAGGAGTCCTAACTTTACTACTACTAAATGCCTTCTGTGAATACCAAAAGTAGTAAGTTTAGGATTTTATCTCAGATTAGTTCTGGGAATCGGCCCCATAGACTGTTAATCGTAAAGAACCCCAGGCCTCGGATCATACATAAAACAGATTCATCCTGTGACTTCAGAGTCAAGTTGTGCAGACGTTTCTACCCATTGCACAATCCACATTGTCTTATTTGTTAAGGTATGAGTCGAATGTAAGATCTTAGTGATTCTTGGAATTGGAATGTAAGAAATCTGCTTCGGAATCGATCCAGGCAACAGATGCCCAAAAATATGCTGTGGGCGTAATTTATTCTTTATTCTAATGCCCATTTATTTGAAATAAAGCAACCTTTTTCTTTTTTAATGCAGCCCGTTTTCCTTAAAGGAAAATGTAATGCGTTCAAAAAAGAAAATGAGGATATAGGTACTCCCTTGCCAAATCCCCATTTGCCGTACATTATCATAATATGCAAACTTCCCAGAGCAGTTGCATGCGTGAAAAATGTTTGCGAGGTATGCCCTTGCATTCAAACGACATGCAAGAAATCAGCTCAATGCATTTTGTATACAATTTCTAAAGTCGTAAAGTGAACACTGCTAGTGAAGCGTAGGGACACCATTGTCGACTAAATGTCCTTACTGATCTGTTTCAAGACAAAGTCCAGGCTGGTCCACTTTACAATTGTTCTTGTAAGGAAATCTGGGACTAAATACTCCAACAATCATAGCCACCAGTTATTTGCAGAGATCTACGATTTAAGTGGATGAAGCTGGAAGGCCTTCCGTGCTCATCACAGCCAAGCATCTGTGACGATTTTATCATTTTCATTTACATGATCTGGCCGGGTCCATAACAACTATGTAAATTAGACTAATGACTGTGTTTGAGCTCTTCTGAGAATATGAGCACTGCGACACTCCATGATTGACGTGCCCATGTAAACAGATAGTCAATACAAGTATGGATGCATAAAAACCCGGCTTTGAGTGCGCTGATTACACAGTATAGTAATGATATGTATATGCCAGCGGCATTTTTCGAAGTGCTGTTACTAATAACATTCCTACACATCAATAGTAATGCCACAGCATGACTCTACCTCCCGTGTTGCTTCTTCTGCACGGAGGAAGCATTTATAACGGTGAATCAGTGCATAAACTAAAACAAAGAAATTATTTGTAAAAATAAAAAATAAATGCTTGTGAGCTCACCGCTGTTTGTGGAAACTTACAATGTATCAATTCAAATGTAGTTGTATATTTCTGTACTGAAACGTCATAAAAAATAGCACTGTCATTTATATCCTTGAATAAAGTACATGCACTTTTTTCAAATCAAACAGCATATAAAATTCATTATTTTGCAACGGGGACGCTGTGGCTTGCACATGACTTAGCAAGGACTGAGTTAGGGAGCCACTCCCAGCATAGACTAGTAGGATAATACCATGGCACAGGTGATAGTCTGATTTATTACAAAGTGTAATACAATTATTATATGGCAGTGTGGTGCATTTATTTTCACACAGTAGGAATACACTATCCCAAGTAGCCTTTAGGTTCCAGCAATTGCCCATAAAGACCTACACCTCGGATCACCCTCCTTTCTGCCCCATACATTTTCCTTCTATCAACTGTCACACTCTCTCAGTCCAGCAAACCGATTCTGTCTACTCACACTTGTCATCTAAAGCTCGAGACTTTCAAGCATCCCTAATCAGAATCCATGACTCTCCGATGCCCACTCTGAGTGGCCTTTTGGTTGCACCCCGCGCCCACATGTACAGCATGACGCCACCCACTGCATTCCTCATCTGTACAGTGTGACGGTACTGACCCCACACCCAAGTGCACGTTAGGACGACATTGTATTCCAACCACCGCATTCCTAGTTTGATGGTACTGACCCTGTGCACACATTATGCCGATTACTCACAGAGAGGTCTTTAGAAAGTGTTGCCGTGTACATAATAGTACATAATAGCGTGCGTGAGCTCAAAGAAGGTACTGACACTTCAGCAGCTGTCTGCAAATTGTGGGCATAATAGAACCAAAGCATTAAGTATAATTTACTGTGATTTGATTTGTTATTGCTGCCACTTTTGAAAAGTATTGTTTAGTGTATCAAGAACATTCTTCATAATGTTTAATTTGAACACAAGGCATGGAGCATCATTTGACAATTTTAATTCACAAATGGAAAATGTCACCTCTCTGCTGCTTCAGCATCAGCACAGTTATCTCAGTATGAAGCCAGCTTCCTGAATTGCTATGGGCAGATCTGAATGCAAGAACACCCCGCCCAGGCTCCGCCATCAACCGAGGGGCGCAGATTGACAGCAGGAACCTCGGGGCAGATTTACAAGCCCCTTGCGCCACTTTTGCGTCACTTTTCCCATGTTAAAAATGACGCAAAAGTGGCGCAAGGGCCTTGTAAATAAGCCCCCACGTTTTCTGACTGCGGACACCCTGTTTCACTCAAGGGTTTACCCTAAATGGCTCCCTCGCTGTTTCTCGAAAGTTGACGCAATGTTTTGGTAACCGGCTTATGAAGAATATTAACCAGGCCCTTGCCAGGATTATTGCAGCCTCACAGAATCACTGAGGAGCCTCTGAGAAAATACATAAATTGCAGCTTTTCCACACAGTAACAAATATGTTAAACTGCTTTCTAATAACAGTTCCCAATTAGTCCTTTTCTGGAAACATAAAAAGTGCCTCCTACTGTTTTTCAGTCGACCCTCCCTAGAAACCGAGACATGAGACAACAAGTGTATGAGCAAATTCTGCCGGGGCTGATGGTGGAATACCCGGGCGGCCCAGTCACCTTTGACGGGTAACCTGACAAGTGACTTCCCATGGACACCCTGAGGCGCCTGGGAGCCGAGCGCTGCCTCTGAGCGCTTGGACTCAGTCCCAGCAGAGACCAGTTCAAGGACAGCTGAGCTCTCCTCCTGCACAGCCCCAGCTCGGACTCCGTGGGACAGTGGGGCCACGCCTGTGCCATAGTGCCATTATTGGCAACATCCCCACCCACAGTCTGAGCATGCATGAATAAATAAATACACAAGACAACTTTTGTTATGGGAAAATATTGCTGCAGGTTTATTCCATACAAAAGTATGCAATATGGTGGGTTATCTTACGGGCGATCCAAGGGCAGGCAGCTGTACCAACCTATGCTGCCCCGCTCGCCTGATGAGCCAGCACTGTGGGAAACCCAATCAGTGCTACACCTTTTGTGTGATCCTGCTCCGGATCACGTGACACATTGGTCCCTTATTACTCACGCCCCTTTCAGGGCGGAGCGTAGCAGGGCAAACCCCCGGTTGGTCAGGCCCCCAACCGCCCGAAGGACTAACGGGGCGCCGTCGCGGTTTTCCAGGAACCTGCCCTGAGGCTCCTGGTCTCTGGCACCCCTATTGTGCCGCGCAGAGGTACCCTTACTGTACCCGTCTGCCGCAGAGATACCCTTACTGTACCCGTCTGCTTCCAGATCGCCCTGTAACTCCGCCTGCAACGAAAAGAGAAAACATTACAACGTTCTACGTACTTTGCCTGCCAACCTCACGCCGGGTAAGCGGTAGAGTGGGAGACGGCGTGTCTGGCGCAAAGAGGACGCCAGAGAGGCGGAGGGAGGTATAAGTACCCTCCCCCGACCTCTGTGCGCCGGAAGTGACGCGCCTAGTGCGCCGAGGCGAAGGACTCCTACCCTGAGTCCAACCACTAGACTAGAAGGGGTGGCGTTTGTGCCCAAATGGCACTAAAGGGCCGCCCTTTTAGGTGGCCCCCTGCGGGGCCGCGGGCAGCTGCATAGTGCCATTATTGGCAACATCCCCACCCACAGTCTGAGCATGCATGAATAAATAAATACACAAGACAACTTTTGTTATGGGAGAATATTGCTGCAGGTTTATTCCATACAAAAGTATGCAATATGGTGGGTTATCTTACGGGCGATCCAAGGGCAGGCAGCTGTACCAACCTATGCTGCCCCGCCCGCCTGATGAGCCAGCACTGTGGGAAACCCAATCAGTGCTACACCTTTTGTGTGATCCTCCTCCGGATCACGTGATACATTGGTCCCTTATTACTCACGCCCCTTTCAGGGCGGAGCGTAGCAGGGCAAACCCCCGGTTGGTCAGGCCCCCAACCGCCCGAAGGACTAACGGGGCGCCGTCGCGGTTTTCCAGGAACCTGCCCTGAGGCTCCTGGTCTCTGGCACCCCTATTGTGCCGCGCAGAGGTACCCTTACTGTACCCGTCTGCCGCAGAGGTACCCTTACTGTACCCGTCTGCTTCCAGATCGCCCTGTAACTCCGCCTGCAACGAAAAGAGAAAACATTACAACGTTCTACGTACTTTGCCTGCCAACCTCACGCCGGGTAAGCGGTAGGGTGGGAGACGGCGTGTCTGGCGCAAAGAGGACGCCAGAGAGGCGGAGGGAGGTATAAGTACCCTCCCCGACCTCTGTGCGCTGGAAGTGACGCGCAGTGCGCCGAGGCGAAGGACTCCTACCCTGAGTCCAACCACTAGACTAGAAGGGGTGGCGTTTGTGCCCAAATGGCACTAAAGGGCCGCCCTTTTAGGTGGCCCCCTGCGGGGGCAGCGGGCAGCCGCATAGTGCCATTATTGGCAACATCCCCACCCACAGTCTGAGCATTCATGAATAAATAAATACACAAGACAACTTTTGTTATGGGAAAATATTGCTGCAGGTTTATTCCATACAAAAGTATGCAATATGGTGGGTTATCTTACGGGCGATCCAAGGGCAGGCAGCTGTACCAACCTATGCTGCCCCGCCCGCCTGATGAGCCAGCACTGTGGGAAACCCAATCAGTGCTACACCTTTTGTGTGATCCTCCTCCGGATCACGTGACACATTGGTCCCTTATTACTCACGCCCCTTTCAGGGCGGAGCGTAGCAGGGCAAACCCCCGGTTGGTCAGGCCCCCAACCGCCCGAAGGACTAACGGGGCGCCGTCGCGGTTTTCCAGGAACCTGCCCTGAGGCTCCTGGTCTCTGGCTCTGGCACCCCTATTGTGCCACGCAGAGGTACCCTTACTGTACCCGTCTGCCGCAGAGGTACCCTTACTGTACCCGTCTGCTTCCAGATCGCCCTGTAACTCCGCCACAGCTCTGGAGGCGGCCACCGTTGCAGCCAGGGCCCCCACCAAAACAACTCATTTCTCACCTGTAACCTGCTTTCTAGGGCCTCCTGTATGTCCAGTGAAACGTGTCCATGCTGTGACAAGTGCACCCCATGTTTGTCAACTTAACCTTAGGCGTACGCCTGGATGGCCAGTGCCCTCAAGACAGCTGTCTTCTCACTTGCCACCTCTCATTTCCAGGGGCCCCTGCAAGGCCAAGGGAACAGATCCATACCCAATGGTGACAATAAACACCATGTTTCAAAGTAGCCCTTAACCTTAGCCTCAATCAGCTCGTCTCTGATGAAGCCCAGACCCCTCTGGTCTGCGAACTTACGCCCTGAACAGTTCACTCTTACAGGGCTGTTCAATGGCCTCCTTTGACTTAGCCCGTGCCACACTCTGCGGTGAATAATCTCAGGCCACCAGAGCTCACATTGAACCATGTCTATGCTGATCTCACCTAAGTCAGCCTTCATTGCTTGCAAGAATGCCCCCTTACCCACGGCAGTGAGGTCATTGCCTCCTAAATGGATCACCAAGATGTTAGGGAGACCTCCCCCAACCAGTCTCTGCTCCAATTTGTTCAGAGCTGTTCCATCTCATTCCGGGGGAACCCATCCAGACAAACTGCGTCTGGGAAAACCGCTTGGAGCAATTTATACTACTCCGGGAAGAGCAACTGCCTCACACTACCTGTAGGAATGTGATGGCCTCCCAGGAGGGAACTCTACTCTTACCATGGCTAAATTACCCTTGAGGCTAATGTAGGCTCCCACCTCCTGCAACCTGTAGTTGCAATCCTCCAGTATTTTTTGTGCTTTACACCCTTTCCCCCAATTTGTGGGACAGCATCACAGGTGCATTCCCACTGCCCACCCTTGGGCAACCCCATAGGTGAAAAATTACCTGCTCCGCTAAATTTTAATCATTGTTGATTACTGTTCGTGCCAAATGTTCTTTTACGTAGTAGCCTTTTGTGCTTGACACCTTGTTTCCCCATTTCTTTGGACGGCAGCACACTATGTTGGCTGGCAGCGTCACCACCCAGCGAGGCTACCATAGCTAACTGGGCGGGCATCGCTTACTGCAGGCACTTGTCACCTACCCTAGGTTCTGGGAGCACTTACTTCCCCCGTTGACCAGACGGTTGCACAAACCCCTTTCATTGCTAAACCCTGGTGACCACCTTCATGGTATCAAAGCTGGTTTGAAACAATACCTGTCTTGGGCCCACTATTGGAGACACCTCACCCTTTCGTACAATTACAACTTACGCAGCGCACCCCGCTTGCATAACTGCCGTCGGATCACAGATGCACAGTACCTACTGTCCATTGCCGACCCTGGCTGCTTTAAAATCTGCCAAAGTAACGGAAACCAAGATTCCCAGTTCGCCTGCCCTTACAAACTATGGGAATGCCTAATGTCCAATAACTTGTAGGCCAGCGTGATACACCTTGTTCTGGAGCCCCCTAAGGAACAGCCCGCTGTAGCTCAGCGGACTGGTAAAATTGTATCCCAGCCTTCTATTGTGTGCTCCCATGGTGAAGATTGGTGCCACTTTAACACCACTGGAGGTGGAGTACTGGTGGAGTGCTGCGGACCTACTGCCAGCATCCCCCATGTTCCGTCCGGGTTTCCTAAGCACCAGACCCATACCCTCCTAGTCCCCCTCGGATTTAACAGGGTTGACCCCAACCTGGGGTGCGATGGCCCGCTAGCCACTGGACCAGGATGTGAGTACTATCAGGGACCTCAAGCTTTACTCTATCTCATGCAGGGAATGGCCACCTGCAGCGCTCCATCATAACATTATCTTCACTGGCAAGTTAGCATAGCTAAATTATCACTTTGAGTCCAGTGTGGATTCCGCCTGCATATCCTACGCTAAGAGCAGAGTGCACCCGCTCTGTGATCCCCTGGAAGCTTGTCTGGCCTTCCTTTATGCCCAGGGATACCTCAAGCAACGCTCCAATTCCGAAATGATGGGACTGTGCAAGAACTGTAATTAGTCTACGCCTGCCCGAGTCCCCCGGCGGGCAAGTTGGCCCTGACTAACCTTGTGTTCTGGTGCCAGATTTGGGAAAGCGTTTCCCATGTTCTGTGAACTATTGTGCAGTTGGAATGCTGTATGCAAGGTGGGGATGCTAACCTGCCCCAGACTCTGCGGACACAACAGCCTGCGCAAGCTAGCGACAAACATCTGAGAAGCATGACAACCAAGAAAACCGTCCCCCAACACCCGGGGGCCATGCCTTGGCCTGTAACTATGCACATATAATAGAAAATTTATAAAGGTTCCGTAAATGTCACATATTTGGACTTGACCCTCAAACTAAGCCTGGCACCCTTAGGCGAGGACTGGCTCTCTCAAACTTCTGCTAATCTGTACCAGGGGCATACAAGTCAGTGGGACGGTATGTCCAGCTACCTGCCTATACTTGAATACTGGGAATGCCTGGTTTTCCTTACTGCGTTGTTGCCTCTTGTGTTCTAAACCAGTGTCTCCCCAACTTCTTGGGAACAGCGCACTTGTAAGGAGCAGACCCCACGCTCGCCAAGCTGCCATGGTTAGAGGCAGGTTAGTCTGCGCTAGGCAAAACAGGACCTGGGCATAAGATCCCAGTTTCCTAAAGTAAACATAGGTGTCCTGCTCCATTATCAAGTGTGCCATATGCACGCGGAAATACTTAATAAAGCCACCCCATGTCTTAATGATTTGAGGGTGCACCGTGAGGCTTCCTTCGCATTGAATTAAAACCTTCAACTGACATCTTGCCTGGCCAATATGGGCACATGCACACGGAGCATTTGCCGCAAAAACCTTCAGCTAAGCTTACAGTTGTGTATCGCCTGCCAGATGCTGTTGCTCTGTGCTGTGTAGGGCTACTCAGTGTGCCGCGGAGTGCTCTACTCTGAGTTTCCCTACTCATTCCCATCTCTGCCCCCCGGCTGTGCAGTATGCCCAGGTGTGAGAAGGGCCCTCCAACGTAGCGGAAGCCGCAGTCGAGATAACCTCCCCATAGTTTGCTGAGAGTTTTGGTCCCAAGGAGTATCTGACTCCCACTCCCTGCAATGCCCCACCCTTCTCAAAGACTTCTACCCGTGCACCGCCCAATGCTGTGATGTTTTGATCACAATCCTGACCGGTTGCTCACTGCCGACCCTGTGTGTGGTTTGGTCACCTAAGTGTCGCCCGTAATCTATCTGGGATGTTTGGTCCATCATCCTGTGACCCAGATGCTACGATCGTAGCCCGGTCGAAGTCCCAGATATCGCAACCGGATACCATGTGAAATAAATAAAGACACAGGTGAACAGTGCACTCACCAATTGTCATGATAATGAGCTCATGTTTAAAAGACCCATGTTTTGAGACCAGAGTACAATAACACTCAACGCCCAAGCCCCTATGGTAGCCCGGTCGAAATTACTCAGCACCGCGTGATGTGATGGCGGGTGTGGATTGGAGCATCCAAGCTGGACCTCAATGCTTAGCATGGTGAGCTGCGTAGTTCTGTCCCTTCTATCATTGTGTCCAGATATAGAATCAACCGTACCTGCCCCCTACAGCAAGCCAGGACTATCGGCTTTCAATGGTTGCTAGATGCATAGGGTAGATGAGCAACCGCTTATGGCTTAATTGTGAGAATATTGACCATGACCTGTGCAAGGGTCAGTAGACAACACTGGCCCCCTAAACCGCCAGAGTGAGCGCACCATGCGCACAAGGGAGGCCCTTACGTGAAACACGGACGCAGCAGAACCCGGCCGGTGTAAAAGACACCAGCAGCGTAAAGGAAGCCATGGTTTGAGCTTCTGGAGTGATGCTTCAACCGGATGCCTCCCAAGTATTGGATGCAAAACCGAACATGAGAAACTATAATTAACTGTACCACCAATTCACTATCTGCACTCAGCACGTTGCGCGATTGTTCCCCCTTGTCGGGATCCCAAAGACATTGGCCAATGACACATGCGCGTCTGTAGTTAACGCCATTCCCCGCTGCACATCCCGAGGGAGGGCGCTATGCTAACCAGAAAGGCCCTTGCATGAAACGGATGGTGGTATGGCATCCCTCGCCCTGCGAGCCAACGTAACTATCCATGGTACCTTAGCAGCTGTTTTCCGCTCATACCCACCATCTTAAAAAGGGCGAACCTGAAAGAATTTGAATCTAAGCACCACTGGCAGGAACATATCGTATCTTATGTAAAAGATCCTTTCTGACAACAAATTATAGATGAAACAAGCATTTTCATTGCAAGTCACTGGACAGCAGGGCCAATGGACGGCACCCTCTGTTCTGTTCTCGGCTGGCGTAATATTAGAAAAACAGTGGGGATGCCGGAAAACAGATTGCACATTGATTCCTATCTATGCTGACATACGCCCCCAGGCATCTGCCTCACACTGTTGGCGAGCCTGCCAGCCCCATTGCGGCGGGTACACCAAGCCCGTGCCATCCATCGACTATTGGTATTTGTCCACTGACACACATTACACATGGGGATGATGAGCTCAGCTTGCACCGGCGCTGGGGAGCGGCAGCAGCGAGTAATAACAGCGCACCGTAGCGCTGCAAAATGCAAAGATCAGGCCCGGCGGCATAGCCCCCATCGTTGAACAATGCCTGAAGCCCCGCCCATCGTCATAACCTTGACTATCCGCTTAAGACCAGTTGGCCCCGTGAGCCCTGGCCCATGCAGGCCAAATTCCTTCGAGCCGAATTTGAACCAGCGACCTAAGGATGTCAGCTTCACCCACTTCAGTACTCCGCTCTATCAACTGAACTATCGAAGGCCACATTCAAAAATACGGCTTACATTCTGCACAACGTAAAGGAACGACTAGGCATCCCTGCATATAAATTAATAACGCAACGATGAAGTACTACTGGAAGTTTATCTTATACAGATTTGATATTGCATTCTAACAGACACAACTATGTCTTTGTTTTCTCCAACTTAATATAAGCTGCTTTCAGTTACTCAGGAAGGTGCTCTCTAGACTAAACACTGCATTGGTAAAATGACCTCTTGAAAAATGCTTCAAAGTTCGTTTCCGATTCCGAACTCAGATTGCATGTAATCGCAGACAATACAATAACGCTTATTCTGATAAACTGCTTAATATTACGTGTGTTAAAATCTGTGCTTAGCATAGTGTGCCGCCCGACACTTTGCTGCTTCTGTCATTGCATCCAGGTACGTGTTACTATTTCTATTCTAGTTTGTACAAGTTGGGCATAAAAGGCCACGGTCTGGCATTTTCTAGGACATTGAAAAACCTCCTTCCAGTCGTCGCTCGGCCCCATTTGCCGCAGAGAAAAGGTTTCAAAGACACATACACCCCTACGACTGCTGTAAGACAGAAAAGTGTCCGTTTTAAAGAGCAACGCTTTGACACTGTACAAGGTTGACGAGAAATATGATGCAAACATTTTAATAGATTGTGTTAAAGGTTAGCACTCAATCACCTTATGAACAACTTAAATAAATGAGGCAGTGAAAAGGAGGGCAGTGTTTTAATTAACCGCTTCCTTTTTGTGGACTGTAGTGCTTTATTCAATGGCTTGTGCTTCACATAATCATCTGTGTAGGGTTCTTTTACATTGTCACAGAGGTTGTCAAGGTGCTGCCAAACGGGTTTCTAACCCGGCCTGTGAATCACGTGACGTTTCTAATTGCAGCAAAAGATGCAGGAGAATGGCAGTAAGACCGATTTCAAAAAACAACTAAAGAGTGAAGTCAAAGCAAAGGGAAGGAGCAACAACACAAGGAAAACCTTAATGTTTAAAAAGAACCCTCACTCACCAACCTAGTTGGTGACATGCTTCATCATTGGGTCCCCACCAGGGAGGTCGAATGCCTCTCCGGTGTGCTACAACGCCTGGTTACAGCGGAGCTGGTTTATTGTGATTGGTGTGAGTGATGGTGAAAATTAAAAGAAGCCTCGGTTTATTCCCAAAGAAATTTAATGGTGGAAAACCAGGCAACAGTAAAAACAAGTGTATTGGATGAAATCTGCCCGGCTAATTTGTCCAAGCCCAACCAATTTGTGAAGTGTATAAACAAGTGGTCGACATGTTTCTGCTTCAATGTGCAAATTGCGAAGCTTTCATCAGGACCAACCCACCACGGCGGTATGTGCACGCTAAGGCACACCCTAACCTGTGGGGGTATATCAAATAAACTCACGGTTTACCCGATCAGACCTTCAGAACTTCTGAAAGCCGTTATAGATCTGAAAAAACAATCAGACATGAAAACAGACACAAAGATGTTTACTGTAAATAGATCGTAGCTTAATTGTTTAGGCAACATATTTGTTTAGTGCCTCATGCTGTTTACATTGTGCTCTCCATAAAGTATAACGTTCTGCAAGAATCCTCATCTGCAGACCTAATAACGTTGGTGTCTCAACATTCATACTTTGTACCGATCAGGTGCATTCATCCACCTAATGGTTAATGCTGAACAATGGCGTGATACTAATTAAAGCACGCTAAACTCCAACATTGTGGGGAGTCATATTATAAAAACAAAAACAAAGGAACGTGACTAAACTGTCAAGACGTGGGTGTGGTAAGAACTCACGTATACAGTAGAAGTGGCATATGTGTAGGCAGTCTCAAATGCCAAATAAGGCATACAAGGAAAATGCACATGGAAAAACAAGGGCTTGTGGGAAGTTAAACTAAACTCCACAACATGAGTCCCGGTGGGGGCGCTTGACATCTGTTCAAGCCCTGTAAAATAAAATACGAAAGGGGGATGAGTACCAAAAGCACTCGCTCGGCTGGACAGTGCTACCTCCCCAGAGGGACTCCTGTTTACTTACTTAAATGAAGACCTGCGCCCGTTCAGCACCTACTAGTAGCCCTCCGTGGACCCGAATGTTAACTCAGAGTCCGAAGCACCTGGTATAAATACCGGCATGCTTTGCGCTACGTATGACCGATTTGCCATTGCAGCTCTGGGGGAGCAATGTTGGAATGCTCCGGTCAGCATCAGCTGTGCTTCTGACTGCTGAAGAGCAGCACAGGCGCCCGCGGGCAACTTCAATCAGGACAAAGTAATGTCCCCAGGATCACACAATGTGGGGAAACGGGGAGTAATTTACCCAGTAGCACCAGATGTGAGGAAACGTGGATTAGAAGCCTTGTTTTTACATACGACCTTTAACACAAGACAGATTGTCACCCGCAAGTTCTAACGTACTCTTATCAAGTAAGGATAAGAACAAGGCCCTGGTGAGGTTCAATATAACACAGTAACCTTATACGACTTCGCCTAGTGTTAGATTATGGCATCCCACCATGTGGCGCAATATCGCTTTCGTCTGCAGCAACATTTTAGCATTTGCGCATGAATAACCAGAAATGAGTTCTTGTTTGCAGCATTTTTTAGCACTACATAAGATGTCCTGTTAAGACAAAGCCAAAGTCATTTTACATTCCTTGAATTTGGAGCGGATGACCGTCGGTGCTGACGCACTGTTGCTGCCCTGATGCTCGCCTCTGCCAAAGGAATATTAGCATTAGGCTGCGCGTACAGCTTGGGTGGACCACTGCCGCTTTACTGCAGTAGCATGGCTGAAGCCACAGTAAAGGCAGTGCCACCAGGCAGGCAGCAGCGAGTGAAGTCTGAACTTGCCACTTCATTAGGAGGGGTGCCCTGCTGTTCCACCTCGCCCGGGACTGTTTGCCCTCTAAAGTTCAAGCTGTGTCTAATTTGTCTGTTCTCTGAAGTCGCCCAACAGCCAGGCCCTGCCCTGCCTCCATCCCCACAAAGGCAGGCAGCAAATCTGTAACCTCATCTAAATCCTGTGCCCACGGGCTGAGGCCCGGCAACCGGCACCGCCGGACGGCACCCGCCACGGGAGGAGGGGAGCCCTCGACGCTCGCTCCCTCCACACATGCAACCTCTGGCCCTGCGGACCCCGCCTCGGCACTTGCTCAGCCGAGCAAAGGGGCAGCGTAGGGGCAACGAGACTCGCTGCACCCACAGGCCAGGGCGCTGAATAGTGATGCAGTGAGAGGGGAGCCAGGCGCCGCTCGCTGCCCTGCCCAATCCACCGTCGGGACCCTGACGCAGTGCTGCCGATTATTCGAGTAACGGAGGGGGTCCCCAACGAGGCTCACTGCCCACTGCCTGTTCCACCGCGCACGAACATGCCCACGCGGGCCGCAGGCCGGATGGGAGTGAGCGCTGCTGAGCTCGCTGCTCTCGTCCCCACCACGCAAGTCCTGCTCACGCCGGACCCACGGGACTGACTCCGCTGCCTAGGGTCGCAGTGAGGGATGGTAGCCTCGCTGGCTCCCCCAGATGGTCCAGGACTTAGCCAACACCACGCGGCGAGGCTGAGCGCTTGCCCTAACCTGGGGGACGGCTGCAGCCCTGTGCCCCTGGGAGCTGACCAACCCCCTGGCAGACAGTAGCCTCGGCAGTGGCCAGGCATAGAAGTCTAGACTCCGCCGCCATGAGCCTAATGGGGGGGTGAATGCACTCACCGATTCTCAGCTCCGAGGGTCGGCGTGAAGGTAAGGCAGCCAAGGGATGCATGCCGTCAGGGCAGCGGGAGAGAGACGGCGTGGCTGGCAGAGACGGCGTGGCTGGCGGAGACGGCGTGTCTGGCGCAAAGAGGACGCCAGAGAGGCGGAGGGAGGTATAAGTACCCGACCCCGACCTCTGTGCGCCGGAAGTGACGCGCCTAGTGCGCCGAGGCGAAGGACTCCTACCCTGAGTCCAACCACTAGACTAGAAGGGGTGGCGTTTGTGCCCAAATGGCACTAAAGGGCCGCCCTTTTAGGTGGCCCCCTGCGGGGCCGCGGGCAGCCGCAGTCTTGCACTGCCTCCGAGACAACGACTTGTGCATGTAGGATACAAGGGGTGCGCCAACATCTAAAGATCATTAATAGCCAATTTAATTTAATGTGCATTGAAATCCTTAGTTTGAACTAAAAATAATTTTCTCCTCATAATTTATCATAATGCCAAGTACCAATGAAATCGAGGTTATTTATGGAAACCTATTTAAACTGATGAAATGATCTTCATGCACCTGCAGATCTATGCATTAACTATAGGGTCTGATTTGCATCAGGTTTGGCCGTATGTGCATATGTGTGTAGAAGCACACGTGTGCTCTTGTAAATCCTTTCCAAAAGTTATCAAACATGAAACGTCCCTGATTTATGATGCCAGTTTGCAATTTGTGGAAGCTCTTCAATTAAAATGCTCCATTGGGAGTGTGGCAGCAGCACCCAAGCAAACACGACTGTGCTCCTCATCTGTAGAGTATGATGGACTGTGGACACTAAGCCAGTACTGCACTGAGCCCAATTTAGGACTCAGGTGCATGCCCCAGGCCCAGTCATTGCAAATGTTACTGTTACCTCAGTAACCTGTCCCTGAACCATATTAGACTTGCAAAACACAAATCTGCTAAGCTTACACTCTTCTCTTGTCAGTACAGTCTCTCTCTCTGATGATGATTGATGCTGCGAGAGTGCGAGACGACTCAGGAGGACTCACTATCTATTCTCGATCTCGAGTCGAGTCGACTACACGTGCTCCCGTGCAGAGACTGAGGAGGAGGAAGGGTGGCCGGCCCGATTTGCCCAGCAACGGCAGAATGACCAATCACTGCATGGCTTAACAATAAGCCATTACAGTGATTGGGCATTGCTACGTTGGGCGCTGGGTGGGCCCTCCCACCCCGCGGTGCCAAGTCATGCCTCTGCTAGTGAGAGACTAGACTGGCAACCGCGCACTACATGCTGCAGCAGCCAATCCAGATGCTGCTCTCTTACAGAGAGCAGTGCCAGGATTGGGGTGAACAGGCAAACTCGCCGCTCATTTTGTAACTACTGGGGTCTGCAGTTTTGGGCAACCCCCAGTCACCTTGTGCTTGCTGACGTGAAGCCACTGTGCGCATGTTGGGTTCCTGGCCGGGGAAAGGCAGCCGGCCAAACCCAACATGCGCACTGCCAACCTGCCGCACACAGTGCGCAGTCGCACTTATTATTTGCAAATAAATGTATGCTTGACTGAGTTGACTCACTTGACACTGCAGACAGTGCGTGCCGCTCGGCTGGGCTGGTTGTCACGTGACATGATGCAGCCGCGCGACACGAGCGCGCTGCTTTAAATTATTAATACAATTTCAACATTGAAAGTTGAAATTGTATTAATAATTTAAAGCAGTGCGCTCTTGAAATGCGCAATAATTATAAGTGGGGCAACACCCCACCGCCCAAACGGAGAAACCACCACTGCGGATGAATCATCGCAGCTAGGGAGCCCTTCAAAAACTTGACAGGTTTGCGACTGAAACATTACACGCTCTGTGGAGTGTGACCTTCCTGCAAACTAGAGAATCACTAAAGGTTGTCTCGCAGTTCGAACCACTAATCAAAACTTCAATGTCCCCATTTCTACATCTATATCTGTACGGTAGCTTCCAGTACTCATGTATGAACTCCTACCCCAACGCCTCATACCTGCCTCCCTGATGGTGCTCTGGACAGTACTGAAATTGGAAAGTCGTGACTGGCAGTGTAATGTACCCGTGGATTAACCACTCAGTGGAAGGTGACAGCCACAGTAAAAGGTAGTTTTTCCAATTTTTCAATTTACAACATTGTGTATTTTGCATCTTTTTGTGCCATTGTGATCTGTCTTTCTGTAAGGTTATATTCAGAAAGCGGAGGCGTGCTGTTGATATAGCACCAGGGCACATGGCCAGAAAGCAAAGATTGTAGCGTCCAGCTTAGTGACATAATGGAGTGCAATTGCGACTGTCCATGCTGTAAAATAGACATATCTTGTTCCATTATGTCGATAGCAGAAGACAAAATGTTGCCCAGTGAATAAATTCTGGACGAGAGTGTGGTCATGCCATTATCGACCACAGCTAAAGCCTTTTCCAGGATAATCCTATCTATCTCACGCAATCTCTCAGCAGCCTCCTGTTGTGAGATTTTCCATATTTCATTATAAACAGCATATATAAAGCGCTTGCGACGTGGCTTCTTGGGACCTAACAGAAAATCCATAAGATCCATGTCATTGGACAGAAGGGACAAGTGTTGTTTCACCTGTGACAATGTCGAGGTTCTTAGCCACTCTAGGCATAACTTCCCGACACTGTAGGATGTCACCTCCCGAGTGTTCTGACTGTACATAGCGTGGGTCAGGCTTATGGATACTAAACCCTTCATTAGTACCCCTGAATCTTGATTGACACCTATTCGTGTCTATAGGCCAGACCAGCCATCCCTTCCACTTGGGGCTTGATGAATTGTACGTAGTATTGTGCATTAGGGCATCTAAGGTGTCCTCATTGTATGATGAAAAATGTTACCACCCCTCAAATTGTATTGGCGAGGGACTCGAAGGTTTGTTCATGTCCTTAATCTTGGCTAAACCAAGACTAGAAGTCTGTTGCACAGTTTTGTTCATGAAAATGATTTGATTGGGTATGAGGCAGGCTCTAAATAATGCCTCAGTTCCCTGAACCTGCCAATCTCTTGTCCCCCAGACAGATTTAGTGTCTATAGTGTCCCTCCAGAAGTCGAAACCCTGTACAGACAGTTGGGAGATGAAAGACGCAGAGTAGTGTTAGTCAGCATATTTTTCTTTGCAGATGATGGTGTGAACTTATAATAGTAAGAAGCTGGATTTGAAGTGTTAAATCCCGAAAAATATGCAAACTTTGGTGCAAATGTAGATGAACTACCTTTCGGTGGTGTTGGGCAATATTCCCATTGATGGTACATGAAAACATTTCATGGAACACTTGCTCTATGCAAGAAATGGTGACCATAATGCTGGTAACAGAACATATTATCAAAATGAGATGTATCATCGTACAATTCATTACTTGCAAATGCAGCCAATTGTTCTAAATCAGACATCATTATGCGTACAATTTCAATGTCCCAATCGTTAGAGATTGTACTAGAGGTGATGAAATTGTTCAAAGAAATTTTAAACATATGTGGAATTTTTAAAAGTTTAGTGGGACCATACACATCATAAGAAACCCTATCCCATACTATTCCATCGGGAACAGGAACTGTTGTAATGTTCACTAAGGACAAGTCTCTCTGTTCACAATGAGATGACGTGTGTGGTTTCAGAATCAAGTTCACATTTTTTACTGCAGAGCGTTCAGAGAGGGAAATGTCCATCTAAAACCAAGAGAAACACAACTGCTGTACCTATGTAGATTAGTAAAAACATTACTCCAACTGCAAGCCAAATCTGAAGCCATGGATAGACTAGATAAGTCTTTTCCATCCAGAGATAGAAATCATGAATCCGTTGTGTGCTGGGAACAGGTGCTGACGGTGTCTCTGGTTCACTGTTATCCGATGAGAAATCGTCGAAGTTGACGAAGTAGCCAGATGCAGTGCGATCTATTTTTGGTAGCTCAGCAGGTTTTGTGGAACTGCTCGATGACTCATTTTGAGACATGTTTACATAAATGTCGGTATTTAGCCGAATTGAAATCTGTGTTTCATTTGTGACTTGATGCTGTTCAATTTCAACAAATACTAATTGCATTCCGTTGTTGGTGACTCCTTCACTTTGTGGATTTGAATTTTCAAACGTTATGAGTCGCTCCATCTGGACTTCCTGTATGGTAGTGAGAGGAGATCGGTGGCTACCCAGGAGCCCACATGGCCTACTGTTGAGAATCGGCCACATAGTGTGGTTTGATCAGATCAATTGAGACAAATCTCTTTTCTTTTTTTCCGGCAAGGGGCGGGACAAGTACTGTTTTTGTTCCTCCTGCCGTTAGGACAGGTACAAATGCTCTGTATGATGGCCCAAATTCTTTCTTGTCCATGATCTTTTCCCTGACCAGATCCCCAACTTGCGGAATCCAGGCAGCCCTTGCCGGAACAGCTTCTCCAGTGGTGGCGCTTTTTACTTGGACGTTGCTTTGTGAAGCCCGGAAATCATTGAGTTACTGTAAGACAGCCAAACGATTATTGATGTCAAACTGCTTATCATCCGCCACTGTGCTGGCATTGTCGAGGTCGGGTACCCACATTCTTATCCCAAACAGGACTTCGAATGGGGTACGGCCTCCCAGGGATTTTCTTGGCATGTTTTTTAGTGCCCTCTGGACCCCATGTAGGTGACTGACCCAACTGCCACCCGAGCCTAATACCCTAGCTGTCAAGGACTGCTTTAAGTTCCGGTTCTTCCTCCGCTCCACAATCTAATTTCCCTCTGGATGATATGGGGAGGAGTACCGCAATGCCACACCCAAACTTTCCATGGCTTCCTTGTAAGCCCTAGAGCTAAACGCGGGGCCACAGTCGGAGTGTAATGTGCCTACTGCGTATGGCCCGATAAAGACCGCAAATCCTTTATGACGGTTCGGGCGTCAAACGAGTGCTGAGGCCAGACCCACAGGAATCTAGAGCAGGAATCCATTGCCACCAAGATGTACTTGTAAGGCACGTCCGATTGTAGGGGGCTGCAGTGGTCCAAATAGACACATGCGAGAGGTCTGTATGATATTAATAATGGTGTTTGTGGTGGACGTGTTATGGTGGAACCCTTCATCTGCTGACAGATGTCACACTTAAGGACGAAGTCCTTGGTCTGTTTCGTAAGACCTGGCCACCAATAACGCTGCTTCAGTAATGAAACCGTTGCAGCGATCCCTGCGTGAGCAGAACCCAGACCCTTGTGTGCAGCTAGAATTAACCCTAATCTGCAGTCGCAGTTTGGTATTACTCTGTCCCCCACTCCTGGAATCTGAGCATATGGAATGTTTTGTGCATCTAACTTGTAGGAGTACTTGAGTGGAAAACCTTTTGGCATGGCTAAGCTGTTACGCGTAGCGTTGACTGCTATCATGATAGCTCCGTCTATTCCCGTGCTAGAACGAGTGATTGCAGCAACGGCAGCAGTTCGCACTGTTGCCTTGGCGGCTTCATCAGCCAATGAATTCCCTTCAACGTGAACGCCAGCACGCTGATGACTCAATGTATGGCTCACATGAGCACGTGGCAAGCTCACGTTCAGCTTCGCCACCTGTTCCCACAATAGTCTATGTTTTATTGTGCAACCCTTTGAGTCCCGGAACCCATTTTGGCACCAGTAATGTAGATACTCATTGTATGACTGAACACAGTAAAACGAATTGCACACTATGAGTGTGGGGAATTCCCGATCCGTATTTTGTAGTGCCAGTATCAGGGCTTTCAGTTCGGTCAGCTGTGCCGTGCAATCTCCTAGAAACTGCGTTTGCGTATTGCTTGGATGGAATTTGCCATCCGCATACGTCCCTTTACAATTGCACATGATGCGCTGTATTGCTGTTTACTTCCTGGGGCAGGCTGAGCAGAACCATCAGTATAGATGATGTATTCATACTGATTCAGAGGCAGGACTTCATTCAGAAGGGGATATTCTTGTTTGTATTGCAGAAATGCCTGTGTTTTTAGTGTAGGATCGAATCTGTATCCTACATCTGTTGCAGTGAGAGAATTAGCCCATTGTATCCATCTTGGATGTAAGGCCTTCGCGTTCGGAATGCTTTCTTTTGTAACAGCCTCTAGGGTTGGTACTGGGGTCACAACTATTATTCATTTCCCCTGGGCCAGTGCTCTTTCTCTCACTACAGCAGTCTGTACTGCCGTGAGTATTTTTTCTGTCGATGCAAAACGCATTTCCGCATTGGTGTACACATGGGATTTGTATGCTATTGGTACTGTTTCGCCTTCATTAAATGTAATGTAGGTATATCCTACCCGCGACTACATGGATCACAAGGTTCTTGGCATTAACACATGTGTGTAAATGTTTGGAAGCTATCATGTCAGCTTGTATGGACCCTAACATTTCTGTGTGTTTTTCTATCCACTGGTGGACAGAAAAATCAGGTCTGATCAAATCGTAAAATGGTTTCATTTTTGCTGCATAATCGCAAATGTATGTTCTGCCAAAATTTAGGAATCCTAAAATGGATTGGAGATTCCTCTGAGTCTTCGGAGGCTGGCGCAGCGCACATTTTTCTAGAAAATTGACTGCTAGGCTTTTTCCCTCACTTGAGAGTTCATATCCCAAAATCAGGACATTGAGGTGGGCAATTTTTGATTTTTGAAATTGAATTTGTAACCCAATGTGGCGAACCCCAAGATTATGTTGTTCACCCTGCTCAAGTGCTCCAGCAGTTCATCGTCCGTCAGATAGATATCATCTATATAGGACAATGCCTCCACATCACAATTTTGAAGTAGCTCTGATACTCTTGCTGAGAATAGCCTGGGGCTGTTTTCATACCCCTGGGGCAATCTGCAGAATTGGCGTTTTATGCTTAGGGCCGAGAATGCTATCAAATATCTGCTTTCAGGCGCTATATTTTGGCAGAAGAATCCATTTCAGATGTCAAGTGTGGTTTTGTATTTCTTCCGCACAATGTTATTCATTAATGCAGCGCTATGTGCGTTTTGTACTGCAAATGTTCTGGTGCATGTGTTCAAATGTCGGTAGTCTAAAACTAGACGGTACGAATTGTCAGGTTTCATTACGGGAAACAAAGGGTTATTCATTGAAGAGGTGCAATTTTCAATTACACCCTGATATTCAAGTTGATATAAGATCTCCCTGACTTGTTTTTTGGCTTCATTTTTAACTGGGTATTGTCTTTGTGGAGTTGGAGTAGTTCTCAACAGGATTACATGGTGAGGTGACTCAGCATCCCATCCTACGTGATTACGATAAAGGGCAGGAGCTAGCGCAAGCGCGCACTCTTGCACGTAGGAATGTTTCAGGGACTGTGGGACTAGGTCAGAAAAGGCTGGTATAATAACCTCTTCACCTCTGGGGCAGCCAATGACAAAGTCTGGTGGCCAATCTCTATCAGCCAAAAGGATGTCATATCCGTATGTAAGGTCCTCCCAAAAGAGACCCTTAACCTTCCTGGGTATGTCCCCCTCCATTTGCAGTGTAATTTTGTGTAAACGATGCGGGACAGTGACCCTAGTATCAGTTGTTTCCACCATGATGTATTCATTCAACACTGCTGTCACCAGAAATTCCTTCAGGTTCTGGCGAGCTATTGTTAATTCTGCTGCGCTGTCTAGCATCGTCAGTGCCCACTCCCCGTTCAGAAGCAGAGTCCTCAATATTCTGGGCATGTCTCATTTTCAGGCCAGCTACTTTCTTCTTTTTAAATTGTGCTTTTTTGGGTTTATCTTCTTCTTTGATAATGTAGTCTGAAGTGTAATTTGTCTCCCTTTTCGGCTTTACTCGCTCTTGTGACCGTCCTTCCCTCTCTGAGTTTTTGAATGGACCCTGAAAGGAACGAGAGGAACGAGTATCAGTATCTTAAGACCTATCAGGTTTTTTGATGTTATCGCGATTCCTGAGGTTATACCTCCTCTCTGAGGGCTCCTGTTGAGGAGACCCACCCCTTGGTTTTTGTGAATTTTGTTTGTTGTTATTTCTTTGTTGTTTATTATCCCATTTCTTTTTAGAGGAATCCTGTGTTTGCTTTATAGTATCTTTTTCAGTACTGCCCACCAATTGTGGTTTCCCAGGTTTAGCTCCCAAATTATCTCTACCCAGCGAAGCATAAGTTTCTTCGATAATTTTTGGTAATTCACGCTCCTGTTGTGCAGGAGTCCATTCCCTTAATTGTTGGCGTATAGCCACTGACGCTGCTTTCCCTTTGATGTTACTCAAAATGAACGTTGATACTTGGGCAAAATTGCCTATCAGTTACATCCCCAAGTCCAGGGCTGGTTCTGCCCGTACTCGTTTTGTATTTGTTTCAATACATCAGGTATGACTGCTATCAAGGGGGTACCATAAATCCTAACGTACTCGGCAGCGAAGATTGTACCCCAAGTTGTGCAATCCTCAATCGAGGGAGCTATCCCCAGTGGCAAGCAGATAGTTAACATTCTGTGTTTTTCCTGCGGGCCCATATGGGGAAATACTGCCTCCAGCTGTGTTGTTTTTGTGCGATCCAAAACGGAATCTGATCCCGTTTGCCGGGCAGTTTGCCCATAATCGCGTTCAGTGTTTGTGGACTGATTGTAGGAGTTGTCAATTGAAGATGACTAGCTGGAGCAGCCTGCGCAGGTTGTAATGTGAGTGTACCTATGATGAATTGTGTCATGTTTCTGTAGAGTTTCACTACATCTCTATAAAGAGTGCATAGCTCTGATGCTTGCAGTGTGTCAATGTCTGGGTGCGGTGTGTAAGCAGACAGAACCGGCCATGTCGCTCCGTCTTGGCTGAATGGACTGAGTCTCACATTTGCTGTGGTGTGTGGGAGGGCGCCTTTAAACCACTTCATATGTCGTGGTACTTTAACTGGACCTCTATGTCCTCATATGGAATGTATTCTTCCGGTATTTTATCTTCAATGTAAGTGTGGAACTAATTTGTGCGTGCAACTGCAGTCGTGAATCTAACCCAGGAATAGAATACCTCTGTCCTGAAAGCCTCGTGTGCCTCAATCACAAAGACAACCGCTCCACCTGTTGCGGTGAGGCCGTGTTGTATTAATTTTAATGTGACTGCTTGTCTGCAATTTTCTAAAATGTTAAGAGCCCCTTCCGGCTCACCATCCTCCGTACTCGGGCCACCAGTATCAGCGTCCCCGTGGTTAGACACTGTAGGAGGAAAAAATAAGGAAAGGAGACAAAGGTTTGCACAATGTAGGGAACAATGATCCTTCAAGCTTGATTGAACCTACAGCCAGTACATAGGATGTACCTACTCAGCTGAGGCAGGTTTTTACCTTCCCACACCAGACGTCTCCGGTTAATGTGAGTAGGGGTCTCTGAGAAAAGCACGACTGAGCTACTCAGATTTGACTGGTCTATAAGAACCAAACCAACATTGGGCACCATGTCGTGTAGTTCCTAAGAATACTTAAGATCTGCGTGTTGGGATAACATAAACTAAGGGATTGGTGCCAAGACTGATTACCGGCACCCCTGCAGAATATCTTAGCCAATATACCAGCTAGCTCACAGTGCCATTATTAGACCCCTGATCTCACAGAGAAGCTGATCGTCTCTGGCAACCACTGAACATGACAACCCTGACCCCCAGGGATCGTGGAAACAGTACACCGCTTTTCGCTCACTCACTCGTGCTCAGAGAAGTACACAGAATAAATGATGGAGCATTTTCAATAAGGATTTATTGAACCAGCATCATTCTAGTGTAAAATGCATGTACTGCAGCAATCATTAGATAGAAGCAAAGATATACAACCACTATTGCCAATAGAATGAACATTAGACACATTTTTACCATTGCGCTAAAGACAGTGAATATGTGCGATCATATAATGCACAGTCATTTTGCGTACTCCTACTAATGCAGACCCTATCTAAATGTACCTAATATGTATATGGATGTAGAAGCATGTATGTCGTGTAGAAGCCAAGAATCTCCTAGGAGAAATCCAGCCCCATTACCTGGTGGGAGAGAGAATGAAGGATCCTGTTTTGGTCTCGGGTAAGACACCCCGCAAGGGACGTCAGACCGGTGCGTGATGATGAGTCAGCAAGCAGGACCCCGCGTCAGCGTGGAAGCCTCTCTTCTCTGATTAACTCAGTGATGGTGTGTGTCTTTTATACCAACAGGTACCCACAGGGGTTCTACCTAAATCGATATTCTGTTGTCACAATGATGTAAACAAGCCTAGGGCTAGTTGCAACCATGCACAGTATGCCTGTCGTCTGAGGATGACAATGGTGGTGACCTATGTACAGACAAATTATGCAGGGGATTAAGATATGATACAGAGAATCCTCATGCCTAACAAATGAGGGGATTTTTCTGAGAAAACCACATGACGTGTTCAACACATAAGTAGGCAAACGGTCAGCACTAGCTCTGTTATATGGTGAAGAGTAGGGCGAATATAGGTGAAAGTTGCCTTACTATATAGGCCTAACTTCTAAAGTATAACACCAGACATGCATGTAAGGATACAATACTTGCATGTGACGGGCAACGGCCCCCTTTGGTCCGCTGGCTCGCAAGCTCCCTGCATACTCACGCTGTTACTTCGCTGACCACACTACAACAGCATTGAGACGCCGATCTGGGTCGACCACACACCAATCTGGACTGGCAGCGCATTGTTGAGTACCCTACGCTGGAAAATCCCACCGCAAGGGAAACCGCCACCGGGCAAACAAACTAAAACCGGAAAGCGGCTACTTGAGGACCTTGAACACCTTAACCTCAGAGCTATCAATGGAAGACCCCCTGCAATAACTCATTGCTCGTCAACAGCTAACACAATACTAGATTACACTTTTATTTCGTTAACCCTATTTCATCAAATCTCTTCATTCCAGCTGGGTGACAAAGCTGATAGTGACCATCGGCCTCAAGTAATCATGCTTAGAACAAACATGCCTATGTTCGATCGGTGTCTGGCCCCTCAAGGATCAGAGTTTACAATACAATTTAGAAGAATCAAGTTTGCACAAGCAGTGGACAATAGCCTGCTTGAAAATGCAATACAGCACTTTGAGTCACGGGTTGGATCAAGTGAAGTTGGGAAATGGGAGAATTTTCCTACAACAATGGCAGCTTATGCCACTTCGATCAGACCAATGATCCAACAGAGACACAGCAGCATGAAGCATATCTCAAAAACTGACAAAAAGAAAATTAAGCTTATTAAAAACTCAATTTATCGTACGTTGAGACATCTTCGATATAACCCAACTGACAAAACGCAAGTAGCATTGCTACGAAAGCAAAAGGTGCTGTTGAGGAAACAAAAACGGAAAGCCAACAGATCCATGGAGGACGAGCTCTGGGCGAAATTGCACACCAACACCAAACAGAGTAACAGTGCAAGATTCTGGGGAACAATAAACCACTTCATTTGTCCTTCGCATGAGGGAATTTCCTCCAATATCTCAGAAGAAGTCTGGGTAAATTACCTCAGGATTCATTTCCATCAAGACATTGAATCCGTGGCTTTGGAGCCAAAAACCAAAATCAATTCAGGATGTGCGCCAACTGACACTGCCTGGGCGGCATGTAACTCTATAGACCTTGAAAACCCAGAGGGACACTTACCAAAGGATGTACCGTTAAATAGCAAAATCAGTACCATCAAGCGGAAAATAGGGAAGGGCAGGAGAGAGAGGGCCCCAGGCCCTAACAGAATTCCACTGGTTCTTTACAAACAAGATGCAAATGTCCGGGCCGAGGTGCTTGAACCACTTTTCACAGAAATAAGGTTACTGAACATACTTCCACACTCCTGGAGAGGATCAATAATTTCTCCAATCTTTAAGTCAGGTGACAAGTCTTTGCCAAAAAACTACCGCCTAGTGGCACTCATGGATAACAAGGCAATGTTTTTCGCAGTAACACTACTAGAGGAGCTCCAGGCTTGGGCCACAGAGAAATCAGTAATCCCATGCCACCAGACTGGCTTTGCTAAAACAGTCAGAACAACTACAAACATCCTAGCCATGGCAATGCTAATAGACAAGGCGGAATCAACAAAAAAGCCACTACACCTATGTTTTATCGACTATAAGGCCGCCTTCGATCATGTAGATTGCAACAGCTTGTGGTCCAAACTGAGAAGCTGGGGCATTCCACAGCCTCTGCTAAACCTGTTAATCAACCTGCATACTGATACATGGGTGCAGATAAAGCTGGGTGATGGGTCACTCCTGTCAAGGCGCATACTAACTGAAAAAGGTCTCAAACAGGAATCTGTCTTAGCACCCATTCTGTTCAACTTGTTTTTAGCAGACCTCGTTCCGGTATTAAACATCTGTAATTCACACGCCCCAAGACTAGGAGGCTTAACACTACCATGCCTCCTTTACGCGGACGATATAGTCCTGATCAGCCACACACAATTGGGCCTACAACACCTCTTTAACACCGCGCAGAACTATTCAAAGTCAACAGACTAACCATCAACCTTGAGAAAACAAGGACTATGACGATCAGCAAAAACCGAAAGAAACCCGCAGTTTGGTTCTGGGGCAGGACCCACACTGAAGTTACATCGGAATACAAATATCTTGGCGTGACTATAGACAAAGGTGGCCATTTCACTGTCAAGAAAAACAGCATCAGACGCAAAGGCCTCGCCCTGGCTGTCTCATTAAAAGACCTCAACTCCAAACTAAGCGGCCCGTCGATTCTGCCCTTGGCACAAGTGGTCCGCGGCAAGCTCTTACCAACAATTGCCTATGGCAGCGAAGCACAGAGGGGAAGGGATGCAAAGGTACTTGATAACACAGTTACAACAGTATATAGGATTATTCTTGGTCTGCCCAAATATACCTTACCAGCGCAAATCAGACTAGAATTTGGTATACCGAAACAGTCTTTGGCAAGACAGGGGGCGTATATTATCACCTGGGACAAAGTCCGGAAATCTGCACCAGGAACTCTCAGTCAATACCTGTGGAAAAAGTTATAACAACAAGCCGCCTTACCCGCTTCTAAATACCTCAAAAGTAGCCTGACTAATATGGGGCTAAGCCAGCTCTGGGACACTCCTACAAACAACATCATATTAAAAAAATTGGTTTGGAAAACGGTCAAGCATCTTTCGTGGATTGAGGATAAGGCTTCTCTTTCAAAAAGCGCACATGGATGGATGACCTTGATCACCTATACAGCTCCAGCTGCTCAGAATTATTTTGACCTGGGGTATGCCAAAGCCACCAAAATTAAGTTTTTGAAGCACAGACTTGGTCTACTACCCTACATACAGCATTTCCCACATTGGCTAAGGAAAAAAACAGGTTCTACCTGCCGCCTATGCGGCTCAGCACCAGAAGACCTGCAGCACCTGCTATGTAGATGTAAAGACCTGTTGGAAGAACGTAAACAACTATTAAAACACCACTTCAATCAGCGAGGGATACGCACTCAGAGACAAGCAGTGCTGGCCTGTTTTGCACCTGGTGACCCACAGTTGAATTGCTGTCTAGTGAAGTTCCTGAGTCTGGTGGAAAAAAATGCCAGTACAAAAGACATGAACCTGACCCAGGATGGTCCCTCATTTTAATTACGCAGATCGGACTTTTAGAAGAGGGCAGCTTCCACTTATTACATCAGTCCTGATGAAAGCCACCTACAACGAATAAATTATGCTGGTTTGAAATATGAGATCAGCACTTTATTAAAGACTTAACCACTTTTTGTACTAAGAAGCACTTTGTTTAAGCCTGGCACCAGGCGCGATGGGAAGTAGCGGACTGGAACTGAGAACTTTGCTCCCTTGAAACATGCGCTAAACTAAAAACAGACTGGTTACGATGAACTACTTCTCAGTCGCTATAGTTTTAATAATATGAACGAGTAAATGTTTTTTATTTAATATTATATGTATAAATGATCTAACTTGTTGTTTTATCGCATTGCAATGGTTTTTATTAACTATGCAAATAAACGGGGGCGTGGCTTGGCGCACGGCAAGATGGCCGCACAGTAGTGTAGCTCTGCTGGCCGCCGCAATTATCCTGGCATTATCCTGCTCTCCCTGAGCCAACCGTCGAAATAATTGGGACGACGGTGATCGCTGCTGCTGGGGGCCCACCGAGGGTGAGTCGGTCAGTGAGAGACTCATCCGTGGGGCTGGTAGCGTGAATGCTGATCACCCTGACCGGGGCTAAGATGGCGGCTGGACTGCTGGAGGCGGGCGCCGACCCCTAAGATAGCTGCCTCTCCTGCTGTGACCGGGCTGCCTCCCAGGGGCGATCTGGGACCCGGTGTGCCTGGGGTCCTCAAACGGAGCTGAGTGACGCCGGATCTGCGGAGAGGGTCCGCTCCCGGGTGTGTGCGCCGGTGTGCTGGTGGACGCGCGAACGCGGGTGCCTCAGTGTGCTTGGCGCCTCTCATCACGCAAGGGCCCGGCGCCGCATCGTTAGGTAGGCCGCAGGGGGAACGCAATCGTACCACCACCGGATCAGCGGCTGCCTGCACGTCGACCTTGACACTATATACACGGCCCTGCAGCGCGGGACTGATATTGCTGTTTGCCGCCACCGCACCTGGGGCCCGGACCTGCCTACTGTATAGAGCGCTCTCTGCCGCGGCATACCGGAGTTCCCTCTGTCGCCGGTTGCTAATCTCCGGGGCGTTAACTGGAGGGGCTTTTCACTAGCGGACCTGGCGTCTGGAGTCATTGGGGCAGCCTGCTGTATCACCCCAACTGAGGCAGGCGAGTTGGCTGGCATACTGGCCCGGCCTGCACCTCGTGGGCCGCCTCTCGGTCCACGCACATCCCTGCCCTCCCGCCTGTACTACCTGGTGCGCTCTGCTTCCACGGCCAGTGAGTAGTCTGCGCAACGTAGGCTGCACACCACGACAGATGGCTCCCTACTTCTGAACTGGTGGGTGACTCCCCTGGGGTCGTGTTCGCTGTTGGTGGGGCTGTGGTTCCTGCGTCCTGCGCCTTACAACCAAGATGGGCAAACCGGAGAAAAATCAGCCCAGACTTACCTTTGAGCTCCGTAAAGGTGGTAAGTCCTCTCAAACCGTTGCCTCTGACTCGGAGCTGGACTCTGCGACCTCGGCCCCCTCTGCCCTGGAGAAATCGCTGGCGGCCATTCACACCAGTTTACAGGCCATTGATGGACAGATAGAGGCACTCAACGGTCGCATGGACCATTTCTCCTCTAAGCTGGACAAACATGCGGCGAGGATTGGAGAAGCCGAGCAGCGAATTTCAGACGCGGAGGATGGCTTGCAGCAGATGACCGCCAAAACCACAGACATGGAAAAACTGTTGGCTGTTATCCAGGCAAAGAACGAGGACATTGAAGCGCGATCACGGTGCAATAATGTGCACATTTTAGGTCTGCCGGAATCTACAAATGTTGGGCGCCTGGAAGACTACATTGAGAAGCTGTTGCGGGACATCTGCGGAACTGACAACCTTTCTAGTATGTTCGCCATGGAACGAGCTCACAGGTCTCTGGCGGCGCGGCCACCTCCTGGTGCTCCCCTAGACCGATAATAGCCCAGCTGCTGAACTTTAGAGACAGAGACACTGTATTGCGCATCTCTCGCCAGCAGGGAACAGTGAACCATCAAGGTAATGTCCTATCATTTTATCCAGACTTTACGGCATCAGTGCAGGCAGCGCAAGGAGTTTCAGGGGGTTAAGAAACTGCTCATGAAGGAACAAATCAAGTACGCTATGCTTTATCCAACTCGGCTGCGCATAGGCCCGGAAGATAATGAAAGAATCTTCACTAATCCGAAGCTGGCCAGGAACTATGCTAAATCCCTACGACGTCAAGGCCACTCCACAGCCTCCACTTCGGATGTAGATGACTGAGTAATGTAAGACTGTAATGCTCCTAGTGTTCGCTTATATTGCTTAGGATTGCATACTGATGCCTACCTCTGTATTGTAACATTACGCACACTTTTGGTATTACTGTGCACTCTTGGGATAGTGGGGGGTTCCACACTGTGCTGAATGGTTGCTGCACGCTTTCATATCCTAGAATGTTCTTATTTTGAGTCACTACATTCTTGATAGCTGATAACTACAGGGCTTGCTGGATGCTATGGCGTGCCTGCGGGGGTGGGCTGGACGTCTTCATTGTTCTGGATTCATTACTGCCCCTCAGATTGTTATCATGGGTCGCACCCGACTCGCACTGTCGTCTGACAGATTTCTCCTCCGAGGTTTGAATGGGCGGATGGTGGATGGGGTTTTTTTTCCAATTACAGTGGCGGCCCTCTCCCGTCTTCATCTGAGAGGGAGTCTCAGCCGCTACGTTCCCCCAATGGGTGCACCCCACAAGCTGTGTTATGGAACTCTGTTTTTGTTGGGGATGTTCTTGGCATTGGGATCTGTCTTTAGCAATTTGGGGCTGCTGAAGTGGGTGGGGGAGGGTTGGGGTTCTTGTTAATTACACTCGAAGGTACGAGGTTCAGACTGTACTTTATCGTTGGTGCCCACATTGCATGCTACATATACTGTATATCGACTACCGTCCACGTGAAGGTGACCACTTTGGGAGATGTCCATAGGTGAAACGTATAACTGCATAACATGGAACATACGTGGGCTTAACACCCCCAAGAAGACTCGCCAGGTACTGACGTATTTAGACAGGCATGCTGCACACATTGCATTGTTGCAAGAGACACACCTGAGCAACCGCTCTGAGTTCGGGGTGGCACATAAATGGGCGGGCCTTCGGCTGGCGTCCTCCTGCTCTAACTACGCTAGAGGGGTGCTTATCCTCATCAGAAAAGGGATACCATTCCAGCCTATATATACTAGAACGGATGCTGAGGGCCGCTGGGCTATGGTACAAGACAAGCTAGGAATGTCCATAGTTACGATTATTAACATGTACGGACCAGTAGTGGATGACCCAACGCCCTTTCTTGACATGCTTCATGTATTGCGATCATGGCCAGACTCTGCGATCCTATGGGGAGGCGATTTGAACACCCACCTTAACCCACAAGTAGATAAATCCAATCCTTCCGGGGCACGCACTGTTAAAGTAGCTCAGTGTGTACGAGACGCAATGGCGGAACTCGGGCTGGTTGATGTTTGGTGGTTGCGTAATGCGGAGGCTATTGGGGGTACACACATCACTCCAGCATTTAATAGCTGGTCCCGATTAGATTACTGGTTGTTGAGTGAAGAGGCTAATGGGTGGACTACAGCAGTACACATTCTACCGCGTACATTATCAGACCATAATCCTGTTAGCTTAACTATCGGCATCCCCACAATTCCACGTCGCCCTTTCACCTGGCGATTCCGAACTGAAGCATTGCTCGATCCGATCTACAACAACACCATCAGGACCGCTATTGTTCATTATTTTGAGACGAATGTGGGTTCGGTGGAGAGTCAATCTACACTCTGGGAAGCATTCAAGGTGTCAATACGGGAAGTGTGCATAAGTACTACAGCGGGGATTCTCAGAGACATCAGGGGCCAACTGTCAAAAACCGAAAAGGCACTGGGGGAGCTGGAAGAACAGTACCTTAGTGCACCATCAGCAGATTTGTTAGCACACATACACAAACGCTTGTCGGAATATAATGCTCTAGCGGACACAGAGGCAAAATACATTGCAAGGCGACATGTGGCTCGTACATACGGGGAGGGGGTAGACCGGGCAAATTTCTGGCCTCCAAACTGAAGTTCCGGGCTGATCATCACCAGGTTGATCATATAATTGACTCCCGTGGCTCGGCGTACTTTACTCCACAAGATATAGTGGGTCAATTCTGACGATTTTACTCGGACATGTACACCACCCGTGGTGGGTTGGAAGCTGAGGCACTGGACGATTACTTATCGGATATAGCCTGCGCCTGGCTTTCAAACGCCCAAAGGGAGTATCTGATGCAGTCCATAGATGAGACGGATGTGAGGGATGCTATTCTCTCTCTCCCTAACAACAAGGCCCCAGGGCCGGATGGCCTATCGGCAGAATTTTATAAGGCGTATGCCGATCTCCTTATACCCCATCTTTTGGAAATGTACGCAGAGGCTCACGAATCTGGGATCCTCCCCCTCCCTAAGACAAGCACTGATCATCACTCTGCTTAAAAAATATAAACCGCCCACGTCCTGTGAATCGTATTGTCCCTTATCACTAATCAACCTAGATGCAAACATTTTTGCAAAAATACTAGCTACGAAAATTCAACCGCTGATGCCCATCCTTGTGCTCCCAGATCAATCCGGGGTCATCCCTGAGCGTTCCACCTCCCATAATTTGCGTACTATTTTTTCTATGTTTCATGTCCTTAATCCGGAGTTGTCGGCGGCTGCGGTTTCTTTTAGACGCGGCCAAAGCATTCGACTCTATAGAATGGAGATACATGTTACATATACTGCACAGAATGGGATTCCCTGAGGGGTTGACGAGGTGGATACAGGTGTTATATACAGACGCGTCGGCGAGGGTGAGAGTAGGCGGCTTCACATCGGAGCCTTTCCATATTGAAAGGGGCACTAGACAGGGATGCCTCCTGTCCCCTCTTCTTTTTGCCCTCGTTCTGGAGCCATTGGCCTGTAAAATCCGACAGCGCCACAGGGAAGCTGCCTTAAATTTTAATCATCGACCGGTTGGGATTTCCATGAACGCGGATGACATGGTCCTATTCGTACGAGATCCTCAGCAGTATTTATCTCCAGTCATCCGTGAATATATACGATTTGGTCTATTCTCGGGACTGAAAATAAACTGGGAAAAATCGGTCATCATTCCCTTGACACTAGCTACGCCCGCGCCTCAGCTGGAATACCCTTTGGTTTGGTCTACAGGCCCGGTAAAGTATCTAGGTGTCTGGATACACTGCGATCCCGACATTGTCATTAAGGAGAACTACGGCATGGCCTATAATAGGCTAGTGCAATAAGTGGACAGGTGGCTACACCTCCCGTTGCCTTTGGCTGACCGAATAGCAGTGATTAAGATGGTAATTCTCCCTCGGTTTTTATATCTTTTTTGTAATATCCCGATCAAACTCCCTCAACATTTTTTCAAAACAGTACGAACCCAACTCTTAAGGTTGGTATGGGGTGATAAACAGCCCAGAATTAGCTGGCGTACATTAACCCTGGCTTACGATAAAGGGGGATTCGCGGCTCCTGATTTTTATGTATACTATCTTTGCGCCCAAGCCCAATACGCGTACTACTGGTTCCGGACGCATGACTTTATCCCACACATTGAGGTGGAGGACGGGGATGCCCACCCTGTTCCGCTTGCAAATATCCTCACATACACTAATAGACGCACGCCCAAATCCGAGATCAATACTATCGATACGACTATTGCAGCCTGGCAGGCGATCGGCAGGCGCGCTCAGAAGCACCCACTCTATGCACCTGCTTTGCCGCTGGCGGGCCATGCTGCTCTCTCGGTAACTCAGGAACAGGGGCCTATGAGAGCCCTTAAGGAGGTTGGCATTTCACACATGAGGGACCTATTTCCGGGAGGTGGTTATCTCTCCGAGGATGATACGGACCACATTCTGAATCCCACATTACTGTTTCAATACTCCCTCTATCGCCTAAAACGCGCAATTAAAGATCACTACCCTGACTTTCCGGCAGAGCCCCTATTCTCCAGTCGCTTCAACTGCTATTAGTTACCCCGACTAAGAAGAAATTGATTACCAAACTATATAAGGCTGTACAGGGAGAGGCAGTGACTGGACCAGACATCAGTCTAGAGCGCTGGAACTCTACATTGGCTTCCCCGATCCTCCCAAAGGAATGGGAACAGGTCTGCACTCTCACAGGTCGCCTCACCCCTAATGTCAATCTGCGTATTATCCATTTTAAATTCATACATCAAATGTATCATACCCCGGCTAAATTGTGTAGAATGGGACTGCGGGATACAGATAATTGCAAGCGGTGTGGCCTCCCACAGGCCGATTTTATCCACCTGGCATGGCAGTGTGAGCGGGTGTATAAATACTGGGAAGGAATGATTGCACGCATACAAACCATGACATGAATAACTCTACAGTGTACGCCTCTAGAATGTCTCCTTGGCTATGTCCCCCAGTTGCAGGCTGCTCTGGGTAAGTTTGTCAGGGTGGCTCTTCTTCTCGCCAAGCGGCGCATTATGTTTACTTGGGAGAGCAGATTGTCCCCCAAAGTTGATGAGTGGCTCAAAGACCTAGTGTATTGCCGCAAACAGCTAGAGTTGTATGCCGAGGAACTGCCTGTGTCGTCCCGACCTAAAGACATCTGGTCGGCATTAAGAGACTATTTATTATATCGGACTCATAATGAAACTGTGTAAATTGCTTGCCAATGTATATTGGGGTGTTCTCCGATCTCTGGACATGGATAGATTGCTGCCTTGGGACGTGGCCAAAAATATGCATGTAATGTAACATCTGACCATAATATGTACCTTTTCGAGTTTGTTCTTATTGTTTTTGGTTACTGCCGCCTATCATGGCAGAATGTCTGTACGATATTGTGAAAAAGCCAATAAACAAATTTAACAAAAAACTATGCAAATAAACTAAACCAACCAACCATACACTATTAATGTATAATGTAAATAAAAAACGGGGCCAGGATGCAACCTTGGCGGACTCCCCAATTTAGCTTAAAATGCTTAGTGCATTCCCCCATTGCTCCAAATTGGACTGAGGCAGACAAGTTAAAATGGAGATCGTTCAGTAATAAAACTAAATTTGTATCCACCCCCATACCCAGCATGATATTCCATAACTTCTCCCTGTTAACCCTAGCAAATACGGTACTCAAATCCCCAAAAGTCAGATTTAAGTCCCCTTGTTTCGCAACTGTGTATTTGTTAATAATAAGATAAAGGTTGAGACATCGGTCAACCATCCCTAAACCAGGCTGTAAGCCATATTGAATATCGGACAATATGTTTTGATCGATGGCCCAATTCAGTAGCCAATTCAAGACAATCCGGCCTAGAAACTTGACCGTAGAACTGATCAGAGAAATGGGGCAGTAACACTTAGGATCAGAGCGGTTACCTTTCTTAACAAGCATTTACAATGCAATAGGTCTCGCAGTGACATTGTTTAAAGCTTTTAGCATTGTAAATGATATTGTTTATTATATTGGTTTTTTTCTAAAAAGTATACAGTATATATTATCAATTATGCACCATTAGACTGGAGATGACACCCATCACTACTGTGCAATGTGTCAATTATGCCCCTTTTGCTATTTTTATGTTTAAAGCAGGCTTCTAGTATTTAGCCAAGTGTGTATAATAAGGCATGCCAGTGTATTTGCCCAGAAACTTCATTACATTTTTGGTAGGCACGGAGGATTAAGTGATTTGCCCAGAAACGTTATTTAATTTTTGGTAGGCACAGAGGATTAAGTGATTTGCCCAGAAATACAGGATATGAAGCCCACGCTAAGACCGAAACCTGCTTCTTTAGCTCCAAATTTGGCAGCTGTAGCCATTACGCCACAACCTCGGGGTGGGGGTCCTTTTATTTAAAAACGAAATATGAGCCACACAACACGTTTTTAGAAAGCCCCTGTGCACAAGCACGCCTGGGTTTATGTCCCCTGCCATACAGGACAGGAGCTGGCTGTTTTATTTCTCCAACGGTTGTTGTGTGCTAACTGCTCCAGGCTGAGGCGATTCTGTGTTACAGTTGCTGTTTCTTTTGATTTCCAGCCCACAAAGCTTTTGGGCCTCGGAGCTGATACGGTTATACTTTTATTTGAGCGTTTTTAAACGTGTTGGGCATATTCCTGAAGTACAGCCAGTCATTAAGCAGGGCCGCTAAAGTTGAAATAATCATTTATGGCAAAAATCCCCCGATGCACAGCCCCACAGTCTGCCGGAATACCCCTGTCCTCCCCGTGATGAACTAAATGTTAATATTAATATGTACACGTTTTAAATTAACACAATCATGTGATATTAAAAAACAAGGCGAGCTATTTCAAAAGCAACGAAGTATATTTGGGAAACAGCTTTTATAGCATTAGATTGCATAACTGATAAAAAAAATATGCGTAACACTAAAAGTATGTTGTCGACAAGAAAACACATTAAAGTATTGGTGCACCTGTATATGTGCTTGGGAAACTGCGTGAGCTAGTATTAAAACACATGGCAAAAGGGAGGGAAGGAGAGGGGAAGAAGGCCTAAGTTAATGCGATAACTTGTGTACTTTTGGAAAGTGATCAGTAGTAGCATGGGGACAATAACATGCATTTTGCCACTGTAGTTTAAAAAAATAAAAAAAAACAGACTGCCTGTGTGAGAGCAGAAACCAACACCTTAAACACGCGCTTTGGTGTCTGTTTTATAAGAATATCTGGTTAACAAAAAATGGCCACACAGATTACATAATAAAAACAGGCCCGGGTAAGAGGGGCCGAGCAGAGGCCGGGGAGCAGGGGAGCAGGGGCTCAGCTTCTGGGTGAATGAAGGACAGTCTGCAGCCGGCGTGAGTAAGGAGGGCGGGGCAGAGACGAGCTGTGCATGCCAGACATACTGCACCCACCTGGATAAACTGAATGGTGAGCGCAGACTTGCCTACGCCGCCGCCTCCTACCACCACCAGCCGGTACTTCTCCTGCAACAAGCCATTCTTCCAGCCCGCCATGGAGAAGGGGAGGCGGCCTGGCGCTGCCGCAGGGTCCGCGGTGCAGGGGGATAGAGGAACGATTCCTGAAGCTGAAAAAGACGCCGTGAACGTGCACCATCACGGCTGTCCAGGCGCACGGTGAAAGAGACGCCGTGAGCGTGCACATGGGCTGTCCGGGCGCTATCTGGAAGAGACGGCATGAGCGTGCACATCGGCTGTCTGAAAGAGACGCCGTGAGCGTGCACATCTCCTGACCAAGTCGACGACAAACAAGCTGTCCACACGTGTTCACGTAAGCGCGGCGCGCACAGACAGGAGATGTTCACGCGTATGGTGCGAGCAGGTGTTGTGAGAACGCAGCGAGCCGTAGGCGTGCACATCTCCTGTCTTGCCATACGCGTGCACATGTCCTGTCCCGCATCGCTAAGAAAGTCGACAACAATAGATCTCGCTAGCGAGCATCGCATGGCGCTGCATCGCTAGGCGAGACCTAAAAACAGATACAATGACAGAAGTGAACCAGGCTTTTGGGCTAGACGATATCACGCCTGCATTAAGGTATATGGTTATCAGAGGGGGGCTCAGAGCTCTAAGTTGGATTTAAAAACATCTAGCGAGACACCATCGGGACAGGGGTCTTTGTTTGATGGTAACAATTGTATTGCCCTACAAACCTCCTCGTTAGAGAAGTGAATACACTCATTAGAAATATCAGTCCCTGGAGAATCACAAATAACCGATGTAAAGTTAGGCACGTTGTAAATGGATTTAAAATGTTTAACCCAGACCTCCTGCGAAATAGTAGACAGTGAGGCAGGTTCCACAGCAGGTTTGATGATCGTGCAATTAACAATTTCCCAGAATTTAGCGCTTTCTCGTAAACTACTAATGGCCTGCAGCTGCTCCCAGGCCTCCTCTCACAACGAATCCTTACGCTCCTCCAAGATGCTCTTGGAGGAGCCACGACAAGAGGTTACCCGCTTACTGTCCCTCGGAACTGCCTTCAAGGCCTTCAGCAGAACACGATGAGCTCTGGAACATTTGGCCTCAAACCATTTCGTAGGCCTGAGTCACATGGGGTTACGATTTCTCATTGGCATGGAGTGTATATCAATACTAGTGATGTCAAATCAATTTACAATAGCAGTGTCGGGGAGTTGTAATTCAAACAAGAATCAAACTCAGACACCTCCTCAGAAGATCTCAAAAGAAAACCTCTGGAAGCACAGTGCTCCGCCTAAGGCGCCGTTCTTGGAAATAAAGTCTCCCAGTATCCGCAGCTAAAGGCACAGGACAAACTTTACTAGGAGCCCAAAGAAAAGAAGCTTTTAGAGGATTATGATCACTTAAATGACTCCAAATAACCTAAAAAAATAAAAAAGAACCAACCAAAGGCGAGGAAATAAAAAGATAATTGATCACACTATCAGCACCTGTACTGGTAAAAGCAGGAGAATATCCTTCAAAATGGGTTGTAAATTTAGGAAAAAAGTGGAAACTAAATTACACTTGGCCAAAATAAAGTTCATAGACTACCCCAGAGGGGTTTGTAAAAAAAAGGGCTTCCCATGTCATAAGGCTGGGTTAAGCACCCTTGAGTACAAGGATGCAGATTAAAGTCACCAGCAAAAACAACAAAGCATTTCTCTAACCTTATGAGTTTGACAAAGAGTCTAAAAACACTTGAGAGTCTGTACTTGGTTTGGGGATCCAGATAAAGAAAAAGCGTTAATAACAATTTACTACTAGCAGACTGGGAGAGTCAGGAAACTCCAGCAAAACTACTACTAGATTAAGCGAGCTAGTATGAATCATGGAAGGAACACAGTCTGGTTTTAGTGAACCAAAATAAGAAATCCTCCTCTTGCCCTACTATGAGATGAAGGAATAGCTGCAACAAAAAAGAAAAGATAACCATTAAGATAAAATCCAAAACAATATCCCATGTTTCTTGTAGACACACAGGGGGTCGATTCCGATCTCGGCCGGTAGTGTTCCGAATTGGATTCGGTTTAACCGGATCCGATTGGGAGCCCTGTTTCCCGACCGATTCGGACGCGCGTCCGGCCGAGCGAGTACGATGCAAGCGCCCGCGAAATCGCCGACCGACTCGTACGCGGGATCAACACGCTCCGACCGACTCGCACGGACAGGGATTGCCTCGCGCAATGGAGTCGTTCTCCGGCCGGGTAAGTACGATGCGCGCTTCGAGCAGTCCGACCGACTCGCGCCGTCCGGCTCGAAAGAGCTGTCGGAGGCGAACTTTGGGGGTCCGCGTCGGACCCCCTGTATGCGTACCCACGTGACGCGGACACAGGGGGGACCCATGGGTCCCCCTACCTGTGCGTGTACGGCGCGAACCGCTTCGACGCGTACCCGCTGCAGGGGCGCCCTTGTTCGCCTCGCACCCATTGAGTCAATGGGAGCCCGCGTACGCGTTGTACGGCCGGCTCCCATTGACTTCAATGGGAGTCTGACCGAATCGAGTCCGATAGCATGCGAACGCATCGTACTCGTTCGGTCGGACTGCCAGAGTCCGATTCGGTCGGAAATCTCTCCGGGTCCGGCTCGGACGGAGATTTTTCCTGCCCGAATCGGAATTGACCCCACAGTGTTAAATTTGGATAAGAAATCAGAAAAACCTTGTTTATCTTCTTAATAGTGAGACCTGCAATGTTCCAGCGAGGAATGTTGAGTGAATCAATGTTCACTTGGCACTGTCGAATGACACCTGGGCTTGGGAGCACTCTCCTGTCGACAGTAGTGGTCACTCAATCATTATCACATAGGGAACTTAAAGGAGCAGATCGATTAAGAATAGGAACAAAACCCTCAAACAAAGTCATTCTGATGGAAACTAATGAGCCAACAGGGGGGACTGGGGTAACCTTGAAGTCCTTGGGACAAGACGGAAAAGGTTTATAGAAAAAACCTAGAGGTAACACAGTAATGCCCACAGGATTCTCAGTATTGGGTGTCAAATGAGATGGCAAAAGGCCAGCCATTTGGGGGTCTTCAAAACTGCAATTGCCATCCAATGCCTTGAGTTGGGAGCCTATCCAAGTGACCACCCTGGCCATAATAATGTTCTTAAATAAAGGCATGTTCTATCCTAATCGTTTGTTCAACCAGTGAACCACTTTATGTTTAAGTTGAGCAAAGGTTTATACAGCATTAGGAGCCAATGTTGGAACATTTGCCAAAATAATGACATATGGTGTTGCAGCTGGAGGGAGACCAAGGCTATAGGGCACAGCTTTAAATGAGGGACCAGGGTTAACAACAGTAAAAAGGTCTTTTTGGCCATGACAAGAAGCAGGTAACAGGGCCAAACCAGGCCCTTTGCATAGGTTCTGAAAGTTAGGATTAGCCGAACCCACCTGAGAGCCTCTGTCAGAAATAGGACCCTGAGTGTCCGGCATGCTGGTTGAATACCTGCCATTGAACATGGATCGTGTCCGTAGAAGGTCCCCAATTGAAGCGATGTGCCGCCCCTTACTGCCAGAGAAGTAGTGGTGCTTGAACCAACCCTTTGTGTTTATAAATTTCAAACTGGAGGGCCCGCCTATCCAAACCACTATGAGGAGGATCCTCGGGTTGGACCATCAAATTATTAATGGCATCTTCTATATTAACAAATCTTTGCTCACATGATGAAAAAGTGGCGACAACCAAAGATTCCAGCTTCATAGTCAATCTGTCCATGAGTCTACAAAGATATTACAATTGTTGCTAGACAATGGGCAGGCCAGATGATCACAAGAGAAAGGCTGGTTAGGCAACTTGGACGAAGCCCCCTTGACTGGTCGTGTTTTCTTTGGGTTATGGAAATGAAACACAACCTTCAGAAACATTAGGTGGAGACTGTCAATCAGTCAGGTGTTTGTATAGTGCGGCTACTCACCTGTGAGGGTCTCAAGGCGCTGAGGGGGGGCTGCTGATTTGGCTGGGCGTGGAGGTTCAGTCGAAGAGCCAGGTCTTGAGATCCTTCCTGAATTGGGTCAGCGACAGGAATTGCCTGAGGTGGACGAGCAGGGTGTTCCAGGTCTTGGCGATGAGGTAGGAGAAGGATCTTCCTCCAGTTCTGGTCTTGTGAATCCATGGGACAGTGGCCAGGGCAAGTTGGGTGGAGCAAAGTTGACTGGCGGGTACGTGGAATGAGAGGCAGTGCTTTAGATATGCTGATCCCGCATCGTGGAGAGTTTTTTAGGCATGTGTGAGGAACTTGAAGGTGATTGTCTTGTTGACTGGGAGCCAGTGGAGTTGTCGGAGGTGTTGTGTGATGTGGCTGCGACGGGGGATTTCGAGGACCAGTCTGTCTGCAGCGTTTTGAATGTTCTGTAGTTTCCTGAGCTATTTCGTGCATAGCGTGCATCAAGCGACTGAATGGGGGTCCTGAGTGCTCAATAAAGAAGAGGGACCCCCTTTGTTGAGCGGGATAACATTCACTGGGGTAGCTGAGCCGGTACCACTACCAGCTACAACTCGTGGGGAGTCCTGAGGCCCTAATCTGACCTCAACCTCCACAGCACTTATTTCCTCAGTTATAGCCCCCACAGCAGAGGTAAGTAGTCATGATATTAGCCCCATACACTGGCGTTTAACTTCACCCAAAACTGAATTAAGTTTGTGCTTACCCATGACTAGAGGGCCAGTGAATGAGGACAGTAGGCAAGCTAATGAATGCTGGAACACAAAACCAAGAGTGGGCCCGATCCAGTCTCAGCCAGCCGCAGACAGGCCTGCTCTTGGCCCAGTCTTCACCTGGTCACACAGCTGCATGCATCCCGCGCTTAGGGAAGCAGTCAATTGCTAAATAGAATGATAAGAGAAGGGCCCCTCATCCACCTCCTGAGGGGACAGCAGGACGAATGGGACTTGCAGTCCCTTTCAATAGCAGCAGCAATGTCCTCACGTCCCACTCTGCAGGGAACAATCAAATTCTAAATAGCGCAATGTGATTAGGGCCCGCTAAATAGCGAGATGGGGTAGGGCTTCTACTCTACCTCCTGAAGGCACAGCAGAACTCCCAGGACTTTTCAATAGTAGCAGCGATGTCCTCACAACAAGGCATGCCATTATCAGTGGTTTTGGAGAACCTTCCAGTAAAAATACCTGTTCAAGAAAACTAATGGCAGAATACATACTTGGTGAATTCACGAAAGAAAAGTACATCCGCGTTGAAAAATAATCAACTAGAAGAATCAGGTACCTCATATTGCTTGTTAGTGTAGAATACGAGCCTGAGGCCTGGGGCCATGGGACAAACCTAGTTTGTCCCATGCCCCATTAGGGAAGGGAACGGGGTGCAAAGATGTCTGGGTGGTCTTCCAATGTTTATCTGAAAGTAAACATTCAGAGCATTTATCAATAATAAACCTGACCTGGTTGTCTAAGGAAGGCCACCAATAGTATTGTTTGATTCACTTGCAAGTCTTGCTCACACCCAAATGTCCGGGATGAGCCATAGAAATTATTTCATTACTCAACTTCAAAGGTGGTACATATTGATCACCCCGCAAAACTATGCCATTAACAACAGATAACTCACCCGACAAACACCTACTCTCGGGCCAGCCATTCACAATAAACTCCTTGGTCTTCTCAACAATCTCATCACTTTGATATGCTTCCACCCAGTTCTTTTCAGTCATAATAGCATTGTATTCACTTACTACATTAACAGCCACAAAACATTTAACATTATCCACACAATCCTTTTTCAGTAACTATCATAGGCATAATTGATAAACTGTCTGTGTGGAATGTTTACCCCCCAGACAGATGTTTGAATACAAAATTGTATTCTGGAAGTTTTGGACACCAGTCTAATCAATCTAGCAGACACATTATTCAAACCACTCCCATTAAGGATTGGCACCAAGGGTTTGTAGTCTGTATACAATTCAAATTTGCAACCCCATACATACATTTTAAACTTTTGCACCACCCATATACATGCAGGTACCTCACGCTCTATGGTACTGTAATGGCTCTCGCTTTGTTTTAATAACCTAGATGCAAAGGCAACCGTATGTTCTTTTCCTGCCACCCACTGACTCAGTACATTCCCCAACCCATGTAAACTGCCATCAACGGTGATTACAGGACTACTACCGTCATGAAATTCACTTAACGCCAGTTCATTTTCAATTAACTTTTTAATGTTGTCAAATACAATACCAATATTACTGAAGAAGAAATGGTGTGTCCTAAATACTTGAACTCCTGTGTAACAAACTTACACTGTCACATCTAATCGCCAAACCTCTTTGTGACAGAGCCGACAAACCTTTCCTCAAAATCTGGTTGTGAAATTCCAGGCTATCCACAAAAACCAAGATGTTGTCGAAATCAAAGGGACAGCAATGAATCCTGGGTTCAAGGGAAGGTCTATATGTTTCTTGCCTGAAACTGCTCATGAAGTGCATTGTGTTTCCTGCATGCCCATTGTAGTTTTTCCTATGTTAGCCTAACTGTCCATTGTAGGCCTCATTTTCCTTTGAGCATGTTACTATATAAACATGCTTGCCTTTGTGCCACATTGTACTTTCACACGGAACCTGCAAATGTTTACGCGTTCTGTTGTTTTCCTGGAATTTAGTCTGAGAACCACCTACAAGGTCAAACAACAATGTCCCTTGTTATTTATTCTGGCCAGACACTAGCACCTAGACATAACACAAGAATGCAGCTGTTGTTTATGTGCACAGAGTACATGAGCTAGAAACAGACACATGGAACAAGAGTTCTGAGCCAAGAGCACTGCGCCTGCTGAGATGTAGCATGTCCATCTGTGTATGCTGAGGTACGGGGTCTGCTGATAATCCCAGAGATCTTTCATATAATCATTTAGCTTCAGTAGCAGGGGAGGGGGTTGGGTTAGTTTACTCTGTCCTATAAAATGACTGGGCTTTTCATGGTATGTGGATTATTAACCCTGCTAACAGTATTTTTATTATTCATTTGTTTCCTAATTGTGGCACGTAAACTGCATTTCAGAGCACAATAGTAGACCAACTCTTATGGGCATCTGATCAAGTAAATGCAGTTTTTTGTGTTACAGTTTGTGTGCTGTTGTAGTTCCCATTTTCGTGTAAAGCCTAGATCAGTCTCTTTAGTGATTGCCGTAAGATGGCAAAAATTGCAATCGCCACAGGGATAGTGCCCTGTTATTTTGGGAAGAATCTGATGATTGGTTTGTTTGTAAATGTAGGGTTTCTGAGGCCTGGTGTGTACCAGCTGATCCCTTAGATTCTGTGATTGCTTAAAGGCAAACCAGGGTTTTGCTAATTTGAGGCTGCCTGTGTTCAAAATGTTCCTTTTCTTGTGGATAATTGTTTGGATATCAGTAGACCAATTTTTACGTGCTATTATTAGCATGTTATTTTGGTGATATTACACACAAAAAACGTGGACACCTTATTATACTATCCCCCAACACACAGGTCAGTGCCTCTACCACACTCTCGTAGAGAGAGTCACAAGTGCGCTATAGCCACCAATTACCACAAGTAGCAGTCCAGTTTATTAAGCTCCATCACACGCAGGTCATTACACTTGCATTGAGATATCACTAGTAGACTTGGCATCACTAGTACCAAGATGGCGACTATTTGCTGCTATAAGCTGTCTAGCTTACTAGAGTTGCTGTACATATGTCACTAATGAACACACCACTTTGGCGCTGTGATTGATTGAGCAACGCTTAAAACCTCCCAGCCAGAAGTCCAATGTACTGTTTGGGCTGCCACTGACCGGGTAGATTCTGTCTACCACGCTCTTCGCCGACTCAAAGTAAGTAAGCCTACTTCTCTTTGGAGAACATTCTCCTGTATTCTCTCCTCCATGTATGTATATATATCTACATATATAGTTTTATATATATATATATATTCACTGAAAAAACCATAGGTTTTAGGGAAAGTTATAGTTAGTTGGACATTGCACTCGTACAAAACCCGTGAAATTCCCCCGTTATAGTTAGTTCAGCTAACTATAACTCGCGCCCCGCAATGCACTGCTGATGACGTCACATATTACATCACTCATGACATGGTCAGTGACATCACTGATGACATCTCAAATGACATCACTGATGACATCATCCATGTGATAATTTGATGCATCTTCTCACACCCTAATATAACTTTTGATACACCCACTCTAAATTACAGACTGCCATTCTCAAAACCATAGACACTCCAACACCAATAACTACATACACACTCACTGATTCTTAGGTCTACACACACATCCACTCACTCACCCGTACAGTCACTCATACTTACAGTCACTCAGTACAGGACTATCATATGCACTCATACACCTATATAGACACTGACACACCGCCACTCATCCATAGAGGTACTCACACACCTAGTCAGTCATGCAAAGAATTAATCACACTCCCATTTACTCAGATGTACAGTTATACACACACCAGCTCACTTACTCATACAAATACTAGCACATTCTTACGCTCTTATACAATCACTGATACAAGTACACACTCATCCATACAGCCACTCTCACAATCACACACTCTCACTTATAGCCATTTATATACTCCAACACACATTTATACTGCCTTTCACATATGTCAGAAAACACACAAATGACCCTGCACCCAAAAACTCCAATAATCTATTAATAGTAATCGTGTTTGTACATCATATAAAGAAAACAAAGCAAAATATAATACAAAAGGCTTCCCAAATGAAAAACCAGACGGTTATGTTTTTTGATTGTAGAAAACGTTGTCCCTTTATTCCAAAAACTTCATTCTTTAAAATGCACGACACAATTGCTTGCCAACGCGTTTCGTCCCACATGGGACTTCTTCAGGGCTCAAAAACTGAAAAATTAGAAGATCTTCTAATTTTCATTGAATCGGACGCTCGCTTACACGCGGAGGGAGATACATATCCCGAAATTATCATATTGAGTTGACTGAACATACGATGACTAATTGATGCTGCGTACATGTAAAGTTATAATAGTAACATCAGATAGACCGCATTGTTTACCTTTTGATCCAAACGGCACATCTCAACTTCTAAATAAATACAGCAATCACAGAAGTTTTTGAGCCCTGAAGAAGTCCCATGTGGGACGAAACGCGTTGGCAAGCAATTGTGTCGTGCATTTTAAAGAATGAAGATTTTGGAATAAAGGGACAACGTTTTCTACAATCAAAAACATAACCGTCTGGTTTTTTCATTTGGGAAGCCTTTTGTATTATATTTTGCTTTGTTTTCTTTAAATGATGTACAAACACGATTACTATTAATAGATTATTGGAGTTTTTGGGTGCAGGGTCATTTGTGTGTTTTCTGTCAGTGGTGGTTTTGTACTGCCTTGTGGGGTGCATGTGGATCACATCCCAGACCCATTGCACCGATCTGTCGTGAATACTTAGAGGCTACTACACGTAGTAACGTTTGGTGCTGGATCTTTTGCTCTGATCCTTTCTTGTTTCTGCCTTTCACATATGTAGTTACTCACACATGTACCACTGAGATATACATTCACTCACTAACACACCCATACACACACTCACCCGACCATACAGTCCATCACAGATGCACTCTTCAAACCATGCAACCAGTGAATCACCCACTCACACATCTATGCACAGAGTCACACACACCCCACCCACACAAACACTCAGGCACCCATACAGATACTCAGACAACCAATCAATAACCCATGTAGACACTCATGTAGCTATTCGCAAGCCGCTTACACACCAACAGACAGACGGATACAGACATTCACACAGTTTAGTCACTCACCCATGCATTCAGTAAGATACGTATAATCACTCACTTATAGAGTCAGTCACGCACCTACTAAATCATCCATTCAGACACTTATACACCCACTCATTCTTCAATACGCCTTTCCCTATCTATATTAAACATATTTAAACTTTACAGAAACACACAGTCACTGGATGATGTCATCAGTGATGTCATCAGTGATGTCATTTGAGATGTCATCAGTGATGTCACTGACCATGTCATGAGTGATGTAATATGTGACGTCATCAGCAGTGCATTGCGGGGCGCGAGTTATAGTTAGCTGAACTAACTATAACGGGGGAATTTCACGGGTTTTGTACGAGTGCAATGTCCAACTAACTATAACTTTCCCTAAAACCTATGGTTTTTTCAGTGAATTTCTATGGTTTTTTAAATGCTAATTTCTAACTATAACGTGCCTGAAACCTATGGTTTTTTCAGTGAATTTCAAAGGTTTTTTAAATGCTAATTTCTAACTATAACGTGCCTGAAACCTATGTTTTTTTCAGTGAATTTCAAAGGTTTTTCAAATGCTAGTTTGTAACTATGCCTACAGAAGTAGGACATGTGAAGAAAGAAGAAAAAACGCACAGAAAGAAGCAAAAGAAATGTCGAAAGAAACAGAAGTGCACAAAGACAAAGAAAAATCCAGGAAGAAGCACGACATGTGCAGAAAGAACCAACAGAGGAGCAGAAAGAGGCCTTGTTGCAAAATAATCCTGTGCCCACACCTTTTCCAGATGTGTACTGGTGGTAACTGACTCTGACTAACCAGGCCTAGAGCCAGTGCTATGGTAAAAGACACTTAGAATACAGTTAAAACAGCTACATACACTAGGGAACACTATGCTTTGAGGTACCCCTGTGATTAGCATGACCTCCTCTGTAACTCCCTAGTACATAATAGGGCAGGGGGATTAAAACTACTTCTTAAAACGCGCCATGGGGCACGTTTGCACACTGGTGTAGGGAGGGGGGGGCCTGAGGTTACATGTGTGCAAACACGCCCTCTGGCCGTTTTAAGTTGGGGGATAAAGTCCCCTTGAATCCTAAGGGTCCCTGGGGTCCAACTAGCCCACCAGGTACCTCCAGTAAGCGCCACAGAGAGAGGTGTAAAAGGGGCGTGGCCTGGACCACCTCTCTGCAACGCAACCCTGTGGCGCGCACTGGAGGTACCTGGTGGGCTAGTTGGCCCCCAGGGTCCCTCAGGATTCAAGGGGAATTAATTCCCCAACTTAAAACGCGCCACAGGGTGTGTTTGCACACATGTCACCTGAAGCCCCACCCCCTCCCTTCACCACTGTGCAAACGCGCCCTGTGGCGCGATTTAAGTTGGGGTATTAGGTCACCTTGAATCCTGAGGTTCCCTGGGGCCCAATTAGCCCACCAGGTACTTCCAGTAAGCGCCACAGGCCTGCGTTGCAGAGAGGTGGTCAGAGGCCTCGCCCCTTTTTACACCTCTCTGCAACGCAGCTCTGTGGCGCTTAATGGAGGTAGCTGGTGGGCTAGTTGCACCCCAGGGACCCTCAGGATTCAAGGGGAGTTAATCCCCCAACTTAAAACGCGCCACAGGGCGTGTTTGCACACATGTCACCTCAGGCCCCGCCCCCTCCCTTCACCACTGTGCAAACGCGCCCCGTGGTACGTTTTAAGTTGGGGAATTAAGTCCCCTTGAATCCTGAGGGTCCCTGGGGTGCAACTAGCCCACCAGCTACCTCCATTAAGCGCCACAGAACTGTGTTGCAGAGAGGTGTAAAAGGGGCGTGGCCTCAGAACACCTCTCTGCAACGCAGCCCCTGGCGCATACTGGAGGTTCCTGGTGGACTAGTTGGCCCCCAGGGACCCCCAGTATTCAAGGGGAATTGTTCCTCATCTGCAAACGCGCCAGGGGGCGCGTTTGCAGAGTGCTGCCAAGGAGGGGCGTGGCCTCCGGCGCGATGCCGGGGTTTTATTTATTTATTTTTTTACGAAGGGGGCTGTGTGGCCCCCTTCTTTTTCTAATTTATTGGCCCTGGGGACCCCATCCCCCAGGGCCTGCCCCTTATATTTAAAAAAAAAAAAAATTTGGAAGGGGGCCGCGTGGCCCCCTCCCGAGGCCTTAATCGGCCCCGGGGACCCCATCCCCCGGGGCATGGCCTTCTGTTTTTAAAAAATGTTTTGGAGGGGGGCTGCGTTGCCCCCCTCCTCAGGCCACTTATGGCCCCGGGGACCCCATCCCCCGGGGCCGGCCTTTTTTTTATTTATTTTTTTAAAATTTTGGGGAAGGGGACCAAGTGGCCCCCCTCCCGGGCCACTTGTAGCCCCGGGGACCCCATCCCCCGGGGCTGGCCCTCTCCATTGGGGACCGTGGGGGTCCCCAATCCCCCACGGTCCCGCCGGCTCCCCGCGTCCTGCGGGAGCTGGCATTGCTTTCCACACGGGGAACTGCTTAGATGCAGCTCCCCGTGTGGAAAGCTATTTGCTTTGAATTTTGGAAGAGAGAGCAGGTTTCCTGCTCTCTCTTCCAAAATTCAAGCAAGTTTGCTATGGCAGGGCGGGAGCCGCGAGGCTCCCGCCCTGCCATCGCAAACTACAGTGTCCCGGGGGTGGGCACCCCGGGACACTGCAGGAGCCGGCCCTGGGAGGGTGGCGGTCCCCAGGGCCATCACAGGCTCCGCGTGGCCCCCCTCCCAACATCTGCAAAGCCCCGGGGAGGTGGTGGTCCCCGGGGCTTGGGGGTCCGAAACGGACCCCCATATTTCAATTCTTAGCACCCCGGGGAGGTGGCAGTCCCCAGGGCGTGTGGGGGGGCTCGAGCCCCCCCACACAGGTATTTTAATTTTAAAAAAAAGAAGCCCTGGGGAGTGGCGGTCTACGGGGCTGCGGGAGGGCCGAGTGCCCTCCCGCACCATTTGTATTTCAAAGCCCCGGGAGGTGGCGGTCCCCGGGGCTTGGGGAGGCCTTAGAGGCCCCCCACACAATTTTATCATTTACCCCGCATGCCCCCGGGACTTGGCCCACCCGGGGGCCAAATACCATCGAAGCGCGGGAGACCCCGCTTCGTTTTTTTTTCACAGCGGGATCCGCGCATCCTAAGCGCATCCCGACGATTTATTTTTTTAAATGCTTTTTTTGGCCCTGGGGGTCCTTGTGGGACTCCCTAAGCAGGCCTAGGGGTCAGGGTATTTCTACCCTGCCCCCTTTTGCGTTTTTGCATTTGTTTCTCTCATTTCTTGTGCCTCGGTTCTACCGAGGCATAAGATGGCTGCCAACACTTCCTGGTTTGGAGTGTTGACAGCCAATTAGCATGAACCTCGTGATCGGGAGGGTGCGTGGATCCTCCGCGGCCATAGATATTGAAACTTTTATTTTTTGATTTTTTCCAAAACTGCTGAACGGATTTACACCATTTTTAAAAAGGGTGCTTTCTGAACCAAGCACTACCTTTTTGCCAAATTTGGTGTAATTCCGTTCAGCAGTTTTGGCTGTAGCCTTGCATAAAGTTTCCTATGGGAAATTGATTTTTTGACTCTTATTTTTTTATTTCTCCGCAACTACTGAACGGATTTACACCATTTAAAAAAAGGTCACTTTCTGAACCAAGCGCTACCTTTTTGCCAAATTTGGTGTAATTCCGTTCAGCAGTTCGGGCTGTAGCCGTGTCTAAAATTTCCTATGGGAATTAACATGGAGAAAACACGTTTTGGGACCCCCCTTTTTTCTCGGCCCCCACTTGATGAATCACCCCGAAACTTTCAAGATAGGAGCGGACCGGAGCGGGCCATTAGTTTTGAAAATTTCGCGAAGATTCGTCAATCGGCGCCAAAGTTATTGGGAATAGAATGTTACGAATTTCCTATGGATAATAGGTCCTAACTATAACTATCTACTGGCGACCGCCAGTAGATAATATATATATATATATATATATATTACTACCGACCTTCGTTTCTGTTGCAATTATCCTCTCCGTAGGAAAAAAACAAATGCGAACTCCAAAATCCTGGTGCAATAAGGTGCTTAATTTCGCCCTTACACCGCCATGACGCGTTTCGGCCTGAGCAGGCCTTGATCACATGACGCGACTGCAGAGAACGTTTACATATTTAAAGTGCTAAGTGCATACACACGTGATTTGCGATTTGCATAGAAAGAGAAGGCATACTTTTCAGTGCGACTGCTTCATTTACATCTCTGCGCCTAAAAATAAAGTGCATGATCACATTTTACACATAAATAATTACACAATTAAAATAATTATTTGAACAATTATTTAAAATATCTGTGAAGAACAATTATGTTTTGCAAAACAGCTGAGTGCATATGTAAATATATGTTGTTTGCATATCGAAGGAGATGTAATTCCTGTGACTACTCAATCTACTGAGTTTCAATACTCTCTCCCTTGGGGACCTGTCTCATAGTGTTTATTCTATATTGATTAGACTGTCCCTGTTCTTGCTAATCATGCTTACGATAAATAAAGCCCAAGTGGGCCTAGCTATATCTCTTCTTTTTCTATGGTCTATCTTGGAAAGTGCTTTTAGTGCAATAAGTGCCAACCGCGATGAACTGTTTCTGTTCTTAAAGTGCTAATAGTGCTTGTCAGTTTAAACATTTTTTTGTTATTAACATTTTGTGGGACTCAGCGAATTTGCTTGTAAGGGACATGTATGGTATGCAATATACATTGTGGTGTTGTAGGATTAAAGACATGTAAAAAAATCCTCACTTGAATTATGGCCCTGTGGAGTTTTGGTGTCTAGTTCAATTATGTAGCGTGTTTCAAGTTTTCTTAATAATGCTTCCCGGTTGCCGTCACATCTTAAGACGGGAACTGCATCCACTACAAAATATTTAAGATGTTCTAAGTTGTTGTTGTGGATGTCTTTAAAGTGCCTTGCAACCGGGTAAGCTGGATCAGAGTTCGTAATTGCCCTTAAATGCTGGAGTATTCTTTTGTGGACCTGCAGCTTTGTTGTGCCCACGTACTGCAGCCCACAAGAACACTCTAAAACATCAATTGCATACTCCGTTTTGCACGTAAGCAATTTTTTAATGGGAATCGGTTCTTCCTTGAATGGAGTTTTGTAGGTTGTTTTGCTGATTCCAAACCTGCATGCACGGCAGGTTGTGCATTTAACGAACCCCTTCCTTGATGACAACCAATTGTTAGTTGTGTTGACCTCTGGGCTACTACTCACTAGGGCATCCTTCATGGAACTCGCCTTCCTGAATGTGATGTTTGGGTTTTTGGGCAGTTTCTCTCCCAGTACTGGGTCACTCAAGACTATGGGCCAATTCTTATTAATAATCTTACGTAACAAATGTAGTTGTTTGTTAAATGTAAGAATTAATCTAGTCTTTTGCTCTGGATGTTGTGTCGCTGATTCTTTGGGCATGTTAGGGGCAGACTTGCCTAGTAGATCTGGCCTGTTTAGTGCTCTAGTTCTTCTGATTGCACTATCTATTATTTTTTCTTGGTATCCTCTGGTCATAAATCTACTTTTACTGTCTGTCTGCGCCTGCACTAGGTCTATGTTATTGCTACAAATCCTTCTAATTCCCAGCATTTCCCCATAGGGGATGCTGTGTATTAGATGTTTAGGATGGTAGCTTGTAGCGTGCAGTAGGGTGTTCCCTGCTGTCTTTTTCCGATGTAGTTTGGTTTCAATTTTGCAGTCTGCTATATATATCTCTACATCTACAAAGCACACTGATTGTTTGCTGGTAGTGGCGGTGAAGTGCAAATTCAGCGTGTTCATGTTAATTTCTTCAATAAATGTGAGTGCACTTTCTTCCGTACCCCGCCAAATCACAAACAAATCATCAATGTACCTCAGCCAAGCAATGACATGTTTCTCTAGTATGCTGTCATACTTTACTTTTAAAACCAATTCTTCCCACCATCCCATATGGAGGCAGGCATAGCTTGGTGAAAAGCATGCCCCCATTGCTACATCACGAATCTGCTGGAATACTTGATTTTGAAACAGGAAATAGTTATTCTACAAACAAAATGAGATCATGTTCACAAGCATTTTGTTGTGTTGGTACAAATACATTGGCATAGAACCTAAATAATGTTCTATGGCTTTGATGCCATCTTGGTGGTGAATGCTCGTGTATAGTGATGTCCCGTCGAAGGACATTAATAGATAGTCTGATTCCCATTTGTAATTACTGATGTTTCTGAGAAAGTCACTAGTGTCTTGAATATACGACGGCAATGTTCGTACATGCTCCTGTAAAAAAGTCTATGTAGCGGGAGGTGTTTTCTAGCAAACTCTTCCGTGCAGAAATGATCGGTCTGCCTGGTGGTTTGATGGCATCCTTGTGTACTTTAGGTATAAACTATATCACCGGCATGATTGGGTGATCATTTTTAAAATATTTAAGTTCATCCATGCTCAGGAGGCCAGCGCTCTTCCACGCAAGTAATTTGGCATAGAATTAATTCCAAGAAGTACTCACTGTTTGGAGGTTACTCCTTTTGTAACATTCTCGATCATTCAACTGTTTTGTTGCTTCTTCCATAAAATCCTTTTTGGCCAAATTACTATGTTTCCTCCTTTGTCAGAATTCCGTATGATGATTTGATCATTCGTTTGTAGTTTCTTTATTAGTTGGTAATACTTATCATTCTGATGATTATATCTTTTACGAGCATGTGATATTCGGTAATTGAGTTTTTTATTTCTGAGGTTACATGATCGTTGAATATGTCTAATGAGTCCCGCAACATGATAGGTTAGAATGTAGACTTGGGTTTGAATTCAGTTCGCACAGTCCCAAAGGTATTAGGCAATTGATTAATTAATTCGCCTGTGTCCTCCGTGTTATCAAGTTGCAATTGCTGGAGATCCGTTAGTCATTCAACGTCTGCTGATGTTAAGATGCTTGGACTTAATACACTGGTGTGTTCTGTTGTAGGTTGGCTCTTATTGCTTGTGTTTTGAATAAGATGATATTTACGCAGTTTTAATTTTCGAATAAACTTATATACTTCTATGCGAGTTTGAGCATAGCTGAAATTGCTCTCTGTGCAAAATGATAACCCGAAAGATAACAGTTGTTTTTCAGCCTCATTTAGGGTTACTGACAAAAAATGTATTATTGTATTGGTATCTTTGTTGATGTTATTTATTTGCGTTTCCATTTGTCGTTCATTGGCATTTTGTAGGTCTTGCCGATTCCGGCATTGCTTCCGTCTTTCCTGGTGCTTTTTGTTGCGTCTTTGTTTGGCTTCACATTTTGAATCCTTGGGCGCAGGGTTTGACGTCTGTCCTGCCGTAGGAAGTCTACCTCTTCCGCCAGGGAGAGCTTTGGAAACCCCAAACGTGGGCCCCCTCTGCTTTGCTCCGATTCTGATTCGCTCTCTATGGCTGAACTGATGTCTGATGTGGAGGTGGAGATTTGGACATTTGCACTGATATTCGCATGCATCTCCTGTCTAGGTGTCTCTTTTTTCCAGCTTTTAGGGAATCATATTTTTTGAAAATGTAAAAACTTGTCCATTTTCGTAGACCTGCTTGTCACGCTGGAATTTAAAAGCTTTCCTTTACTTTTTTTTATAACTATATATAGATATATATATCTTTAAACAGTGGGGAGATCCGACAGCTTCTCAACGCCATTCTATGAGACCCGTTCACTTTTATTAGCAGGTAAGATCTGCTGATATCACAAACAACCCTAAATGCCCACTGATCTGTGGGCAGTGTCACATATTTACTGCGCTGCATGTTTAGCTTGCGGTCACAAACTCAGCACGACTTACCATGATGCTGTGTACGCTACAGTTGATTTCATGTCTGTCTTTTTAAGTTTTTACTCCTAAAGGATCCTCACAGTGAGACTTCTTTTGATACATTAGTCTAATATGAAACGTGTTTGCTATATCACAGTGAGGATGTAATTTATATCCACTCAGTATTTCTGATTAGGTAGATTAGGTTCTAACTTGTGGTTCTGATGAATAGCCATTGGCTATTTCGTTAGCAGTTTCAGGCAAGAAACATGTAGACCTTCCCTTGAACCCAGGATTCATTGGTGTCCCTTTGGGTTCTACGCTTGTTTTTACACTTGCCATGAGTTCTCAGCTGTCCTACTTAGGTTTCCCTTATTCTAAACCCATAGACAATTTTAAACCACTGACATTCCCAATCTACCACTTCTTCATCCCACCCCCAACTTAGTGCAGGGCATTACCCGGATTTTTGGGTAATAAAAGATCTCTGGCAAAGAACTCCCTTGTGGGGGCCCACTGGGCATTGCAAGGCCCGCCCAGCGAGGAGCACAGCCCTATGATGAAGCATCCCACTTCGGTGGGTGAGGGCTTGTGTATCCGATAAAAGATGCTTACCCCTTGAGGGGGCTAGAGAGCCCAATCGCAAGATACACACCATTGCGTGAGGATCTACTGGTCGGAGCTATTTATCCTGCTATAATCCGCCCTGAAAGGTGACATCGTGACTCGCCGACGTGCTGCCCGCATCCGTGATGCCAAGCTGGCAAGCTTTCAACAGTATTATTAATCCTCCTCCAACTTCTGTCTGGTATCGGTCTCCTAGCGCTGGGAAGCCTTTGGGCAGCTATGTGCTCTATAAATCTTTCTCTCTCTTATCTTAGCTGGCCTTAACGACCTCCGTAGCCCCTCCACTGAGGGCTTGGCAGAGCTGTTTGCTGCCTACTTGTGTGGAGGCCTGCACTGCTGTTGCCTTGTGGAGCAGGCCCGGCGCTCCATTTCTGGTGCCCGCTGGATTGTGCTGCTGGAGGTGGTCCAAGACAGGGGGCACTGCGGCTATCCCTGCAGTGGGGGTTGTGGCCATCGGACAAGCCCCAGAGGTGCTGATGGTCGTGGCATTGACCACACTGTGGACCATCTCCCTGGCTGCAGGACTGCAGCTTCTGCAGCCTGTCTGGGCACCAGATCGGTGCTGGAGGGCCTCCTGTGCGAGGCCAGGTGAGGAGATGGGGGAAGTGTGACCTGCCCTGTGCTGGGACCAGCCCCTGGGGAGGTGCTGCAGCCTGCCTGCTGTATCACTGGTGTCTGATGGAGAGGTGCGGGGAGCAACCTCCCAGGAATTCCCTGCAGACCCTGTGGGCCCTAGTGGGCCTGGTCCACGTTGCTGCCGCTATGCGCTTGTGTGGGCCATTGCTCGCTCCAAAGGGCCCATGTGGGCCTCAGATGCCTGCCGTGCACATCCCCCTGCAAGATTGGACTCATCCTCTGATGGCTGGCCCCTGGCCTGATTATACTGCCCTATCTTTATCCCTGGCCTCCCCACAACATAAAGGCCAAAATTAAATGCCTGGCTCGGGTTCCTGCCCACTACAGCACTACTAGACCAGCTGTCTTAGTTGTGTAGCGAGGATGCTTCAGAGATCTACGTGCAAAAGTGGTTGGACCCCCGACACAACAGGCCTGCTCGTGCCCCCTGAGGAGCCTTCCTGGGGAGTGGCAGGGCCTTGGACAGTACTGCGGGTGGCATCCCTGACAATACTGGGAGTGCTCTGAGTACCCCCACCGCAACACCACTGCATCGCTGGACGGCCTGCCTGTGGTCTACTGCCTGTGTGGGGTCCGGCTTCTCACCCTTCCCCCACCGAGCTGCTGAGGAGGAGTGGAGACCTGGGGAGTTGAGACACAGGATGATGGGGTCCGCTTAGGGGACCTCTCTTGGCTTCCGGTTGGTGTTTTGGAGGCGCTGTAACTGTTGGGATCTCGGGCCCTGCCTGCCTGTCGGAGGAACTGACCGGTGCACTGGCAACTGCCTGCCGGATGGGATCTACTCGGTCCCCCCACCTGCGCTTCTCCTACGGGGAAGAGGCAAGATCCCAGGGGCTGCTTTTAGGGAGATTGGCTTTTGGAAGGACTCTACTGCGTCCCCCCAAGTAGATGCTACCCTAAGATGGGCAAGACAGATGCTAAACAGACCAAGATCTCCTTTGACCAGCGCAGACATACGCGTACTGCCGACCCAGACCTTGATAGAACTCTGCTAACCCAACCGCCTTCAGAGGGCACATCTCAAGAACCAGACATCCACTCCATGTTCATTGACCTGAAAGAAAGTCTAACGGCCATTGATTCATTAATGGACAGATTTGACCACCTGAGGACAAGGTGGACAGACATGATGAGCACATTGACCAGTTGGAGCGACCCACCGCAGAGATGGAAGAAGGCCAACAGACAGCTGAGGAGAAACTGCTACAAATGGAATAAGTTCTGAAGTGATATGCAACAAAACGAAGATTTAGAAGCGTGCTCTAGACTTAATAATATTCGAATTATTGGCGTACCAGAATCAACGCCGATGGGACGTATGGAGAACTACGTTGAGGCTATGTTAAGGAAACTGTTCGGAGAGGCTCTCTCCTCTTTCCTCATTGTTGAGCGAGCCCATCGATCACTGGGGCCGCAACCGCCCCCAGGGACACCGCCAGGCTGATCATAGCTCGCCTACTAAATTATCAAGACCGGGACACGGTTTTGCACCTGGCCAGGGAGCAGCAGAACCTGTGTTATCAGAATAATACCATATCGATCTTCCCGGACTTCACTGTTGCTGTGCAGGCTGCCCGGAGAGATTTTCTTCCTATCAAGCACTCCCTGATGCAGACGGAGGCCAAGTACTCACTGATATACCCTGCCAAGCTCCACATTTTCCTTTCGGGCAAGACCCACTATTTCACAGATCCTAGGGCAGCAGCAAAATTTGTTAAAACTATGCCAAAAGCCGCGACGCGGACGTCCCGATGGCCAAAAATTCCAAATCTGGGCATCTCAGTGGAAATGACTAACTATGCAATGACACCTCTGACCTATCCTCAGGTCATATGAAGGCGAAGAGTTGCCCCTGCTGGAACAGTGTAGCGAAGACCCCTGCTGCAACCCAGGTGGGCGGCCTGGCTCGGTGGGCCTTAGCCACGTACCTGTGATGACTCCGGCTACCCTCTGGCTGGGTGAGTGTCGGACCTCTAGTTTGCCCCGCTGAATGAGTTCCTGGTTTACTCCTATGTTCATCACGCTGGGGATGTTTAGAAGGAGGGATGAGCATTTTTGGCCTATTTGGGAGGTCAAAGTCGGTGGTGGGTGGATTGTGTGGGTAATGTAGTTCCCCGCTGTTTCACTGCGGGAAATGTTATGTTCTTCCCCTCCCTTGGCCACTCAGCACCCTACTGCACACTTTCGACCTCGGTGCTTCTTTCGCTCACATCAGGCGACCAGCTATCCTTTTCCGCTTAATATGGAACATGCGCTGCTTAAATGATAGGCACAAGGCTCGACATGTACTGGCTTATTTGCAGCAGCATTAGATAAACATAGGCTTCTTGCCACTGAATATACAAAGACGCGCCTACGAGCGGGTTGCGTGGGCAAACAACATGTGGCTTATTACACGAACTATGTGAGAGGTGTGGTGATAGTGCTCCGAAAGGGCCTCCCATGGCGAACACACCAGGTCATCTGTGATCCCTTGGGCCACTATGTGCTGCTGGCGGGTGCACTGCAGGGCACTTCACTGTGACTAGTGTCAATCTTCAGCCCCAGTGTTGACGACCCTGTCTTTTTTGCTTAGGTATGGAGAATGGCTGGCACCCTAGGCCCTGGCGCAGTTCTGGGGGTGGTGACTTTAATGTGGTCCTCAACCCGGGGGCTGACCGCTCTAGTAATACCCGACGTCCGCACCCGAACGTGGCTGTGCAGTTGCATCTCCTTATGGCTGGTAATCACCTCTCAGATCTCTGGCGAGCTAGGCATGTGGGTGATACTGAGGGTACATGCATAACGGCATTGCATTTCACATGGTCAAGCATTAATTATTGACTGGTGACGCGGGACATTTATGCTTGGACCACTAGAGTAGAACACCTGTTTAGGACGCTGTCCGACCTTGCGCCCGCAAGAGAAATAAGCCTGTTGAAAAACAGTGACTAGAAACCATTCTAACATCCGTGTGTGGGATGAATGTTCAGCTCTGATGTTTGGTCATAATGAGATACATTTGAAGTTTATACGGTACATCCATTAGTTGCAAAAAATAAACCTCCTACATTCTCAGGAAGATAGAAATCTCTATAGGAACATCCATGATGTAGAATTCAAGGACGTTAAACAATCGTACTGCTCATGTTAGGTATCTATATCAGTCTCCAAGAAAGTATTGCATTTCTTGGTCAGTATTAAGACCTAGTTCAACAGTTTTGAGACTCATAATCCATGTTGCTTCTACACGTCTTAGAGCCCGATTCCGATCTCGTAAGGAAGGCCTCCAAACGGGATTTGTAAAGAGCACATCCGATTCGGAGCCTATCTTTCCGCCCGAATCGTCCCCTGTTCCGAACGACCAAGTACGATGCGAGTATCCTGTACGTGACGTGCGAATCGTTTACTGAACCCGAACCTGTCCATCCGACACGTTCGTAGCGGAATCGTGCCGCGCAATGGAGCTGTTTTCCGATCCAGCGAGTACGATGCACGAATCGGACAGCTGTATCGACTCGTCGAGACGAAACTGCTGTCGGATTCGGAATTTGGGGGCCATAGGAGGCACCCCTTTACCCGGAGCCCTCTGATTCGGTCACGGGGTGCGCATGGGGCCCCACGATCCAAGTGTGCACAGTGTGGCGGGCAACATGGGGTGCCCGCCACAGGGTGTACACTTTTCCCCGCCCACCCCTTTTTTGCTATGGGAGCCTGTGTATGCATCTGTACACGGGCTGCCATAGAGTTAATGGGAGTCCGAGCGAACCGAGTCCGTAAGCATACAGCAGCATCGTACTCGCTCGTTCGGACTCCCGGAGCACGTCTCGCTCGGAAAGCCCTCCGGGTCCGAGCCGTACGGAGGGCTTTCCTAGAGAGATCGGAATCGGGCCCTAAGTCTCAACGGTATGTAGACAAAATATTGAGTTTTAAATATCGTTGTGCAATAATATTGAGTATTAAATGTCAAAAGCAATAAAGTTCGTTGTATATAATATCGATGTCAAAAATATCGATTTGTTGTGTTGTATAAAATATAAATTTTCAAAATATCGTTATTAAAATATATCGATTTTGTAATTGTGAATTTTTTAATATAGTATATAATTTTAAATGTATTAATAATTTTTAATAAATTTTATATGTTTTATATAAATAATGTTTTAGGAGCGGGATGTTGGGTTTATAGGGGATAAGGGTGGGGAGTGTTTTAAAAATATTTTTTTTAAATTAAAAAAGAAAAATAATAATGAAATTTTAAATTGTGTTTTAATAGCGGGATATTGGGTATATAGGGGATAAGGGTGGGGAGAGTTTTAATTTTTTTTTTAATTTTAATTAAAAAAAAAATAGTAATGAATTTTAAAATTGTGTTTTGGGAGCGGGATGTTGGCTTTTTGGAGGATAAGGGTGGGGAGTGTTTTAAAATTCTTTTTTACAATATTTAAATTAAATGTAAAAATATTTATGACATTTTATATTGGGGTCGATTCCGATTCGGGCCGGAAAAATCTCCGTCCGAGCCGGACCCGGAGAGATTTCCGACCGAATCGGACTCTGGCAGTCCGACCGAACGAGTACGATGCGTTCGCATGCTATCGGACTCGATTCGGTCGGACTCCCATTGAAGTCAATGGGAGCCGGGCGTACAACGCGTACGCGGGCTCCCATTGACTCAATGGGTGCGAGGTGAACAAGGGCGCCCCCTGCAGCGGGTACGCGTTGAAGCGGTTCGTGCCGTACATGCACAGGTAGGGGGGACCCATGGGTCCCCCCTGTGTGCGCCTCGCGCGGGTACGCGTACAGGGGGGTCCGACGCGGACCCCCAAAGTCCGGCTCCGACAGCTCTTTCGAGCCGGACGGCGCGAGTCGGTCGGACTGCTGGAAGCGCGCATCATACTTACCCGGCCGGAGAACAACTCCATTGCGCGAGGCGATCCCTGTCCGTGCGAGTCGGTCGGAGCGTGTTGATCCTGCGCGCGAGTCGGTCGGCGATTTCGCGGGCGCTTGCATCGTACTCGCTCGGCCGGACGCGCGTCCGAATCGGTCGGGAAACAGGGCTCCGAATCGGATCCGGTAAAACCGAATTCGATTCGGAGCACTACCGGCCGAGATCGGAATCGACCCCATTGTGTTTTAGGAGTGGGTTGTTGGGTTTCTAGGGGATAAGGGTGGGGAGTGTTTTAAAAATAAAATTTTAAATTAAAAAATATATATATATTTTAAACAATATTAATTTTTTATTATTAGTGGGATGTTGTGCTTATAGGTGATGATGAGGGGGTTTAAATAATTTTAAAGTATTTAAAAAAAATGATATATTTTAAATAATTTTACAATTTAAAAAAAAATTGAAAATTGTGATATTTTGTGAAATTTGGAAATAATTTTGTTGAGTTGGGTTTAAATATAAAAAATTGATAACTTGAGAAAATGTAAAAAATAAAAATGAAAATTTGGATTATGATATAAAATTATTTACAAATAAAAAAATTTGGACAATTTTTTATAAATGGGAATATGTAAATGTATGTATAATATGTTTTATTTTATATGTTTTTATGTACATTTTTTGGCAATGTTATATTTAAAAATTATATTTTTGAATAATTTTCTTCAGTTAATATAGGGGCCCATTACGATACCCGGCGTAAATAAATCCGCCAGGCATGGAAGCGGCAAAATTCCGCCCGCATACACCGTCTGAACACCGACCACGCCATTACGATAACACAAACCGAAAACCGCCATCGGCGGAAAAATCACACAAAATACCGCCCGCCATCGTCCGAGTCGGAGTCAAACCGCCCGCCACGGACGGAAACACGCACGACAACACAAAACCGCCCGCCCTCACGGCCGACACACCGCACGTGAAATTACGATCGCACCGCCATGAGCGCGGGAAAACCACAAATATACCGCCCGCCAGCGCAAACAACGCCGATGCCAATCGACACGGCAGAAACCATGGCGCCCACGTCCCTGCACAGAAACCATCCGCTCACAAAACCAATAGCACACAACATGGCCAATAAGTCCACACAGCAAGGCACGCACAAATACACAAGCACAGTACACATCCCGAAAACACCCCCTGGACAAACAAAAACTACAAAGGCCAGAACCCCAGACACAACACACCTGAAAACAACAGACCATGAGGACACACCCACATAGGTAAGTACAAAAGCAGAACTCCCACAGACCACAACCCCTTGCAACATTGCAAACCAGAGAGGAGAGGAGAGGACACAGTGACACAGCAAGGACAGCAGCACACCACAGAAACGCACACATCACAACCACCACCACCACCACCACCAAACACCGGCACCACAAACCCCCTGCACATTACACAACACACACCGCACCAGCACCACAAACACCATGGCACCACAAAGAATGCCCAAGTTCACGCCCATTGAGTTGACGGTCATGGTCGACGAGATCATCAAGGTGCACCCACAAATCTATGGGAACATGGTCCAACACACACCACTAGCCACCAGAAACAGAATGTGGAACCGGATCGTAGACCAGGTCAATGCAGTCGGGTCCCTGCCCAGGAACAGAGTCGAAATTAACAAACGGTGGAATGACGTCAAGAGCCTGGTCAAGAAGAAGGAGGGCAAAAACAGAGAGCTGGCTGCCGTCACTGGCGGAGGGAATCCCGCGCACTTCAAGACCTTCAAAGCGTGGGAGGAGAAGGTGCGAGTCATCATCCATCCCGAGATCCTCGCCGGATTAGCAGGGGGAGTGGAGGCTGGTAAGTACAAACTAATGTATACCAGCACACCGCTATGTACTCACATGCACTACCACCATGCCACAGCTCCCAGGGACAAACACCCCCATGTCCAGCACACAATACACAACACATCACACACACATGCAACAGACACCACCACACACAGCCCAAACAGAACAACTGTAAGATGCGTGGGGACATGTGTACACTCAGCCAGCCACGTAACCACCAACAGGTCCCCAAATATGCCAGAAGCGCCACAACGAGCACCCACCACACCCATGTGTCCGCCATAGCTGCACTAACCGACAAGTAACAGTTAAGTGGCAGGAACACAAAGTGCAGTGGGTGGGAGGGTGGACAGCCCAAGTACAAAACACACCAGGCCCCTAGTCCCACAGTACAGCAAGGAGGAGCATCCCCCACACCCCACAGCCATGTGTCAGCCACCGCAGTGCACAACGACAGCCGAAAGGTAGACATCACGGTCCACAGCAATCGGTGTCAGTGGGTGTCCAGCCACCACTATGACCCACAACACCCCCCACCCCCACAGACCTGCAACATGGAGCACCCCCGCTTAGAACCATGTGGCATCCAGTACAGTGCACGCCCGAACAACCTGCAGGTGGGAAACTGGACAGGGCTGGATTACTGGAGGCATGAGGACCGTAACACGACCAACACATGGGACATGTCACGTAGCAGACGAACACGCAGCACCGCCCACCGTCACGAACAAGTGAACAATGTGCACACGGACATGAACCACAGACTCACACCCCACATGACCCATCACAAACACAGCAACACCCAAGGAGCCACGTCTGCATGCACAAGCCACACTGAATATAGTACCACACGGCAGCCACTGTGCAACCCATCACACACAACCGAAACACCATTGAAGTCCAGTCCATGTAGCCCCTACTGCCTGTCAACCACACACCCCACAACTACGCCTATGTAAGACAAACAACACTAGACGCAACAGAGCGGAACAACATAAATGCACACGAACACCACTGAACCCATCAAACACACAGACACACCATGCACATACAACATACCATCCATCCCATCCGTCAGCCCCAGTCTCATGAAAGGCATGTCATCCGCACAGCTGCCACACATACAGCAGTCACGCTAAGACACATGCCCATGACCAACCATGTGCCAGAAGTCAATGAAGCGCACGACACACTGTGAGCAACAACACACAACATGGGCCCCCCCCACGAGCACTGCAGTGATGCACATGGCACAGGGCAGCACGCACACCAAGGAGATGGGACAACTGCAATACGTTGGCTGGCACACAACCAACACTCACTCATAACGATGCGTCCAATGCCATGTCCAGTAATCACAACAGACAGCAAATATGCAGGCCATGTCAAGCATGCACACACCTCAAACCATGCACTGTCATGCTGCCACAACACATGTCACGTTCGGCACCCATGGCTTACAGCATGTACCCCAAAAGCATATCCCCTCCCAAATGCGAATCTGGGGCATGGCCCCCATGTTGCCATATGCGTTCCTAAGCGTTCCATTTGAACCCCAAAAGCATATTCCCTCCCAAATGTGAATCTGGGGCATGGCCCCCATGTTGCCATATGCGTTCCTAAGCGTTCCATTTGAACCCCAAAAGCATATTCCCTCCCAAATGTGAATCTGGGGCATGGCCCCCATGTTGCCATATGCGTTCCTAAGCGTTCCATTTGAACCCCAAAAGCATATTCCCTCCCAAATGTGAATCTGGGGCATGGCCCCCATGTTGCCATATGCGTTCCTAAGTGTTCCATTTGAACCCCAAAAGCATATTCCCTCCCAAATGCGAATCTGGGGCATGGCCCCCATGTTGCCATATGCGTTCCTAAGCGTTCCATATGAACCCCAAAAGCAAAGTACAAACCAGACCCAGGATGGGCCAGGAGCCCGCATACACCAGAGTCACAATGAGTAGGGGCACAGCAACACACCCATCGGCATGGCCAATCCGTCCCATGCCACATGTGCACAGCACACAGTCCCATTGCCTAGCACACACAACTACAGATGCCACAGCCACACACTCGCCTCCGGGAAACCCATGTACGAGAGTGCACGAACTGCCAATGTCAGACGACAAATACATACTTCGCCAGGTGCAACACAATAACAAATCTCATTCTCTCCACAGGTGACGAACTGCCGGATGCTGGGGATGGAGACAGCAGCCAGCACAGCCAGCCCACAAGCCCCCAACGAGGACACACGGATCTGGAGGATCTGTCCTCCTCTTCGGACACGGACCACCAAGCAGGCCCATCTGGTGTGGCAAGGCCCAGCCGCTCCCCAGGACCCCTCCTACCCACCAACCCATCATCCAGGGATGCTGAACAGTCCCAGCCCCCTGCTGCCACTGTCGTTGCGGCCACACCCACGGTCATTGCGGCCACTACCACTGCCGCACCGACCACCACCGCCACCACCACCACCACGTCTTCGCTGGCACCAGCCCCAGCGCAGGTGGTGGCCCGGCCGACTGGATCCACCCTGGGAGCCACAGCGAGGACCGTGGTGTGCAATGTGGCTAGTGGGCAGGCCGGTGGCAGCAGGACTGGTAGGAGGAGCAGGGTCAGGGAAACGCCAGCCTCCCCTGGGAGCCATGCCCTGCCTCAAATGGCCAGAGTCCTTGGGGCCTATGAGGAGGCCCAAGAACAATGGGTCAGGTCTGCTACAGACACGCGGGAGGTGCTGGGGGTGCTGAGGTCCATGGACGCCCGTATGGGCCAACTCGTGGACCTCATGGGCCAGCTGGTGGTGGCGGTGAGGACACGGCCAGGGATAGCAGCTCCCCTCCGCCACCACCTGCCGGGGCGCAGGGTCGAGCAGCAGTGTCCAGTTCCCCTGCGTCCACAGCCAGTGAGCACACCTCAACCACCAGCATGTCGCAAGCAGGCACCCCCCTCGCAAACGTGGAAGGGGCCGTCCGAAGAGGAAACAGATCTCCCGGGAGGACTTCGCACGCTCCAGTCGCAAGTGAGGCAGCCAGCCAGCCTTCCGCCAGCCTTCCTTGACCAGCCACTGCATTGACTTGCTCTACGATCCCACTCCACACAGCCATCTGGATGGCATGTGTGTGTTGGACTATGGACATAGAACCAGTGGGTACACCCTGAGCATCACGCAGCCATGACCGACAGCTCATTGTCACTGCACGCACCACTTTTGTCATCACCTTACACACAATCACATGTCACAGTTTGGAATAAATGCACCTTTTTCACTAACTGCTGTTTGTGCCCTGTGTTTTATTTGTACGGTATACAACGGCCACCTTGGGCGGAAAAGCACCTGATGCGTGGCATGGCAATGGAATACGGAGGGCCTGTAGGGACCTAGGGGTGGGAGACAGAACAGGAGCACATTCAATGAGTGTGTCACACACCCATCACACAGTTCATGTCAACAACTACAAGCAATGTACACACATCGCACAGAGCAATAGGGCACAATGCCACAGTCACCAACAGTGGCATACTACCCTGGCCATGGAGCGTTGACACACTGCACGCAGTGAACATACGGCCACCCTGACACAGCACACACACACCTGCACAGATACAGACACATCAGCCGTCGTACATGGACACTCACCGTCAAGTGAAGTAGCGGGCGATGAGCTGCTGGCGCACATTCCCAGCTTCCTCCTCTCCGCTGTCCTCCTCACTCGAGCTGTCCTGGTCTGCGGGCTGGGGCCCTGGTTGATCTCCGTCATCCACAATGAGGGGGATCTGCTTACGAATGGCCAGATTGTGCAGCATGCAGCACGCCACCACTATCCGGCACACCTTCTGTGGGGAGTACGCCAGTGCACCCCCGGTGCGGTCCAGGCACCTGAACCTGGACTTGAGGAGGCCAAAGGTACGCTCGACCACACGTCTGGTCCTCCCATGTGCCTCATTGTATCGATCGTCTGCTGGGGTGCGAGGATTCCTCAATGGACTGAGCAGCCATGCCCCATTCGGATACGCAGAGTCACCTGGGTGTGAGGGACACAGAGAACCGTTGCTATTCCAACTGGACAGGGGACAGCATCGCACAACCAGCACGCTACACCACTCCACATACTCACCGACAATACAGCCACGATCCTGTTGCAGATTGGCCATCAGTCGTGGCAAGATGCTGTTGCGCATTATGTGTGCGTCATGTGCCGAGCCTGGAAACTTGGCACACACGTGGGTGATCACCATGTCCGCAAGGCACACCACTTGCACATTCAGGGAGTGCGTGTGCTTCCTGTTGCGGTACAGGTGCTCAGTGGCCTGTGGTGGAACAAGGCCAACATGTGTGCAGTCAATGGCTCCCACGACGTGTGGGATTCTGCCAAGGGCATAGAATGCACCCTTCACTGCCGCCAATTCACGAGCCCTGGGGAATCTGATGTACCTGTTTCGGTACAGCATCATGGCTGCCAGTACATCCCTCAGCACCTTGCTGAACATGGGCTGGGACATCCCTCCTCCACTGCCCACTGTGTGCTGGAATGACCCAGTGGCGAAGAAATGCATGGCGGCCATCACCTTAGCCGTGGGGGTGACAGCAGTCGGATACACCCTGCGGGGACGGAGATGGGGCTCTAACATGGCACACAGTCGATGCAGGGTTGGCCTGTCCAGCCGAAACTTCCTGATAACCTCTGTATCGTCCATGTCCGCCAGCAATTGGTATGGGCGGTCAATGTTCGGTCTCCGCCTGGGGAAAATGGCAGAGGACACATGTCAAAGCAACACGACACATAGCAATTTCGCATACACATCACTGACATGACTGAGCAAGCACATGAGCCACAGCCCAGCTGTCAAGCTGGGACGGCACGGCCACAATACACTTACACAGGTCTCCCAACAATGGCAATGGCAAGTGAGACATACCACTGCCATGTGCATGCACATGGGGATCTAGGCCCCAATGACTTGCGGGGCGTGCTGATGGGGACTGACTGCATATTCGTCAAGCGGCAACGCCACGGCAACATGAGTGTCTGCTGAGCATGGAACTGCTTCCGAGGCTGGATGAGTATGGCACACGACGACGACGGTGTGGGCACGGGCTGAGCGGCCAATACAAGTGGGACCTGTGGCACGAGGGGATATGAGACAGTAGTAGGTGTCAGCACTGCACCCTATGTACAGCACTGTACGGATCACACCTCCCGAAACATTGACAGGTGTCCACATTGACAGCCCCATGCCAAGACGGCTGTGTGCTTGCAGTCACACGTCACAGGTGAGAGGTTACATTGCACGTGCCAGGTGGCAGACGTACATAGTGGGAGCTGGCATGTGTGTGCATGTGTCTCCTGTTCAGGATCCACCAGATGGGCGCTGACTCTGTACTGACCATTGGACACAGCATGTTCCGTGGAAGGCTTGTGTGTGGGATGGTGGCACTGGATGTGCCTCCGTTGGGTGGGGGGCCATGCACAGGGCGGGTACGTCGATGATTGCGCATTGTTGGTCACGGTGGGTGCACCAACTAAGATGTGTTGCCCTGTGTTCAATTCCTATGTCCGCATGATGATGGACTGTGGATGTGGGCAGACTACACATTGGTCGATGTGCTGTCTATATGCATGTGCCTTCACACCAGGCACCGCTGCCCCTGCACATGTGACCCCTGCTGGACTCGCTGCTGGGTCTGTGGAGCTGATGCACCTTCTGTGCGTGGGGCGGACAGCTCTCCTCACTTCCCTCATTGCGCATGTCATGTCTTTGCCGCAGGTGACATGGATCATGGAGGGCCCACATGTACGCGTGGGTAGGCTACACATGATTGTTCACTGGTCGCCACCCCAGTCAGTGTTTCGAATGGGAAGGTTGTCGTGCTGGTGGTATGTTCGATGTGGCGGATGGGCGAGCCTAGGTGCGGGCTTACATTCCGGACATGGGGGGTAGTTGGATTGGCGACTAGTTGCAGTACACACGGGACACGTCTCTTCCTTTCCACATCTGGGTCATCCCTTGTACTAACTGACAGTGATACGGTCATCTTCGCCCCAGCCCTCATGTCCTCCCCTCGCCCCCCAATATGCATGCTCACCTGCGAGGCTAGCGCTTGCACAGGCAGCCCCAAGCTCGCACCAGAGAGGGCAAGGAGTGTATGTGTGGGTCCAGTTGCACGAGTGGGCTGTCTCAGGGTATGATGTGTGGCGGGACGCCGTCCACCTGCGTGGTGCCCCAAATGGAGACCCGGCCTGCATGGACTATGCATCACAGTCTTCGCCTTCCGGATCCGCCACCTGCGACACCCAGTGGCTGTGGCTGCCCTTGCGGCCAGGCCGCGTCCGTCTGTGACTGGTGGCCCACACATTCACTCTTTGGCCTCTCTGGGGAGGGCTCGGGGGTGGTGGCGCACGCGCTTGCACTTAGTCGCAATGGCATGTGGCGTGGTTGGTATGATGGGCAATGGATGGGATGGTGCGAGCCACCTCCCGTGACGTCAGTGCTGCTCGTGCTGTGGTGCGTCCCCCTACACTTCCATTTGACTTTTTGCCATGCTAGATGTTGAGGTTCTATTGCCTGCGTGATATGACCAGGAGGAGCGCGAGGAGACCTCTCACACACCATGCTCCACTGCCATCCCGTGCCCTGTATCGCCTGTGCGGATTGACTATGTTGGGGTTACACCTGGTCGACTGGGGCTGTGTGTGCCTTGTCAAGGGGCATGGCGGGCGCACAACAGGATCCTGCTTGTCCACAGAGGGTGGGCTGAGGTGCGCCTGGTACCGCTATGTACGTGTGCCCGGCTGCTGTGCACACACGTGTTCACTCCCCCGACAGGTGTCCTCTCACTATGCCCAGGGAAGCGGTGGTGTACTGTTCATGACCCCTCCCAACACGGCGTGCTCCAACTTGGCATGTGCGCATCTACCCGTCACACCCACCCACCTGTGCACTGCGTCCATACGACTTCACACGGCACATGTGTGTCTTCCACAGTTGTGCTACTCATTTGCATTGTCATCCAATACCAGTGGACTACATGGTCATGTCACGACTGCCGTGTACTTCACATACTCTCATCCTCTCTCATTCGTACATGTGAAATGAGTCAGCGGAGACAGTTTTGGTTTCAAACATTATATTGAGTCTTCTGTCCTCTGTGATGCAGTATAGTGGACACTACTGGCAGCGGAATACATGTTGAGGATATACTGAGCATGATTGCAAATGGGATAGGGTGTGGGGTTACATGTGATTGGCTGTTGCATGTGGGATGTGGGCTTCAGAGTGACATCTGCTTGGCCAAGGCTGTGCTAATGTACATTTGCGTATAGCTGCGGAGCTGCGGACTTTGACACAGACGGTATACATGTAGCCTACCAGACCGCTTGGCATCATGGGCACAGTCCATCTCAGTTCCATGTGACAGGTTTGCTGCGGTTGTTCCTCATGCACGCGTGCATGTGAGATGACGTCAGGGCATGTGCTTGCGTGCATGCAGCGGCGTGCCACTTGTTGTTGCACTGTGGTGGTTACTGGACATGTCACAGTCACTGGGGTCGTGTTGTTGTTGTATGCACTTGACGTCCATGCAAAGGTCCTGGTATGGGGTTCCCGGGGCGGGGGTGGGAGGGGTGCAGCACCCACAGACTCCAGGCGACCTATTCATGTCCACTGAGCGGTGTGTGTGTCCATGGGCGCTGGATCCATGTCGTGTCCTGGTTGTTCGTGCAGTTCCGTCCATGTGGGTGCGATACACAGAGCCCATGCCACTGCCTCCCACGATGCATGCGGTGTTCCTGGATGTGATGGGGAACAGTGTGCATGTCCCGGTCATATCCGATGTCATGGCGATGTCGTTGATGGTGTGGTTACAGTTGCCGGTCGTTTGGCATGGCTGTTGTGGTGGTGACTGGCCAGTCCGTGCGGAAGCTAAGCATGGGTGTGGGGTTGGACATCAAAGGTCACTCGGGGAACCTGCGTTGTGGTCCGACGTATTTACAGGTTGTCAGGTATGCGATGCCGTCCAGCAGGGCTTCCATGTCATTGGTGGTGTACATGTTTGCCAGCCAATGTAGCGGATGGTGGCTGTCAAGGTTCGTAAGTTGTCCCTTGGAGGACCATGATGGGGCATGCTGGGTGACATTCGATGTAGCTGTTCTCGATGATCCGTCGTGTGGAGGCACAGTGGTCCCATTTCAGTGCGGGTGCGATGTTGGCCACATACGCCATGCCCCCATAGGCAGAGCAGGCCCTGTCGTGTGCGTCCAGAGGGAGGAGTAGTGGTAGCAGGTCCGCCTTCAGACATGCCGGGTTGGAGAGGCATATCTCGACGGGATGCTGGTAGGGACACCTCCGACAGTAGAAGACGGGCATGACGCAGCTGAACAATGTGATGCGGTAAGTCAGTCGGTAACTTACGTTCAGCAGGGACAGGAGATCGCATCCCAATGTATGGAACAGGTTGGTTTTGTACAGCTTGAGCTGTTCGGCGTAGTTGGGTAGGTGTGTTGCGGTTGCCATTTCGCAGCGGTGCGTTGTGGTGGCGTGCTCCGGCTGTGTGTGCAGTCTGCAATGTGCACGCTCCGAGGTTGCTGTGAGCTCTGTGTAGTCGTAGGGAGACAGGACTTGTGTTCTGTTTGCTTGTTTGGAGGACACGGGCCCTCTTCCCACATGCTTCTCAGACAGTTCAAGGTCAGTGATGTGTGACTCCTTCCAATTAACTTGCATGTGGCCGACATGGGGGAGTGTTTTCTTCTTTCTTCCCCGTCCGTTGTGTGCTTCTGTGATATGCGCTATCTGCCCTGTGGTCGGTCTCCTCGGCATGCCTGTGTTGGTCTATTCTTGGACAATGGCTGTATTCACCGGCTTCTGTCGTAGGGCTGTGGTTTCGGTGTTGGAATGGAAGGTCATTCAGTGCTGTCTGCTCTCCCTTGTGTGGGCGGCAGGCTGCCTTTCCGCTCTGCGTTGGGCCTTGTGTGTGAATGTTATTCTTGGGCCACCTGTTGTCGGTCCCGTGCTCTTTGGTGTTCCGTTTTATATGTCTTGTTCATATGTGCAGGGTGGTATGGGTTTTTCAGTGTGGTACTGGCGTTCCTCTTCCCGTAAGGGCCCTGCTTCTCCTAGTTGGTGTGGCCGCCGCTGTGTGCTACGCCATGTTTGTTACACTGGGGTGTGTCCTGCTGTTGCGTGACTTCACTGACATGTGTGCGTCGGTTGTGTGGCGTTGGGTGTTGTCCGTGAATTGGGCGTTGGGGACATGTCTGTGGCAGGCCTGTCACGTGTCATGTGCGTTCGGGGTGGGGCTGATGTGTGTGCTGCTTGGTTGTGTCCCTGTGTCTGTGTGCGACGCATGCATGGCGCTGCGGTTGGCCTCTGCGTTGTGCGCATGTGTGGCGGCGTCATCGCTGCTTTGGGGCCGTGACGGGGTGGTTTGTTCCTAGTCCCAGGTGGTGTGTACACATGTGTTCCGCGATGTTACGATTTGGCCTGTGTGTCATATGTGGATGCAATGGTGGATGTGTAGTGTACACGCGCTGGTGGGGGGTTGTCCGCTTTTTCCGCCCTTGCACTGTGTGCGCTGTTTGCGTGCACTTGTTGTGTGTGTGCCTACCTGCGTCTCCGCGGTACGTTGCGTCCTTGGTGGTGCATCAGCAGAAGCATGGGAAGGGCCTGCAGTGCTGGATTCATGCTCGGGGTGCCGCTTCTTCGTTGTCCGTGCTCTGCGTCCGTGTTACCGCCTCTCTTTCACGTGCGGTGTCTCTTAGCCGTGGGAGCCGTTTGTTTGCGGCATCGTAATTTATACGCCGGGCGGGACGTGTTTCGTCGGACGGTGTGTGTCAGTTGGGCTGCGCCGCTACGTGTACGGGCGCACTTTGATGGCGGACGGTGTTGCTGGCTTGCCGGCGGTGTTTGGCCTACTTTTCGCATCGTAATTGGACGGGCGTGTGGACTGCTGCGTGCCGGCGGTAACTGGTGGTTTTTGCATCCGCCAGCACGGCGGTTGTGCTTCCGCCCGCCATCGTAATGAGCCCCATAGTTTGGTGTGGGAATAGTAAATTATATATGTTTAGTGTCCAGCACCTTCCCTGAGATAATGTAGTTTGGAGTGGGAATAGTAAATTATATATGTTTAGTGTCCAGCACCTTCCCTGATTTAATGTAGTTTGGAGTGGGAAAAGTAATTTATATATGTTTAGTGTCCAGCACCTTCCCTGACTTAATGTAGTTTGGAGTGGGAATAGTCATTTATATATGTTTAGTGTCCAGCACCGTCCCTGAGTTAATGTAGTTTGGAGTGGGAATAGTAATTTATATATGTTTAGTGTCCAGTACCTTCCCTGGGTTAATGTAGTTTGGAGTGGGAATAGTAAATTATATATGTTTAGTGTCCAGCACCTTCCCTCAGTTAATGTAGTTTGGAGCGGGAATAATAAATTATATATGTTTAGTGTCCAGCCCCCACCCTGAGTTGATACAGTTTAGAGTGGGAGTAGTAATTTATATATGTTTACTATCCAATGCCTTCCCTGACTTTTTTAAGTTTGGAGTAGGAATAGTAAATTATATATGTTTAGTGTCCCGCACCTTCCCTCAGTTAATACGGTTTGGCGTGGGAATAGTAAATTATATATGTTTAGCGTCCAACGCCTTCCCTCAGTTAATGTAGTTTGGAGTGGGAATAGTAATTTATATATGTTTAGTGTCCCACACCCTCCCTAAATTAATGTAGTTTGGAGTGGGAATATTACATTATATATGTTTAGTGTCCAGCACCTTCCCTGACTTAATGTAGTTTGGATTGGGATTAGTAAATTATATATGTTTACTATCCAATGCCTTCCCTGACTTTTTCAAGTTTGGAGTAGGAATAGTAAATTATATATGTTTAGTGTCCAGCACCTTCCTTGAGATAATACAGTTTGGAGAGGGAATAGTACATTATAAATGTTTAGTGTCCAGCATCCACCCTGAGTTGATACAGTTTGGAGTGGGGATAGTAAATTATATATGTTTAGTGTCCAACACCTTCCCTGACTTAATGTAGTTTGGAGTGGGAATAGTAAATTATATATGTTTAGTGTCCAGTACCCACCCTGAGTTGGTACAGTTTGGAGTTGGTATAGTAAATTATATATGTTTAGTGTCCTGCAGTTTCCCTGAGTTGATATAGTGTAGAGTGGGAATAGTAAAATAATAGTTCCTTAATTTGTAGTAATGTTTTTTTTGGGCATGGGCGTTTGGATGCCCAGTACCTCACCGGGCCACTGCCGCGGATATTTGCGTGGCTTAACTGACAGCGTGGACACACTGGCGGCAATGGTCACTTCTGGACGGATCACCCCTACAGCGTTGCTGGGGGTGCATCCGCCGTCTTTACCATGGACCGCCCTTTGTTCTACGAGGGCCAGCGGGCACACACGATTGTTACAACAGGTTTAGGGTGATCTTTTGGATGCCTGGTTACCAGTCTGGGACCCGTTTATGCCTTGCCCCACCATGGATGATCGACTGGTGACGACAGTCACTACGTTTTGCTTTATCTTCCACTCTACAGGACACCACTGATTTAGGTGTCTGGAGCTGAGAAGACTGTATGGAGCAAGCGCTACCACTCAGATAGGTAAGCTGCACCTTGATGGATATAATTAAACCCATTGTTTCTCTCTTTTTTAATGTTGTTGTTTTTAATCCAGTCACTCTCTCTTTAAAACCCTGTGATTTTAATAAGGGGTGCATTACTCACTTACAATGCACTGACCTGATGGACACTTGTATGAGGCTGTGAGGATGACAATATTCTTTTGTCAGACTATTATATCTAGTCACTTTGTTTTCCATGTCATCCTTGTTTAAGTTACTACTAGGTTTGGCGGGACCTCGTGCTCGCACCCAAGAACAGTGGTAGGTAGGAACTCTTCCGCCCACCATAATGTGTAGATAGTGTTTTTCACATAGGTCCTGATGAAATGCAGTGTATCATTACTGAACGTATTGCATGAAACATGTCGACCATTTGCTAAGAGTTGAGCATCGCTCCACTGGACCGTTGAGCCAGCGAGCGGCCACTCTTCCATTCTTTTAATAAGGTGGATAACCACCCTAATAAACTTAATTTTTGGATTATCTAACCTTTTTTAACATCACTCACTCACGTCACCTCTACACAGTCCCCTAGGGCCCTCACACCCACGGCACCATACGGCAAGGAACAGAAGATCTCCCGCTAAAGAGCCCCTTTATGGGTGCCCGTCGGGTATTGCAGCGCCGACCCGACGAGGAGTGAGTCCATATGATGAAGCATGACACCTAGCTTGCTGGGTGTGTGAGGACTCTAGTTCCGAAAAGGAGGACTTCCCTCCTTTGGCCTCCCTACTTGTTGTCCATCCTTGGGGAACAGCATACTCTTCTTATAACGAATGTTTTTTTTGGAACATAGTTTATTGATTTTCATAAACATGTTGCGTAGGACATTGACACATTTACATTGTTATATCGTCAGATGTACATCCTTGAGTTAAAATAATCTTACACTGCAATGTAAATTGTACATCGTACCATCTGTGAAATTGTGACAGTTGCAAAATTGACTGGCATTTATCCAAGTTGTCCTATCGTTCGTGATATTGCTAATCTTATAAACTGACAAACTTGTTCTAAACCCTCCCGCACCCACCCCCCAGTGTTCTGGTGTTCTATCGTTAGGTAAAGCGTTTCATCGCCCTACATTGTTGGTCTAGATATAATAATTCTCGTTGATATTTTGTCCTTGTCCGGGCATCCACCCATATGTCACTACGTGACATAGTAGCAGTATCGTTTATTGTGTGCTCGGTGTACTGGTTGCGTGGTCTGTAGGTGCACCTTTGAGCGTCTCTAACATTATGTCCCAATCCATGGATATTTGCGTTTTGCGGAGACCGCGTGCCTCTTCGCGTCGGATAGCTGCGCTTTCAGCCCCTCCCCAACGTAATACTTCATTATGCCATGTGTATATTGCGGGTGGCTTCTTCGATTTCCACCTCATAGTGATGGATCTTTTCACTAATATAATTGCAAGATCAAGGAATCGGAGTTGTACCTTATGGGAGGCCGATCGCTTACAGAGACCTAGCAAGCATTCCAGGACCGAGTTTTCAATACCCAGACCTGTAACTGACTGTGTATGTTGGCGGACCCCTTCCCAGAACTCCCTCAAACGGGGGCATGCCCATATCATATGAATTAGATCTGCTTCCTCCATTTGGCATCTAGGGCAGTGTTGCCGTGTGTGGGGGTACATCTTCTATAGGCGGCGCGGCGTGAGATAAGCCCTGTGCAATATGATGCATTGTATGAATGTAAACTTTGCATTCCTAGCCACTTTCTTGGGGTGTTCTATTATAGTCGCCCATTCCCTGTCTGTTATTTCACGTCCCACATCCTCTATCCACTTAACTCGCAGGGCACTCAGGGGAATCGCCGCGTGTGTACGGATCCCTACATACAGCCATTTAATGAGGTGACTGCCCCGTCCCATGTAGTACAATGCTTTGACTAGTTTGTGTGTTTGGGGCTCTTCCCTTTGAGGGGCCCAGTGTTTTTTCACATAGGGCAATATCGATGCATGAAGCATGTATAGGTGGTTCGGTACCCCGTCTTCCCTTACAAAATTGTCATGGTCCATCAATATTCCGGCATTGAAAAAAGCCCCAATTGTGTCTACCCCCTCATCCGTCCATGCCCGGTTCCTGTGTGTCGTGATCCTTCCAGTGTGTAGTGGTATTCCCAGTAGTGGAATATTGTCTGCATAGTGAGGGGAATTAGACGTGTATTGTAGTGTTCTCTTCCAACAGTGCAGTGCCGCTTGCAATAGGGGTGGTGTGTCCGGTGGGATCCTAGCCTTCGGTAGCAGCAATGTATGCAGTGCCCCATGGTCAACGTGGACCGCTGTATAACCTATCTCTTGCAGGTTGCCGCCTGAAAGTCCAGTATGATAGCCACTGCAACTGGCATGTATAGTAATATGCTCGAAAGTCCGGCACCCCAAGACCCCCCTACACGTCCCCAGTTGTAATTTTTTAAGGCTTATCCGCCTCCTACCAGGTCCCCAGATCAATTCCAAGAGTGCAGTATCCAATGTCTTAAAGAGGGCCGGAGGTATTATGATCGGTAAGTTGGTGAAATAGTATAGGAATCGAGGGAGGACCACCATTTTTGCCACTGCTGCACGACCCATCGTTGAGAGTGGGAGCGAGGTCCAGAAGCCCTTGTATTGCCCTATTCAGATTGGCCTCCAACATATCCACTGACGAACTATATATCGGTATGCCTAGGTATTTAAAGGTGGTGTGGGCCACTGGCAGTCGGCACAAACCAAAATCAGTCCTTTCAGGGTGTGTATGGCTTTGAAAGAAAAAGGCATTAGATTTCGAGTCGTTTATGGCAAGGCCAGAAACGTGTTCAAATGAGGCAAATACTCCAGGTATCGGATCCAAGGTGCTCAAGAGGTCCCTCACATAAACTATTATTTCATCTGCATATGCAGATATTAAATGTGTGGTAATGCCGGACGGTATCCCTAGTGGATGGCTTCCTGGCGTAGCCTGAGTGCCAGCGGTTCTAGGGCTAGTACAAACAATAATGGGGAGAGAGGACAACCCTGGCGTGTTCCTTTATATATGGGATATTCCTTCGATATATGTCCACTTGTCCTCACTCTAGCAGTGGGAGTTTTGTATAAGAGACGGAGCCAACGAATATACCCTGGGGGGAGCCCAAATCTCTCAATAGCCCGAAACATGTAGTCCCATGATAGTGTATCAAATGCCTGTCGAAGGTCGAGTGCTATAAAACCAGCATTAGTCAACTGATCCGGGTTAGTTGCCATTATGTGGTGGAGCCTCCTTATGTTCAAGGACGTATTGCCTGCAGGTATGAATCCGCATTGGTCTATGTGCATTAATTTATGTAAGTGGGGAAGGAGCCTGTTAGCTAATATTTTACTTAGTATTTTGTATTCGGTCGCTAATAATGAAAGTGGGCGATAGCCTGTGATGTCTGAAGCGTCTCTTCCTGGTTTGGGGAGTGTGACTACTAGAGCTTGCTTATTGGAATCAGGGAGTCTGCCTAATTCTAGTGAGGTTTTGTATAGGGTTTCCAGTTGTGGGACTAAAATTTCTGAGTAGGTGTTATAAAACTCTATCGGTAGACTGTCTAGTCCCGGTGTCTTGTTGCGCGGTAGCCCATTAATAGCGGCCTTTATTTCCGCTCTCGTAATGGGGCCTTCTAAACCATCTTTTGATCCTTCGGGGATCTGGGGATAAGGCAGGTCTGCCAGGAATGCATCTACTAGGGCATCCTCCAGTGGGGCCGGCTTACTATACAGGGTAGTGTAATATGTACAGAAGGAGTCATTTATTCCTTGTTGGGTGTAAACCATATTTCCCCCAGGCATGGCTATTTGGCTAATCACAGTGGGTGGAGGATCCATTCTCAATATCCTTGCCAGGAGTGTCCCTGATTTATCTGCGTCTGTGTGTAGTGATTGTGTGTATGCTCTATAGTCAATGACTCTGAGAGTTTCTAGCAGCTCCGCATGTCGTATGCGTGCCTCTTGCAGTGCAACGCATTTGTCAGGGTCCCTCACCGCAGCCTGTTCTAACCTGCCCATATCATCCTCAACAGATTGCAAGTTTTTATGCACCTCCTGTCTGGCACCCACTGTGGTGCTAATCGCAGTTCCCCTAATTACGGCCTTTAGCGCATCCCACTCCACTAGAATTGAGGACGCGGTGTTACCATTTTCCGCAAAATAATTCACAACTGCAGTGGATAGTGTAGAGAGAAACACAGCGTCTTCCAGTAATTGGGGCCATAGTCTCCATGTAGGGACTGGAGTGGGGACCCTACCCCATACAATACGGATTTCTAGTGGGTTGTGATCGGAGAAGGTTTTCGCCAGGTAAGTAGCATGAGGAACCTGTGCGTCTATGGAGAGAGGGCAGAGAATCCTGTCAATTCTCGTATGTAAGTCATGGACTGGGGAGTAGAATGAGTATTCTTTATGTGTTTTATTTTGCAAGAGCCACACATCGCACAAGTCCCAGCCGTTCACCCAATTACAAAGAGCCTCAGCTTGTTTAACAGCCCCTGCACTGTGGAGGGGGGGTGTGAACGATCCAACTCAATATTCATTACAGCATCACCGCCTATGACCCATGGAAATGCCTCTCACCCTGCTAAGATCGTATTTAAACCCATAAAGTATTTGTTCTGGTCAAAATTCGGGGCGTATATGTTCCCCAACACAATATGCCTACCATCTAATGACTCATGAAGGAAAATATATCTGCCCTGCTCATCACTCCATCGTTCCAGTTCCACAAATGGGACTCTGTATCTGATCCAAATTGTAGCACCTCTGGCAAAAGCGGAATAATCCGTGGAAAACAATTGCCCTTTCCATTTCTTTCGCATTTTAGCTGCCTCTGATTAGGGGTGGGCGGAATTTGCGTAGTTGCGTTACGCAAATCTCCGCGAAATTGTTAAAAATCTCCGCGAGCACGTAGAAATTTTGCGAAGTCGCGGACTTGCTTGTCCCGCTCATTCGCGATGTGTTTTTGCGTGCTTGCGGGGAAATATATCGCTAACTTGCCCATGCGGTCGCTAATGGGCACGGCCATCTTGTTTTTCACTTGTCCCGCCCGCTCGCGATGGTTATTTCCTGTTCTGGGTCGCGTATTGCATGCTCCCGCCCGCTCGCGATGCTTATTTCCAGTTCCGGGTCGCGTATTTCATGCTCCCGCCCGCTCGCGATAAGTATTTCCTGTTCGGGAACGTGCATTATGTGTTCGCGATGCTTTTTGCGTGCTCGGGGGGGAAATATCGCGCGAACTTGCCCATGCGGTCGCAATGGGCGCGGCCATCTTGTTTTTCACTCTATTGCTATGGTTCTGGGCCTGCTTTTCAATCCTCCCTCTATCTTTTCAATCCTTTGTTTCTGGAAACTTTTTTTTGATCTTTTTTATTTATTATCTATCTCTCTATTTTCCTGATTCTATATTTTGAGTTTTTTTCTACTTTTTGTGTGTTTTTCACTACTTTTTCACTCTTTTTCTATTACCTGCTTTTTAATTTCTTTTACTTACTTTTTTAATTCCTACCTTTTCTTTTCCACCCCCCGCATACCCAGAACCATGGCAAAGGGCCACAGGGCCCGTAGCCAGAGCCGCGACCGCCTTCCTTGTGGAAGGCGGTACCAAAAAGGGGTGCAGGCACGAGCCTTATTCGGTGAGGCGGAGGTGGCCGCACTGGTTTTTTTTGTTCAGCGCCACCTCCCCACAACCCTGGCAGCAGGCGGCAGGCCTGGGTCCGGATACGGGTACGGGCTCCAGGAGCGTCGGCAGCGGTGGGGCAAGGTGCGTCGGGCAGTGTTTGGCTGCTCTGGTGTCCGGCGCACCAATAATCAGCTGATGCACCAGTGGTCCGATATTCTGGACCGGGAGCAGGACCTGCTGGACCTGCTAGGAGTGGAGGTCCCGGGGCTTGGTGAGTAGCTATTTAATATTACTACTTTGTGTTCTTCTGCTCTGTTATATATTGCGAATATTTTTTTTTTCCGACCAGCAAGAATGCTGCTGCTTACATTGCAGGTAAATTACGTTTAAAAATCTGTGATTGTTATGACACAGGCGCTCGGCGCTACTAATCTTACTTGTTTGCAACTTTGCGCTCGCTTGGCCTGATGATTATGTAAGAGTTTCCTTTAGAGAACTTAAGTTAGGTAATGCTAGAGAGACTCTAGTTCTTCCTTTGTCCTCCTGCCACTAAGAAGGGATAGTGGTGGATTGATAGGTTTAGTTACTTATTAGTTGGTAATTTTTAAGTGGTGTGCGTGACGCATCCTCTGTCACGTCACGTGCTGCTGAGTGCTGCTTACCCCAGTCCTTAGTAGAACCTTTTGTAGTTTGTTTAGTGAGTGTTAATAGGCTTATATCATCACTAGCAGAACATCAGCAGCAAAAAGCCAACAATTTGGTGTATGCAAAAATGTATGCATGTGTCCTCCATCTATGCATTTTTGAGGACTAAAATAAATGGAAATGCAGACTTACTGAACAATTGGCCCGTCTGGATTGGAATAGGCGGGCTAGGTCAGGTGGTAGTTAGGCTTACTAGACGGTCCGTGAATCTCGCAATACTACTAGTCGATCAGATTAGATAGGTCAATTTTATTGCAATTGTTGTTCACAAAAATGTTTTTGGAGCGTATTTTAAAATATTTTATTTGTTTCACACCAAACTTTAATTTTTGTGTCTTTCTTTATGAAATCTTACATGATCAGCACCCAGGGGCAAGAAGACGGGGTCACGGTCGGCGGGACAAGAAGATCATCAAGATGCCTCCCAGGGCCAGGACTGCTCCTCTACCGAGGGCTCTGCTGCTGGCCCCAGTAAGTCCTCCAGTGGTTAATATTAATAATTATATTTCCCTAACTTTTCCTGCACCTTATTTTTTCCGAACTATTATTTCGGTATCCTAATTCTATTTTTTACAAATTCTTCTTTGATCTATACTATCTGTTTCTAAATTCTTGTTATCCCTGCCTCTAACTGCGTCTGCTATGACTCTGTACTACTACTATTAGTCTGTCTGTAGCTAAGCTTGCCCAGTTGGCCACTCTTTATTTAAAATATTTTAAATAAAACTCAGATTCACCAATAGCTCTAGCCATTGAGTCCAGTCCTTTGGGTTGTCCTCTTCTACTACTTCTAGTCTTCTTAATCTTGAGGCTTTTCGACAATTCCCACCAAGAAAATGCCCAACCACATTTTACTATTTTTGATAGGATATGACATACTACTGTTGTAGGGATTCTGCACATACAGAACTTTGCACAAGAAAATAGGACGTTGGTGATGGGAGGTTGGACCTTCCTCACACCTCAATCAGAAGCCACCACAATCCCCTGACCGACTAGTTATAGTGTCTCATTAGGTCTCCGAAACCCCCCCCAAGATACCCAATGAGTAGACAACCCAGAACATAACACTCCCGACCTCTGTCACGGAAGCAATGCACACCCTTTCGCTCACTCACTCGTGTAAGTCCACACCAAATACCACTGAGTCTATGTAAGTTCAAACGGTTTATTTTCAACTGACAAGCTCTGTACGTTGTTCTATAATGCAGCAGCAACAGCAAAATGCATAAGATTAAAACAATAAACATTGTTACACTTAGTTACACTTACAACTACAAGTCCATAGAAGACAAAAGGTGAAATCATGATAACTGAACAGTGGTGGAAGAACCACCCTCCCCTTGGTAGGAATATAGTTTATATAAAATTATAAATGGAGATCTGAGAATTCTGGGGACCCCTCACCTTAGAAGAACCTAGTACTGGTTACATCATAAACTCTGCAAAGCTCTGGTTCATATAAGGGAATCTTCCGTCTGTTATGAGAAAAATGGTGCGCGTTAGTATAGTGCAAGCATTTCTCAGTCGTGCCAAAAAGTGTAGTATTTTTATGTATAAGCAATATGGACTAACACCAGAACTCCATAACAAAGTGGCTTGTTTTTCGACCTTGTACGCAGCGCTCAGACAGTAGCAGTATGAGCTCATGTGGGCTCAAAGGCGTCTTACACAACAAGCTGCGAGGTAACTTGCGCAAAAATAAAAGACACAAAGCTAAAATGGTTGCATGGCTCGGGGTAACTTAGCAAAGACTAGAATGACCCTAGGGACCATATAACACTACTAGTGTCTACTCTACTACCTGATTTGTACTAGTGATGTATGTTGTATATGTATTAACTTTTTTTTCAATTTTGCTAGTGAAAAATAGGGGGAGGTGTATATGGCATCTGAAAAATGTGTAATGTTTTTTCTAGGCGTACTATCGACCACCAGTACCGGGGCCAGCGGCGAAGGTGACACGGCCGCTGAGGGTGCAGGAGATGCAGCAGTTGCATGAGGAACTGCAGGGGGTGAGCCAGCAGCAGTGGCGGGCGGTGGTAAGTTATATTCCTAATCCTTACTTATTGACATTACACTCGCTGCAAGGGTGTAATGTATATGGTGGGCAGTCAAAATATCGAAAATAAAAGATCGATATACCATAATATCGAAGTTTAAATATCGAAGGGACAGAATATCGATGGGACAGAATATCGATGGACAGAATATCGACCCTAAGGTAAGTAATATCGAATTACTAAATATCGATGTCAATAATATCGAAGTTAGTAATATCAAAATCAAATATATCGATGTTACTAATATCGATGTTACTAATATCGATATTTGTATTATTGTTATGTATTTTGTGATGTTTTTAATATGTATGTGTTATATGTGTTTTTGTTAAGTGTTTTAATTGTTTAAAAATATATGTATACAATTTTTATATGTTAATAAATTTATTTTTTAAGTTTTTTTTTTTTTTTGTACTGTAGCGGGTTGTGGGTTTATAGGGGAATAGGGTGGGAAGTAATTTAATTATACTAAATTAATTATTAATTTTTAGGAATTATAAATTAATTTTAATTATTTTTTGCGTTTAAGTTCTGTAGCGGGTTGTGGGTTTATAGGGGAATAGGGTGGGAAGTAATTTAATTGTAATTAAGTTATAATTTATTTTAATTAATTGGTATTGATAATTATATTATTGTCAATTAATTAATAATTGGTAATTCATTTTTATTAATTGGTTATTAATTTCTATTAATTGATTAATTGATTATCATGTAATTTAAATGTAATTAAGTTATAATTTATTTTAATTAATTGTTATTGATAATTATATAATTGTTAATTAATCAATAATTGGTAATTAATTTTAATTTATTGGTGATTAATTTTTATTAATTGATTAATTAATCATCATGTAATTTAAATGCAATTAATTTATAATTTATTTTAATTAATTGGTATTGATAGTTATATTATTGTTAATTAATTGATTATTGGTAATCAATTATTAATTGGTAATTAATTATTAATTAGTTATTAATTTTTATTAATTGATTAATTGATCATTATGTTAAGTGTATTTTATCATTGAAGTGTGTTGTGCATTTATAGGGGAATACTTTTGGAAGTAATTGAAATCTAATTAAGTAATTATTACATTTAGTTTTGGGTATTGATAATTAATTTATTGGATATTAATTATTAATAGGTAATTTTTTAAATTACACATTTTTGGTTCTAAAAATTAATGTATTGTTGTTTTATCATTAATTGGTAATTAAATATTATTAAATATTATTTATTGATAAATTTAATTAATATATTAAGAATTATTTATTAATTGATAATTAATGTTTAATTATTATTCTTATTGGTATAAAAAATCATTTAATTGTTCAATATTAGTTAATTGGTAATTAAGTTTTAATAATTTATATGTTTTTTGTTATTAAAAATATTTTATTGTTCAATATTTATTATTTAGTAATTCATATTGATTAATTATTATTTATTGGTATTTATTATTAATTTATTGTTAATACATTTTCTATTGGTAATTATGTTTTTAATAAATATTTATTGGTATTGGTAAATAGTTTAGAGTTATTTAATAATTCATTAATTATTTTAAAAAATTAATTTATTTATAAGTATGTTATTTGTCACTTCTACGCTATCCAACACTTTCCCTACTGTTGCACTCTCTGGAGTGGGAATAGTAATTTTTACCCCTACGCTATCCAACACTTTCCCTACTGTTGCACTCCCTGGAGTGGGAATAGTAATTTCTACCCCTACGCTATCCAACACTTTCCCTACTGTTGCACTCTCTGGAGTTGGAATAGTAATTTTTACCCCTACTCTATCCAACACTTTCCCTACTGTTGCACTCCCTGGAGTGGGAATAGTAATTTTTACCCCTACGCTATCCAACACTTTCCCTACTGTTGCACTCCCTGGAGTGGGAATAGTAATTTCTACCCCTACGCTATCCAACACTTTCCCTACTGTTGCACTCTCTGGAGTTGGAATAGTAATTTTTACCCCTACGCTATCCAACACTTTCCCTACTGTTGCACTCCCTGGAGTGGGAATAGTAATTTCTACCCCTACGCTATCCAACACTTTCCCTACTGTTGCACTCCCTGGAGTGGGAATAGTAATTTCTACCCCTACGCTATCCAACACTTTCCCTACTGTTGCACTCTCTGGAGTGGGAATAGTAATTTTTACCCCTACGCTATCCAACACTTTCCCTACTGTTGCACTCCCTGAAGTGGGAATAGTAATTTCTATCCCTACGCTATCCAACACTTTCCCTACTGTTGCACTCTCTGGAGTTGGAATAGTAATTTTTACCCCTACGCTATCCAACACTTTCCCTACTGTTGCACTCTCTGGAGTGGGAATAGTAATTTTTACCCTTACACTATCCAACACTTTCCCTACTGTTGCACTAACTGGAGTTGGAATAGTAATTTTTACCCCTACGCTATCCAACACTTTCCCTACTGTTGCACTCTCTGGAGTGGGAATAGTAATTTTTACCCCTACGCTATCCAACATTTTTCTTAGTGTTGTTTTTTTGGGAGTTGTAATAGTAGTTTTATTCCCTACGCTATTTAATATTTTTTGTATTATTTTAGTTAATATAGTATATAATTAATTTTAAAAATATTAAAAGTAAATTTAATTTTTTTAATTTGTTATACATAATTATTTAATTTTTATTTATGTTATTGTTTTATGTGTATAGATGTATTTGTAATTTATAATATTTTTTAATAATTTATAATTTATTAAAATAATTATTCAAACTTATTATTAAGTAAGTATATATATTATATATCATGTATATGTTTAATTAATGTTTTATTTAATTATATATGTTACTTATTAATTTTAAATATTATCAAATATTTTTAACTATGTTTATTTTAATTATAAGTATTATTTAGTTTATTTTACATATTATTTTTAACAACAACAAAAAACGATATTTTTGATAACGATATTTTTGACATCGATATTTTTTTCCAATATTTTTGTACTTACCATGTTGTAGATAGGATGTCGATATTTTTGACATCGATATTTTTGTTGCGATATTTTTGTAGGTCAATTTTTTGACCTTCGATATTTTGTCAGTGATTCAATGTATACTGTACTGTTGAGACTTAAGTAAGAAGTTGTTGTGAACGGTTGAAGAAGACACCCTTTACTTAGCATTAGCAATAGCATTAGCGACGGGAGTGTACTGTTGAGTAACCAATGGCCTCTTCTATCGGACTTCAACTCAGGTGTGAAAGTTTTATGGAGAAGACTAAAAGTCAGATCAGATGACCTTGATGGATGGGTTGAACGAAAAGGGAAAGAAGGGTGGAAGGAGGAAGGACGGGCGAGATTTAATATTTATGACTGGCAGAGAAGGATACGTGGGATGCATGCATAGGTGTCTGATAGGAATCAGATGCATGGGTGGTGGAATGCCTGAAACTCCCACAAATGTTAGAGGCCGAGGTAGTGGGAGGATAGATACATACCACAAATTTTATGTACTGTGCTTGCTAGTGCTACTGTGCCACTATGTGTAGAATTAATTTGTCTTACTGCTTTGCTAAGAGTATATTTTACAATAGTCTTGTTTTTTCTTCTTGATATAGCTACTCCTTCCAAAGTGAAAGTCGACAGGAAGGAGTTGGCAGCCAAGGCCCGGCGCCGGAAGCTGGAGGTCATACAAGCTGAATACCGGCGGCTGGTGGTTCTAGAGGAGGAGGAGGAGGAGGCGGCAGCAGCTGCAGCCTCCTCCAATGCCCCGGGCCCCAGCCACCCCCCACCAGTGTTACGGCACCACCGTCTGGCAGTCGCCCGCCACCACACTACATTACGCACTGCTGCCCCCCCCTGTGGATGCAATTGCCGCGCACTGAAGTGCCGCGTGGCCCGTCTAGAGGAGCGCATTCGTGTCCTGGAGAGGCGAGCCCGCTGAGACCCCGTTTGTTTATTGCCCCTTTTTTATTGCTTATTTTGGTGGGTGGGAATCGGGCGTTGGGGTTTTCACTTTTGGACAATTGGACATTTCATTTGTTGGACTTTTTCGTTGCGGGAAATGGACATTGGTTGGGGATAGGGAGAGGGGTGGGTCAGGTGTTGTGGGATTTTTTTTACATAGTTTATTTTTCTTAGTGTATTAAATTATATATTTATACTTTATATACGATGTTGTTAATGTTTTGTGGGTGGGGTTACTGTTTTACGTCACACTGTTTCCTTGCTGGTACAGGGCCACAGCCAGTGTTTGATTTAAATAATTGGCTGAGTTACTAAAGACACAAACAGATAGATGCGGTACCCCTCACTGAGGGACTTGTCCTACTAGTACTGTCAGTCTCTCCTCCTAGTCTATGCATTCTGCAACTGGACTCAAAGGGGTGTGTGAAATAGAATTAATGAAAAAATGTCCATTATTAATTATGCCTCCCCCAAACTTCTTCTCTTACCTGTGCTTGATGTTTAACTTGGGCACGGCGATGGCTGCATGGTGATGATGGTTTTCTTTCCCAACATGCCATGGTTGTGGTGGTAGTAGTAGTAGACCCTGGCAGTAGCATTTGCAAAAAAAAGAAAATGAGACAGTCAGTCGCCTGAGAGAGACTGTGGGAGGAGTAGTAGAACGAAGTACAGCACGGAACTTACTGCCAAACAATAATATGCCAAAATACAATAAAACATAATGGTGGCGGGGATAGCCTAGTACATAGAGTTACAAACTCTAGCTGTGTCGAGTCACTCGACTAGGCCTACAGTACACTCGACACAAGCATAACCGTTAGTGCTGTGTAGGAGGATGACAACAAATCCAATCGATGCCGGCAATTAATGCTGATGGATTAGGTTCCTTTGGCATAAAAAAATTATCTCGCAAATATACTGCTCATGGGTGGCCAAGCAGAAGAAGATCCTCGCCCTGCCTTGAAATTGAATTAGTGTTGCTTTTGCCACATCCGCCCCAGCAAGCGTGTGATAAATTACTGGTGTACATTTAATTTAGTCACACCTCAATAAGTCACACAGCCCGGGGGAAGAGGGTTAGGGTTTGATGAATGGTTGGGAAGGGGGGTTTTGGGAAAGGTTTGACAAAGAAAAACAGTACGCATGGACAACAACAAAACACAATCTTGGCAGACAACCATATCCATAAATCTGTTAAGGGAGAAAAAGGAAATGCATGCATGATGATGATAACTTGATGGTTAATGATAAGTAGTACTTACTAACTACTACTAGACAATTAGACAGTACAGGGCAGCAGTATATAATGCAATTTGCCATGCCTGTCTACCCTCCGAGAGATCTGAATTACATACAGTTTCTGTTCTGTTGTACCGGCCCGGGCTTAAAGATAGCAAAGAAAATTCAAAAATAGCTGTAGGGATGAATTGAATTAGAAGCAGAGAGCAAACATAACAACAACAACAACACACAATAGTAATAATTGAAGACAAAAAATGAATCAAATTTAAAAGATGATGAAAGTTGATACTGTTACTGTATGTTATCCTGGTCAAAATGGGGAGTTCTCGGCATTCCTCTTGGTCCTCCCTTCCATGGACGCTCCGGCCATCAATCTTGGGTGACGCCACTGCCTGCCTGGCAGATGTAGATTCATTGGTAAGGTAAGTGAGAGTTGTTTTTCCCAGTATAGCACAGGGTAAGGGCCGGCCTGTAATTGTAGATGGGAAAACAAAAGGGATATTGAAAAATCAAGTAGAAACAAAATGCATAAATTACGGTGGAGTGCAACAAGAACACTTTCAGAGGCGGCATGGATACATCATGTCTACTCTAGTCTGTTTCCAGCATTAACCTCCAACAACAACAGGACAGGGCAGGCCCACGGCACCCGTGACCCATCCTCCATTTAGCGTACATTTTTTGACAGAGGCAGACAAAGCAGATATACAGCAACATAGCATTTTGCAAATTAAGTGACTAAATCAATGCCCCGCTGTCAGTCATACCACCACACTCGACTCCACCACTACACAGACATTTAGGTCTGCAGTGGTTGTTGTTGACTTGGTTACCTTTTATGGCACTCATGAAATGCCCTGAGTTATTCCATCAATCATCTCGGATCGTACTGAGTGACTGCGAAGATATTATGTCACTGTGGTCATCATCATGGTGTGTTGTCCAACTCAGTGTGCAGTGTACAGATTGAGTCCCCTTTCCATATTCAAAATGCAATGGATCGGCCTGCAGTAGAAGTAGAAATTTGTTATTAAAAAACAAGAATGGAAACAAACATTGCATTGAGTTACTTTTAGTGTGTAGATTAGATAGTAGTACACAATGAATTAACTTCATGCACTACAAACAACAACAACACAAATCACTCAGTCAGCGTCCAATGCATGTCATCATTCATTACCTGTTCCTTCTCATCTTCAGTTAATGGGCAGTCTGTATCGGCTCGGAAAGGAGGATAGCTATAGTAGTCATCATCATGTTCCACTTCTTTTGGAGAGACTCAACGAGGCAAGATTTTAGTTTTTCTTCGATTATGCTACATCCAATCATCATCTGGCTTGAGGGCAATAGATTTAGGTCGATTCAGGAGGATGGAGGAGCAGGACTCGGAGGAGTGGACTGAAATGCAGACAGCTGAAACTCATATATGGCAATAAAAGACGAAGACGGTGGTGATGGATTTGTTGTGATTTGAAGTTTCCAGCCAGAAAGACAGACACACAAATAAAAGTAAATAAGGGAGAATGATAGTAAGAAGTGGAAGCCTAGTTGTCAGGGAAGTATAGCTCGTCCTCAAACTCTGGAGGTTCAACCAGAAGTAGGGAATCAGCATCTAACACGCTACTTCCGTCACCTGAGCCGCTGTCCTCATCTTCCTGCGTTGATTCATGTATTGTGTAATTCGGTGGTATAAATTGCTGATTCGTTTTGATCATGGTTAACCTCTCCACGTTTTTTGGTGAGAGACTGGTCCTTTTCACTGTTACAATGGAACCAGCAGCACTGAAAACACGTTCAGAAGAAACACTTGCGACAGGGCAAGCCAGATAGTTTATCGCCAGCCTGCTGAGCACTGGCCATTGGCCCCTTTTGCCATACCAATACCGCAATAGGTTTTGATCAATGTAGACCTCTGTTGGGTCATCCAGGTAGGCCTGGACCATCCGGTCAATGTTCAGGGGTACTACACTTTGTTCGGCCTCTTTTGTCTTTGCATCAGCACTGGACCTAGCAAGTCCTTGCTGTAAATACCAATCCTGTGCCGTTTTTACTGGGGCTGATGATCCGGTTCTTGCTGTTGTCGATGGTGTTGGTGACAGCTGTGAACCAAATGCACTGCCCTCAGGCTCTGAAGTTGAACTTGACGCCAGATGCCCTGCTGCAGTACTTGACGTGGGTTTGAGGCCTTTAATTACCAGCCGTTCCTTTTCCAATTTACTGGCTGACTCAGCTATCCAAGTTTTGTACCGGGCAACATCCACTTCTGAAAAAGGGAGTAATGTCTTACTGTTCAGTGCCGATTTGTACCGTGGAGCCAGAATTGTGGCACAAATGTAATGTTCTTGTGACAAAATCTTAGTTTGCACCCTTGCATTTTCAGTTAAGCGACATGATAAGCTCTCCACCAACTCATATGCTTCTTTTTTTCCTCCACACCGATGTACGCTTCAGACACCTCCTTCAGCTGTTGCTCTAGCATGTGCAACAATGGGATAGCTTGGCCCATAGTACAGTCCTCCTTGCTGACTTCACGTGTGAAGACCTCGAAAGGAAGAAGCATCTCTGTAAGAGATTTAACTAGGCACCATTGGTCCATCTGAAGGGTCATGCCTTTCACAGTAGCGTCTGCCCTTCGCATGACATATTCATTGTTTGGTCTGTACTGCTCAAACAGACGGTCAAGCATGTAATACGTTGAGTTCCAACGTGTTGCCACCTCCTGGATGAGTGCTTTGACTGGCATTCTATAGTCACGTTGAATGATCCTCAGCTGCTTCCGGGCTTTAAAAGAATGGCTGAAATGAGTGCATATTCTGCGGCAGGTGGTCAGTAAGTTGCTGACTATGGGTTCTTTTTTCAGAAAGTCTTGAACTATAATGTTAATGCAGTGCGCCAAACACGGGACCCTGAAATAGGCACCAACCTCCATGGCCTTAAGTATATTACTGCCATTATCCGTGGCAACAAAACCAATGTTAAGCCCTCTTGGGCGCAGCCATTCAAAGACCTTGCTGTTAAACTCTTCCAAAATGTTTGCAGCAGTATGAGATTTCTCCATGGCGAACATGGCTACAGTTGCATGTTTCCGAGAAGCATTAAAAATCTCAGCTGTGTCAACAGCACCTACTTCAGATAGCTTTTCTCTAACCCCCACAAAAGAGACCCAGTGTGCAGTGATGCACATGTAATCAGTGGCTTGGCAACTGGTCCACATGTCTGTTGTCAGATGGATTTTGTGAACAGCACTCTGCTGCAAAGCTTGTCCAACCAATTCCAGCACATCGTGATGTAGTGCTGGAACAGCAACTCGGGCGAAATAGGACCGGCTGGGAACCTTCCATTTAGGGCAGATGGCTGACACAAATTCAAGGAAACCCACCCCTTCCACAAATGAAAAAGGGAGAAGGTCCAGCGCTAACATTTTAGCCAGCTTCGCATTGTACAACCGTGCCATTGGGTGGTTGCGTTGGTACTGCCCCTCCGACCTAAGCATGCTGTCAATGGTAGGCTGGAATATTTTCCTTTGTGGTGCACCTTTCTTCTTGAACCCAGCTAGGCTCAACAACGCCGCACTTTTGCTCATTGCAGTGCCCGGTTGCCTTGGTGTCTCAGGCTGACTCTTAGTACGGTGCCACTGAGATGTTGCTGAGGATGTGGGTGTTACCACTACACTGCTGGGGGTAGGGCTAGAAATGTCTCTCTCTTGTTGACCTTCCACCGTGATCATATCTTCCCCTACTTCTTCATCCCCAACAACAGCAATGGGTCCAGTTTTACTTTTTTCTAAGTGAAGTAGGTGAGCCTCCCACTTGATACTGTGGTGTTTTTTGAGATGACTTGTTTGTCCTCGGGTATCATAGTATGTACCAAGCTTACCCCGCCTAACAGCCTGCCTACAAATTGAGCATATAGCAATGTTCTCCTCCTTACTGCTAACCGAAAAGAAGTCCCAAACTGGGGAGGAGAACTTTCTGGCGCTGGTGGAGGTGCCACTTTCAATACCAGATGAACTAGAGGGTGTGCCTGGAATTTGACTCTGTGCACTTACATTACCACCACCTACTGAGGTGGTGGTTGAGCTGGATGTAGGTCCCTGCCGGGCCTTTGCAAAGGCAAATATGAAAGCTGGAGGTTGTGTTGGTGTTACCTGTGTTGGTGGTATCTGTGCTACATCCCTCGCAGCGATTTTGGATAGTCTAATAATGTTGGTCTCCATCTCCGCAGGCCCAGGAGTGATGTTCATGATGACTGGCTCTTCATCATCATCATTACCCCCCTCGTCTACATCTACCTCCATAATTCTAAGGCTTTCTAGAACCTTCCTTTTCACTAGCCTTGTCTTGTGGCGTGCATCACTCTCAGGCTGAGCTGGTGGCTTCCAAGTGGCACCTAGATCATCAGAAGCGGGGCTTGAAGAAGAAGTTGATGGACTAACCCTCCTTTTCCTTGCTGGGGGTGTGGAAGACAATGGATCTTCTGGAACAGTGGCTTGCTCCTCTTTGTCTGCAAAAAGCTCGATTTCCTGAACTGCCCCTACTTCAGGTGGAACAACTACTATTGTGGGCTGTGGTTCCAGCGGTGGTTCCGGCTGTGGTTGCGGCTGCGGCTGTGGTTGCGGCTGTGGTTCCGGCTGCGGTTGGGGCTGCGGTTGGGGCTGCGGTTGCGGCTGTGGTTGCGGCTGTGGTTGGGGCTGTGGTTGGGGCTGTGGTTGCAGCTGTGGTTGCGGCTGCGGTTGGGGTTGCGGCTGTGGTTGCGGCTGTGGTTGCCCACTTATCTGCTGAGTTTCCGCCTGCGAGTGCGTGGATTGGGTACTACTTTGCGATAATGACATTTCAACATCACTGGTCGTTAGTAGACTGGCTACCTCTGCCACACTCATGGGCTTGGGCCTAGGTTGCTGGGGTGGGCCCGCTGATGCGGAGGTGCTGCTCCCAGCTTGGTCCCCGCCGGACACCGCTGCTGCAGGCGTAAGTTTTTTTTTACCAAAAAACACATCGGCCGGCACACCAGTCTTGGCAAGTGCCACTTCCTTCTTCTCTTCCTTCTTCTCACTGGCAACTTTCTTGGTACTGGAGGACCTGGTACCTTTCTTTGGGGCCATCTTCTTCAGATGTCAGCAGGACGCAGGTGCACAAGTTGCAGAGATGTCTGGTCACACGTGGACGTGACGCGCAGCAGGACTTCTGTCTGGCAGTACAACGGGTGATGATGACACCTCCTCCTCTGTCTTTTTGTGCACCTAAAAGCAAAGAAGCCAGGAGAAGAACATCAGTGAAATGTTGCATATGTTGTTGTGGTTCAATTACTAGTAGTACAAACAAACAAATAAAATATATAAGTTAGTGTAGCCATTTGTGAGACTGTCAACAAGGGCTTTCATGGTATACTGTGTACACTGTCAGGAAGGATAGGAAAGAAGAGGAACAACAACAAAAATACAAATGTAATAGAAGTGGACCCTGTTTGGCATTAAATTATTTGCTCATCACATCATTCAGGGAGCTGCAGCTGGCAAAGGGGATGGATGGAAGCAGTAAGCCAAGAGGAAAACCATGCAGGCCTAAATGGCAAAAGCAGCACACTTATAACTCCCACCAGAAATGGCCACCAGCCACATGGACACTCACAAATCACAAGCAACAAGCATGAGGCCTGGAAAACAATGTACTGAAAACAGGCCTATGATAGCCAGGCAAAGGCTGCATGCTAAACCACACTGCTTTGCCTGTAATGCAATAAAATGCAAAAACGAAAATCCACAGGGCAAAACAAGGCCTGCAACACACCACACACAACTAAGGCATGTATTTAACACACAGCCCAAAAAACTGAAATACACCCAAAAATACACATTTTGCAATTCAATCCAATGCCATCCATGTGCCCTAAATGATGTTTAAATTCAACAGAACACACAGAAACAGTTGTTTCATGCACCCCTGCTACCTCTGCGCCTACTGGATGAAAGGCCTGTTGGCAGACTAGGCCACAAGCTTGCAGGACTATGGATATAAGCACACTGCCGGGCTTCAAAATGGCCAGGCCCACAACAACAAGAAACTGAAGACAGACAATGCAGGCCTATGGCAAAAAGCACACTGCCTGGCTTCAAAATAGCCGCCAGCCTCATGGCCAGGCCCACAACAACAAGAAACTGAAGACAGACAATGCAGGCCTATGGCAAAAGCACACTGCCTGGCTTCAAAATGGCCGCCAGCCTCATGGCCAGGACCACAACAAGAAGCCTAGGCCACAAAGGAAACACATGCAGGCCTATATGGCAAAAGCAGCACACTTATAACTCCCACCAGAAATGGCTACCAGCCACATGGACACTCACAAATCACAAGCAACAAGCAGGAGGCCTGGAAAACAATGTACTGAAAACAGGCCTATAATAGCCAGGCAAAGGCTGGATGCTAAACCACACTGCTGTCTGCTTTGCCTGTAATGCAATAAAATGCAAAAACGAAAATCCACAGGGCTAAACAAGGCCTGCAGCACACCACACACAACTAAGGCATGTATTTAACACACAGCCCAAAAAACTGAAATACACCCAAAAATACACATTTTGCAATTCAATCCAATGCCATCCATGCCCCCTAAATGATGTTTAAATTCAACAGAACACACAGAAACAGTTGTTTCATGCACCCCTGACTACCTCTGCGCCTACTGGATGAAAGGCCTGTTGGCAGACTAGGCCACAAGCTTGCAGGACTATGGATAAAAGCACACTACCGGGCTTCAAAATGGCCAGGCCCACAACAACAAGAAACTGAAGACAGACAATGCAGGCCTATGGCAAAAAGCACACTGCCTGGCTTCAAAATGGCCACCACAAGAAGCCTAGGCCACAAAGGAAACACATGCAGGCCTATATGGCAAAAGCAGCACACTTATAACTCCCACCAGAAATGGCTACCAGCCACATGGACACTCACAAATCACAAGCAACAAGCAGGAGGCCTGGAAAACAATGTACTGAAAACAGGCCTATAATAGCCAGGCAAAGGCTGGATGCTAAACCACACTGCTGTCTGCTTTGCCTGTAATGCAATAAAATGCAAAAACGAAAATCCTCAGGGCTAAACAAGGCCTGCAGCACACCACACACAACTAACGCATGTATTTAACACACAGCCCCAAAAACTGAAATACACCCAAAAATACACATTTTGGAATTCAATCCAATGCCATCCATGCCCCCTAAATGATGTTTGAAATTAATAAATACATCACACAGCAAAGGAACTGTTGTTTCATCATGTTTCATCATGCACCCACCCATGACTAGCTCTGGGCCTACTAGTGGCTACCCACAACTATTTATTTTAAAAAATGATGAAAAGTACAAAAATTGTAGTTGCAGCAACTGCAATGCCCCAATCAAACAACACCAACTTACTTGTAAAATCTCAAATCCAAAAATCCTCAAATCCAATGATAATGATGCAGCAGACACAAAGAGTGATCCTTCCAGCTCAAATCCAAGTGAAAAATGAACAGGAGATGGACAAAGCACTGGGAGGAGCCTGCTGGACAGGAACAGGAAGAAGGAGACTCTGTGGCACTTCCTCCCTCTCCCCCCAAAAAGATTTGACAAAAAAGGACAATCTGAGGTTTTTTTCTCATCCAAATCATCAGTTTATAGAAGGTTTTATGCTGCTCGCGATATTATTCTTCTCCAGATTGAAAATTTTGCGTGTTCGGGATCGCGAGCTTTACCAACATTCCGCTGGATGTCCGATGGCGTGCCTGAATGACGTGTTCGCGATCGCAATCTCTCTCGCGGTGCACGATGGCGCGGCGAATGACATGTTCGCGATCGCACACTCTCGCGTTGTCCGATGGCGCGGCGAATGACGTGTTCGCGATCGCAATCTCTCTCGCGGTGCACGATGGCGCGGCGAATGACGTGTTTGCGATCGCACACTCTCGCGTTGTCCGATGGCGTGGCGAATGATGTGTTCGCGATCGCAAACTCTCGTGGGATCGCGCGGCCGGCTATCGAAATCTCGTGGCGCACGCGAACGGATAGGAAAACCTGTTGGCGAACGCAGGAATCCCGGTAAGTCGCTATCGCGCGCGCTAGAACGTATTTTTAAAGCGCGAACAAGAAAATAATTCCGCTCCGCGAGCGGAGCAGAATTTGATGCCCAGGGTTACCACTGATAACGTAAGGTGGAACTCTTGCAGAAATACAATTTGCGCCCTGCGCCTGAGCAATTGCGCATGCACCCTGTGTCGTTTCTGCACTGAGCCCAGACCCCGAACATTCCATGTTATTAATGTGTATGTATTTAGTTTATGCATTGCATGATATGTATAGTGGGGGGACCTGCGGTCAGGTCAAGGAACCAAGAGGTAGGACGTGACATCAAATCTACACTAGAACACCTGATTCCCCAGCGAACTACTAATACAGGGCCCAGCTGGTGAACTACACTGGGCCAAACCAGAAATACAACAGCTAACATTGTGCTGCATTTAACTAGTGCATACCCAATTGGGGGTACATTGCTTACGCCAAGCATGATTCTGTATTTACCTATAGCAGCTCGAAAGAGCCCGGAATAAATCAAAGATACATTACAGTGCCAACTTAGGGGGTGATTAGGATGGCGTAACAATCGCCACCGCCGTGCCAGCGGTGGCGACCATCTCGCCATAGTAACCTGATTTACCCACCGCCAGATTATAATGGCGGTGGGTAACGCGGCGGACGGAAAGTCCGCCCGCCGCTTTTCCACCAGACGGCAATCGTTACCATTGCCGGCCGGGCGGAGCTGGGGCACATATATGGTGGCGGTGCCTAGCAGGCACCGCCATCCATATTATGATGTGTGGTGTTCCAGGCCTTTCCACGATGCCGCAATGGAAAGGCAGGCGGGGATTCGCTTTGGGGGCCCGTTGCGGGCCCCAGTGGGGTGGGGGGCTGCACTTGGGGGGTACATTGCCATGCACAAGGTGGCAGGCACCGCGCGGTGCCTGCCACGTTGTGCATGGCAATGCACAGCATGACATTCTACCATTGCGGGGGGTGCTGCAGCCAGCAGCACCCGCCGCAATGTTAGAATGCCAGATGCGACCGCCGCGGTGGCGGTCGCATCATAATTGGAGTGGCGGGACCGCCACATGGCAGGCGGGCGGTCCCGTTACCGCCCGCCATCCTAATAACCCCCTTAGTTACTGAAAAAAGGATATGTATGTCCTTGAGAGCATGTAGCAACAGTTCCTTAGTTCCATAGACGAGTGTATAGACGAGACTGCAGTTCCGTGCTCAACAGCCCATGAGATCGTCAGCAGTTTGTGGTGTTACTGTGGGGAACAGGGCGATACTGCCCTCCGAGTCGGATTGTTCAATACTTCCCTCCATGGAGTCTGAATCCACTCGCATGGCAGAGTCTCTAAACTTGGTCGTGGTGTCTAAGGCTTCGTCCCTGCTTTTTTGCACTTGTTCATTGGTGGGGATGTGGGTTGCCTGGGAGCGGGGGTCCTTGTCATTGCGACGCGAACGACGTCCTCGAGTACGCGTGGAGTTACCAGATTGTGCTTTGTGGTTTGTTCCGGACATAGAAGTTGGATCCATCACTTCTAGCCACTCCTCTACATCTTCAGGACTTTCAAAGAAGTAGGTTTTCTGGTCGTACATAATTTTTAACCTGGCCGGGAATAACAAAGAGTATTTGAGGTTCATGTCCCACAGTTTCTTCTTGACAGGCTGAAATGAAGAACATCTTCGTTGGACCAGTACAGTATAGTCTGGGTATAAGGACACCAGACAGTTCTCATATCGGATTTGGGGTCGTTCTCTTGCCCGCTGGAGCAGTGCATCTCGATCTCTGAAATTCAGGATATTGACTATTAGCGGCCTTGGAGGGGCGCCAACCCTAGATCTCCCAGTTGGTATTCTATGGGCACGTTCTACACAAAAGAAGGTCGACAGTCCTTCAGGAGCTACATACTTGCGGAACCATTTCTCCATATATGAGGCTGCGTCCGTTCCTTCCGAGCGCTCGGGAAGGCCTATGACGCGTATGTTATTCCGCCTTGCCCTTCCTTCGGCATCGTCCACTCTGTCCAGGAGGCCTGTGACTTGTCGTTGCAATGTCAGTATTTGTGATGCTTGTTCTTTATACTGTGGTACAATTTCTGCTGAGGTTTCAGTGTTGGTTTGTACTTTCGAGGCTAATTTAGCATGGTCTGCCTTGAGCAATGTAAAACCCGCCATGAGTGAGCCAATCTGCTGTTCTATCGCCCCTCTGGAATCTTTGACCTCCATTAAAATTAGATCTAATTTGTCCGGGGCCGATGTTTCTACAGTAGGCGGTACACAGGAGAGTGAAGGGGGACAAGTAGACTGCTCCATTTCTTCAGCGGACTGCGAGCTAGGGACAGGGGCCTCCTGCACCTTTCCTTTCGGACTCCCTATTGCACACTATGCGTCAGCAACACCCACTGTACCAACACCACAGAGATGATATTCCCCCTTGGACGACTGATCTGGGCTGTGTTAGGTGCGTCCGACTCGCCACACACAGTGCTAGTATGCAGATGGTCTGTTGTATGGGTAAGAGTCACGCCCTTCACATCACTGGATATATTTCCATACAAGGGTACGTTAACAGAGACAACTGGAGGCCAGCATCCATTACAGACTCTCGTGGATAATGGATCCTCTGTCGTGTCACTCCAGTAATCTTATACACCCCAGGTGTGTTAACGGGCAGTGGAATGTGTCTGTAGTATTGATACAGCCTCCGCAACAGCGCACAGCCCGTCACCAGTGGTGTCTCACTGCATGTCCCACCAAGGAAGCAGCCTCATAAGGATTCCCATTGTGTAGGCTGGGATCTCCAGACAAAGACCTGGGCCCCCGTATGACAGCACCGCTCTTTAAGGAAGCAGGGTTCGTTCCCAGCAGGGGCTACAGCAAATGCACAGAATCCTGGGCTGCAAAGTCACTAGTAATAATGGGCAGTACAAGCAGTGTGATGGTCCCACTGCAGCCACACACGTGCACACTTCCGCTCCTCACAGCCGCCCCACCCGGTACCTTTGTATTCCGCTGTCTGCCGTATCCTCCGCCTGTCCTGTCCGATCCCTCACGGTCGCCGTGGATCGCTCGGTGGAGAGCAGAGAGCATCCAATGCTTGCCGGCACCGCAAGGAGATAGGCGGCCGCCCTACAGGGCAACGGCACTGCCGCAGCGCCTAGTGTGCACGATAAAATGCTGCCCAACAGCGCCGCTGAGGAAGCGCTCACAGGCCCAGTCGGGCGGGGCGTGCACATGCAGCAGGACCACCGGAGAACAATCCACAATTCATTGCATCAGAGCAGGTAAAGCCGGCAACTCCATGCATGGGGGGGGGAGGGAGGGGAGGCCGGGAGGGGAGGACACCGCACCTTCGTCAAGGCCCGCACCAGCGCGAGCCTCTCCCTCAGGCCCTGTCGGAGTTGATCGGGCACAGCTCACGGCTTCAGAGGGGGTCCGCCTCCGCCACCGCACACCAGTCCGCTCCACTGTCTGCAGGCAACTCAGGCCACCAGAGGGTATCAGCGCCTCAGGCCACACATTACAGGGCGACCGCGGCCCCGCCGCAGTCCGCCCACCTGAGTGCAATTGCGTCGTCACCGCCCAAGCAGGCACCGGCGTCCGGCGCGCAGCTACAGGCCTATGGTAGTCGTCCACCCCATCGCCGCCGGGCTTCTAAAATTGCTCATGGAGTTGCCTCCACCGCTCTGCCACACATATCTGCTGCACTCAGCTTCCAAGGACGCAGTTTACAGCAGAGGTGCAGGATGAATTGCAGCCGGGCTCTGGAGCTTTCTGAAGCGACGTCCGCCATGCTTGGCGGTTCACCACGCCCCCCTAATTTATAGTAATGTTAATGATAGAAATCTATGTTTAAGTGGTAATAGTATGTTATCTATGTGTATTAAAGAAATACATATATGTGTTATATATAATTTAAGATAATTATTTTATTGTAAATACAGAAAACAACAATTAATATAGAAATGAAATACAACACAATATTTATATTTTATGAAAGTTTTTATTTTCATTCAAAGAGTCAAGCAAATGAATAATATGCATTTTGTTTTATTAAACATTTTTTAATATATATATTGTCATAAAGAGAAATAATAATACATTTTTTATTTTTGGATACATTGCATATTTAGTCATATTTAAAATAAACTTAATTTTTAAGTATAGTCAGCATGAAACAATTTTAACTTTTTTATAATGTAGAACTTGGTAAATATGTACATTTTTTACAAATAAAAGATGTCGTTTTTCACTGGTTTTTATAAAAAAAATTATAACATCGTTTTTTGGTAACAGTTATAGAATATTTATTTACATTGTAAATATGCATTACATAATTAGATACAGTGTACATTTTTAATAACATACATTTTTTAACAATTTTCTCATTGTTTAACTTTTTTATTTTTTGGCATATTTTTTAATAAATATTATTTTATTTTGTAGAATATTATTTAAGTTTTAAATATAAATAAAATTATTAAGGTAAGAAAACATTTTGACAAAGAGAAATATTTTTTTAACATTTACAAATTTTTTCATATTTTTAGCAAGCATTATAATTTTTTTAAATCACATTGGTTAGTTTTGATATTTTATTTTAATGTATGATAATAAATATTTATTTTCTAATATTAACTATTATACTTTAACATTTTTAAACAGTAAAGAAAAAACATATAGTACATTAGTAATATTAATTATTATTTTTAAACTTTTTTAGTATTGCATTTCTAATGTACATTGACTTCAATGCTAAAAAGTATTTTTATCATTTCATTTAGGTAGCCATTTTGTAAACTAAGTTGTATTTTGTAGGCTATCTGTGTTGTTTTAGGTCATTTCTGAGGGGAGAAGCTCGCGGGTGGAAGCTGCGTCGCATCGGTCAAGGTAAATTTAATTTTATTACTTTTAGGCTTAATTTAGGTGTAGTTTGTAAGTAGTTAAGGAGTGTATAGTGTATGTATAGGTTGAATTTTGTGTTTTTGGTGTGGTTTAGTTAGTTGTTTTGCGTTTGCGAAATGTGGTTAGTTCGTTGATAGGTAGGTGTTAGGGTATGTATTATATGTTTAAATATGTTTAGAATAAGGTGTTATTAGTGTGTTTATGTGTGTTTTTTAATGATTTTATTGTGTATTTGTGCGGGAGGATTTGTGTTAGTTTTTTTACAGATTTTTGTCATTTGGAAGTTGCCGTTGGGAGAAGCATGCTTTTTTTTTTATGGAACTGTGTACTAGTTTCTAGTAAACTAATAATTATTTTACAGTTCCTTTATTTTTCGGGTTTTCCTGGAGCGTTTCTTTTTTTAATTCCATTTTTAAGGTTTTTAATGGATTGGAGTCTACGGATACGTTGTCGTTGGATTATATTTTTTACAGTTGTATTTTTCCATTTTTTTGGGGACTTTTTTTTAGTAAATTTGGGGATTGTTACACGTTTTGATTTATTAATGGCAGTTTAGATTCAATTCTTCAGCGACAAAAAAGTAAGTAATTTTAAATTATTTATAATGGGAGGGAAATGTAAAATTTGTCCTTATTGACATTTGTAAATATATAAAATATATTTATTGTGTCAAATAATTTTTAAAAGTAAGTTAAAATTAATTGACATAATTTTTTATATTTTACATGTTTGCAAAGAAATGTTTATTTAAGAATTTAATGCACAATTATGATATTGCTATGTTTTTGTAGTACTGTTCTAAAGTAGGGATTTAGCTATTGTTTCTAGGTATTCGAGCCCTTTAGTGTTTGGGTAGAGTCTTACTTTGTATTGTAGGTGCTCAAACAGTGTTTTAGTCTGTTTAGTTAGTTTTGGACCTAGCTGTGTTACAGACTGTTCAAGTCTGAGTTGTTGGTAGCTTTGTTCCTTTTGGAAGGATTGTAGTAAGTTATGTAGGGTTGGTTGGGTTCTGCCTGTTGTGGCTTGGAAAGCATTATGCCATCCTTCCACAGCGTTATTAGTTTTGGCTTCTTGGTTTCGGGAACTGTTATATACATCCCACCATGGAATGTGGTATTTGGGCTGTCTCCTGTGTCCAGATCTGTGTAGCCTTCCCTCCCAGGTGTCCTCGAAATAGTCGATTAAGGGACTTAGTTTATGTTCATTTGTTTGGTAGTAGGGGCTTTCTATTAAGATATTGTAATGTTCTGCTACATCAGTTATTGGGACTTATGCTAGTGCAATTAGTTTTTTTATTTCATAAGCAAAATTGCTATTAGTTGCATATTCTACACTGAGGGGCCGATTCAGTGTAGAATCCCGACCGAATCGTACGCTTTCCGACCGACTCGTACATCTGTACGAGTGAGCAAGTACGATGCGAAGTACGCAAAATCGCCGACCGAATCGTTTCCAGGTCCGAAACCGCTCCGTACAACTCGGTCGCAGAAGAATCGTACCGTGCAATGGAGTCGATTTCCGACCGAGCCAGTACGATGCACGATTCGGACAGCCGGATCGAGTTGGAGTCTCCAGGACGAAAACGCTCCGGCAAGTGGACTTCGGGGGTCCGAGCCGGACCCCCTTTGCCCATAGCCTTACGAGTCAAACACAGGGGGTGACCCAAGGGTCCCCCCTACACATGCATGTACGGTGCGGGCGTGAGCGAGGCGTCCCCGCGATAGGGGGCGCACTTCTCCGAGACGTGCTATTTTCACAATGGGAGTCTATGTACGCGGCGTACAACAGGCTCCCATTGACTTCAATGTGGCTCCGAGCGATACGAGTCCATCAGCGCTCGATCGCATCGTACTCCCTCGCTCGGAGCCAAGGGGCATGAATCCGTCGGAAATCGGTCCGGGATCGTGTCGGACGGAACGGTTTCCGTCCAGGATTGGAATCGGCCCCTGAGTGTAGATTTTTGTAGGTGTCTCAAAATGCATTGATTAAAGTGGTAATAGCAACCTTGGATTGCTGTGTGAGGGTAATTTTTCAGGATGGCTTGTATCATTGACTGTTCAAAGTCTATGATAATTTTTTTAGGGTAGTATTTATTAGTTTCTTGCTTTACTTTAGTTAAGAGTTCTACATAGGTAGTGGTTTGTTTGTTTGGTAACAGGGCATATATAAAGGGGATGTTTGTATTGTGATACAGTCCATGGGTTGTATATAATTCATAAAATGGTTTGGGACATATTTTAAATGTTCCGTCCATCATCCATGTCTCACAATTCTGTAGTTTAAGTAAGTTTGTGGGAGTTGCATATATAATAATTATTTCGTCTTAGATGTATTGTCATAAAGTAGAAATTGCTCTTCATTATGACTTACAGTGAGTGCAGGTGGTATTTGTATTTCACTGAAAGTTTTGGGGGTAGGTGGGGTGGCAGCAGTTGCTTTTTTTGTTCTAGCTATTAGCCTTTTCAACATTGAGACAGAGGTTAATTGGCCAGTTACATGTTCTGGAACTCTGGGGAGTACATCTTTTAATATTTCAGTAGTAGGTCTTTGAGAGCTAGTGCTAGCTTCTTTCAGAGTCTCTAAAGTGTCTCTCACTTCTATTTCAGCTATGTTAGGGGGTGGTTATGTTCCTTAACATGTAACACAGTAGTTTCTTTAGTTGTAGCCCTCCCATAACATGCATTTGAATAATATTTGCTGCATTTCCAATTAACTTTTTCGCCTGTCTGTTTCTCCTGGGTGTAGACATATCCCATATAACATAATAAAAATGTTCCTTTCTGGGAAGTTATGAATTTGGCACCTTCAGTCATTCTGATGTTTCAAATGCTATGAGAAATGTATATAAAAAATATTAAATGTATTGTAATTGTTTTAATTTTAATACAGGTTTTTATATACAACATTATACTTACATGTTTGAATATGTTGACTTTTTTTTGACGCTGAGGTTTTTCTGTTGGTGCTTGCCTTTAGTGTTTCTTTTGATTTCCTGCAGAAGAAAAATGTAAATTTTAATAAATGTGTTTAACAGCATTTATTACATTTTGGGGTTTGTGTTGTTAGTGGGCGATTTGGGTTGGGAACTTTGCTTGTTTTAATAGTTTAATTGAGATGTATACTTACTTTTTTGGCAAGGTGGTTTTTGGATGATGTTTGAAGGTAGTTGAGTTTGTGTTGAAGTTTCTGTAGAGGAGATAAAATTAAGAAAAAATATAAATTAATTATTTAGTTATTATAAAAAGTGTTTTTCGATTATTTTATGCAGTTGTAACATTGAGGGCCCGATTCTGATGCGGGTTGGAAAAGCTTCCCGACCGAGGGCCTGATTCTGATGCGGTTAGGAAGGCCTCCTAACGGCATTTGCTCCTTCCAAATCGGATCGGGAACGTGTCTTCCCGACCGAGGGCCCAATTCTGATGCGGTTAGGAACAAATGTTCCCATTGAAGTCAATGGGAGTTCAACCAAATCGTATCTGGAAGCATCCGGATGCATCCTACTCCGCCGGTCGGACTTTCCCGATCCGAGTGGGTTGGAAACAATTTCCCAACCGATTCGGTCGGGAAGCTTTTCCAACCCGCATCAGAATCGGGCCCTAAATAGATATTTTACTTACTTTTTGAAGTTGTATTCAGAGCTTTAAATGATGAAGTCCAGTGTTGCAGCAGCAATCCGGCAGAGATTCCCCTTATTCTTGGTTTTGTTGTTGGAGCATTAAATAATGTTACATTTTCTTTTATTTATATAGTGTTTGATTAATTGTGCTTTCAATCTTATTGGTTTATTTTAGTTGTAGGTATTTTTCATTGGTTGTTACTAATGTTTTCAATTAATTTGGCAGTTTTTTCCTTATATGGGAAACGCTAATTAATGTTCAGTTGAACTATTTTTGATTCTTACTTTATTTAAAAGTGTAATACTACATTATTTGTATTTTATTTTGCATTCATGTATATTAAAAATATTTATTTTATATATAGTGTTTGTAAGTATAATACATTTGTTGAGTTTAAATATGTTAAAGTTATTATTTTGAAATAAAATGTATTTAGTGTTAAATTTATGTATTTAATAAGTTGTGTGTGTTTGTGATATTGTTTATATTATTTATGTTATATATAATGTTATAAAAAATATTTTCAAGGTGTCGATATTTTTTGGGGCGATATTAGTGTGATATATATTTTTCTTATCGATATTTGTGTCATTTTGTATGTTTATTTAATGATTTCGATATTAGTTATTACGATATTTTTTGATCGATATTAGTGATATCGACGTTAATGTTTGTCGATAATTTTGTGTTGATATTTGTGTATTTTTTTAAATAAGTATAGAGTATCGATATTTATTTTATCGATATTTGTGTGTCGATAATTTTGTAGGTCGATATTTTGAGTGTCGATGTTATGTCAATGATCCAGTCTCAACTCCCTATTTCCACCTCCAGTGCTCTGGGCTACTACATCAATCCCATAGAAGGCAAAATGTTTATGAGGCCCTTGTGCCGCACATTCTATGGCATGTATCGCCATTGGGTATCTCTCATCCTGTTGTTTTAATGTTCATAAATGTATGTTTTTTCACAATACTGCATGGTGTGCTACACCATTTACTTTGTGATTATATGGGTTATAAGGACTTTGATAGGCCGGTTAATTTTGACATTCACACATTTGGAACCGAGACTTACCAGGCACACATCTATTGTTTCGCACCATGTTCTGGGGTTATGGTTTTTCTCAGAGACCTCATCTGAGAACACTACATTTGGCCAATACTCCATAATGTATTCCGCACGAGTTGTTGTCACCTGATGATATACAAAATACAATTGCTGCATGGGCAGTGTTGCTTTCACTAGGATATACTGAATCTCAAAATTGTTTATATTCACTAAGGTTATTTGGGTTTCCACTACATGGTGAAATGTGTTCACCATTTTACACATGTTCACATATGAACAGATTTTGATACAGCCATTGTCATATTGCTTTTTTAGCCCTGAAGAAGTTGCGGGGTAAACCCCTATCGACGAAACACGTGTTGCCTGGGCGCTGTGGATTAAAGAAAAAAGAAAACTACTTACATTTATTTGTAAAACCTTTACCACGCATATGCCTTTACCATTCATGCTTTTACAACGAAATTTGTGTAAAGGCATGCGTGGTAAAGGCATAATCAATGTAAAATCCTGCATGGTAAAGGTAATGCGTGGTAACGGTACCTGCATTGTAACAGCTGCATTGTAAAAGTATGCGTGGTAATGGCATACGTGGTTCCGTCATACATTCTTCTCTACCTCCATTATGCATTGTCCCTGTCCGTTAGCCTCCACGTTGAGTATGTACCCTTGGAACTTACTTGCGCACAAAATTGCCACATACCCCTGCATTGTGGGAACGTGTTTAAATTGGAATATCAAAGATCAGAGTCTAGGCTAGTCTTTTTTTAACAGGTGTGTCTTTTGGAATTTACATATGTTCCCACTAAATTCTTAAAGGAGCTGGAGTATGTGCAGTTTTTATCGGGATGTTTGAGGCCTTGTACATAAAGGCAAAATAAATGCTGCACTTCAAGAACTTGTCAAGCTCTCTCACTTCCTGATAAAGGCCCCATTCATCCATCCATCCATTCCATCCTGTGACAATGTTTTAAGACTAAGGCCATAGGTTCCCCTTCTTTCCTTTTCAGAACAAGATTAAAAAACTGCCCAATAGCTACCCTTCTCTTTTTGCACGTTTTCAATCAAATCACCTGCAATTTAAGAAATAATACTAGTAGGAAGTTACTTATATATATATTGGGTTCATAATAAGAGTCCCTGACTATGTTCTACAGAATCGCTCCCATGACTCAGACCCCCACCCTAAATTCTCAAGCATCACCCATTCAGATTTAGCAATCTTGACATTTGAAATCTCACCTCGAGCCTCCTCCACTCATTGGCTCCTTGGGCCATCTGCAATAATAGTGTAATGTACCTACATATGTGTATTCTACTATGTTGTCTGCTAAGTTGTCACCCTATATGTTTAACACCATTTAACTTTACTGTACAATGTAAACTCCTTTATTTCATCTATTTAGACAGACGCCAAATGGAAGGGTCTAGAAAGAGAAATGGCGTTCTGGAGGGAAAAGGGACTACCCTGGTTCAATAAAAGATATTTTTGTAGTGCTTTCTACTTAATTGTTAATACAACGGAACCATATGGAATCTCTCTATTCAGGAACAAGAACCATCACCCTACAAGGTGGCATACTTCGTCATAGGAGTCTATCCAACTCCAGGCAGTGGTGCAATGCCTAGCGGGCTCCTCACTGGGGGCTCCTTAATAGAGCTCTTTTCACTGCACATGGGAGCACCGTCCACCTAGCATTGTAAAGAATCCTATGATGAAGCATGCCACCTTGGTGGGTGAGGGGTCTTGTTCCTGAATAGATAGATTTCGTATGGCTCTGTTGGATTAACAATAACATAGAAAGTACTGTTGAATCAGGGTAGTCCCTTTCCCTCCGGATTGTCACATTCTTTTGATCACTGTCAAGTTAACCACCTTTTATACTGGGTCTATCGCTCACCTATCATAATCATTTCTCAAACAGAGTATCAGAGGCTCTGCAGGATGTCTTTGCCAAGTTTCACCTGTGTGAAGGGGCCCAGACAGCGTGCAAGGAGTGCAACTGTGTTGTGCTATCTAGATCCTGCTTATTTTGTTTTCCCCTCAAAGTGTGCCCTGCTCTACCTGAAGACTGAGACCTCCTGTCTTGATCTGTTTGAATAACAGAACTATATTGAAGTGTGATGAGATGCTTGGGTGAGGCACTTGCTTGAGATCTTCCTTAGGACTGAGTGGTCATTACCATGAGTAAGGTCTGCTGAAAAAAAGAAACATTGGAGCCTGACCCTTCCTTGATGTTGGGCTCTTGAGTACAGAACAAAATATCCCCTGATGAGGGGAGCTTCAATGACGAACGCACTGCCCCTACTCTGGATACAGTTCTGCAGGCTATTGCTGCCTCAAGAGAGGCAATCAAGCTTAAGATTGATTCCTTAGTAGCAGACATGGGTCTGTTATGAGATGAACAGAGGCCACTGACTGAGCGTGTTTCCACTGCTGAGCATGCCATTGATGATTTCGTGCCTGAGATGGCATCAGTGAAATCAAGGCTATCTAGTATGGAAAACAAGTTAAAGATTTTAGAGACAAGGGCAGAGGATACAGAAAATAGAGCCCTCTGAAATAATATAAGAATTATTGGTATGCCGGAACATATTGAGGGCACTGCTGTAAATTTGATTAACTTTTTAGAGGCATGGATTAAAGAAAAGGTGGCCCCAGAGAGACTCTCTCCATACTATGCCTTAGAGCGTGCCCATCGTGTTCCCTCGAGGCCCCCGCTACCTGGTGCGGCTCCTCGTCCAATAGTGGCGAAGCTATTACATTATAGAGACTGTGACCACATTCTGGCACAAGCCGTACTCTCTGGAAATATTATGGTTGGAAACCATAAAGTCATGTTATTCCCAGACTTCTCGCATGAAGTCCAAAAGCAGAGGGCTTCCTTCACTGATGCCCAAAAATGTCTTTGCCTACTTGGCATATCGTATGCTATGTTGTTCCCTGCCAAACTGAGGGTAACCTTTGGTGAGGAGGTGCAATTTTTCACTACTCCACAATCTCTTTGGGAATGGATTGATGGCCTTCCTCAACAAAATATGAATTCAAACTGAAGAAAAGCCAACGTAGCAGGAGAGCACCTAAAAAGAGCGCCAGGGATGTCCAAGGAACTGCTCCATTTCAGTTACAGGTGCATTATGAACGTAGGCAAGTTGTTCATAATGTAGAGGTGATAGCTGCCATGAGTAGAGGGGAGGTAGCTTTACCGGCACTCAATAGAGAAAGTGATCAATGTGACTCGGACTCTGATTAAACATCTGTCTCGTCTCAGTATTCTGCAATGTTGTTGCCTAAAATCACTCCAGACACATCAGATGAGATAATCTGAAAACTAGTGAATACTGTAATGTGAGGTTTTGGAGTAGGGCTTTAGCATGAGGTTTGTAATTTTTAGATGGTGTGCTGTGAAGACGTTTTTGTTGTTGTTGTGCTTGTTATGCATGCACGTGAGTTGGATGATGTCCGACTGGTTTGGATGAGAAATTGTCTGCTTCAGGTCCTGGGGATATGGAGTTGGTTTAGTTTTATTAGGCTTTGGGCTTTAGGTACAGTTATCCCTGTCTGCTGCTTTATGGTAGCATTAGAACAAGTAAGTGTCACTTTCATGTGGGCTACAGTGACCACCATCTCTGGCTATTCTACATGGCGACTTCCGTGAAGTATAATTTTATATCCTTGAATGTCCGGGGTCTAAACAGTATGTCTAAAAGGTATAAAGTGTATTCTTATCTTAAGAGACGGGGAATTAACTTTGCCCTCCTGCAGGAAACTCATCATAATAAACCTGAAGGATTGGCTCTCCAGAAGAGATGGCGGGCCAAGTATGTGCCACCACTTATTCGGCATTTGCTAGAGGAGTATTGATTTGGGTGAGACCTGGGGTACCCTTCCAAAAAACGAATGAACTTGTGGATCCTGAGGGTAGATTTGTGGTTGTCTCTGGGAGGTTAGCAGGACTTGATCTTACTGTTGTCGGAATTTATGCACCTAACACAAATGCTGACCTGTCTAGGGCCTTGGCACCTTGCTTGACTCAGCCCATTTTATTAGGTGGGATTTTAACTGTGTTGCAGATCCAGAATTTGACCGTTCGCACCCACCGTTAAGGAATTCTCCAATGAACCGGACAGCTCAGAATTTTAGGGCCTGGCAGCAACAGTGGGGTTTTGTTGACTCTTGGAGGCGAATGCACCCTACGACACGTGACTACTTATCTTACTCAGGACTACATGAACTTCATGTTCGTCTGGATACCTTTTTAAGCAGTCCAACTGTCCATGGTGCGGTTCACAGTATTGAATATTTATGCCGAACTATTTCTGATCACAACCCTGTGTTAACCTCTTTGAATTGGGGGCATGAGCGCCCTTGCATTCCGATTTGGCGTTTAAAGGTAGAGGCTTTAGATGATTCCGTTTTTAAAAATAATATTGGAGAGGCTATAACTACTTACTTTAATGAAAATGCTGGAACAGCTACATCCTCTTTGATTGAATGGGATGCATTTAAGACCGTGATCAGGGGTCGATGCATCGCAGAGGTGGCTGAGGTGTGTAGAACTTTAGTTAGTGAGGTGGAAACTCTGGAAAGGGTAGTGTGAAGCCTTGAGCAACGTAGTCCTAGTAATCCCGCTCTTAAATATCCCCTGCTTGAGGCAAAGGAATTACAGGCAGCCCAGGTTGAAAAATTAAGTAGTTTTGATTATAAGGAATATTTGACTCGTGCTCATGCTGAGCATGATAAAGCAGGACCCGTTTTGAAATGGCTTATTAATCCCCAAAAAATGGGAATCTTAATTCTAGAGCTTGACTCTGCTGCAGGTGAACATTATGTAATCAAGCTGCTATTAATGCTCGCTTCCGCGAATATTACACTTATCTATTTGCTCCAGCGCCTTGAAAAACACCTTAATATATTGAGGATTTTTTATCAATAAGCCAATTGTGGGTCCTCTTGTATGAGGATGCAGATGATTTGGGGGGGATATAACTATACAAGAAATTAGAACTGCCATAAAAAATATGGCATGTGGTAAAGTTCCTGGAGCAGATGGCTTACATGTTGAGTTCTTTATTACATACAAGAATGAATTGGCTCCTAGATTGGTGGAAATTTATTCTACATCTTGGAAAACAGGACACCTGCCTGTGTCTACATGTGAGGTGCTGGTCATTCCTCTTTTGAAACCTGGATGTCCTTCAATGGATGTTAGATCCTATAGGCCATTGTCTATGCTCAATGTAGATTATAAAATTCTAAGCCGTGTTCTGGTGAGCAGACTCTTACCACATTTGCCCTTTTTAATTCATACTGATCAAGCTGGCTTTATTCCTGGGCATAATACGGTGTATAATATTCGGAGGCTCATCTCTCTCTTAAATGATAATTTTGTGGATAAGGAAAGGGCAGCTGTCATGGCAATAGACATTGAGAAGGCCTTTGACAGTTTAAACTGGGAGTTAATATATTCTGTAACGGCTCAAATGGGTTTGGGTGCAAGATTTGTTCGCTGGACCAAACTTCTCTATACAGGTCCTAATGGCAGAGTGGTATCTGAACCCTATGACGTGGAATGCGGGACTAGATAGGGGTGTCCAATGCCCCCCTTATTATTTGCTACCACAATGGAACATCTGGCCAGTTGTGCCCGTTCGGGGAACTTTTGTCATGGGATGGATGTCTGTGGGCAAAGCCATTTTGCCGCATTATATGCTGATGATCTGCTGCTGTTTCTCCGAGATGTTGGGATGGATTTGCCTGGTAGTATAGACTTATTAAACCGCTTTGGTATAGTATCTAGGCTACATATCAATTGGTAAAAATCTCACTTATTTCCACTTTGCAGAGATGCCGCACAGCCCCTGAATTTACATGGGCTCAATTAGAGCCCTACCTGCATTAAATATTTAGGTGTGAAAAATATATCATAGCCAGCAAGATTTATAAGTTGGGAATATTGGAGCAGCTGTTAGAACACTTAGAACTAGTATACATTTTTGGATGAGCTTACCATTATCTGTGGCTGGTAGAATAACGGTAGCTAAGATGGTGGCGCTACCAAGATTGCTCTATTTCCTCAACGCATTGCAGTTGGTGGTGCCTCGCCAATTATTTAGGGAATTGGAATCGCTACTTCTGAAATTGTTTTGGGGAACAGGTAGGCGTAGAGTAGCACTAACAAAACTACAGCGCCCTGTAACGGAGGGAGAGTTGAGTGCTCCTGATCTTGAATCTTATTATCTGGGGGCTCAACTGCAATGGTTAAATAGGTGGGTTTACTGTCAAATGAACCCTGGGGAGGGTGTTATTGGCTCACTGCCTGATTCGCAGGACTTATTGAAAGTCTTCTTGTTTCCTCGGCGGAGACTGTCTGCAATTTCTCAAGAGCTGCCAGTGATACAGCAGTGCTGGCAACATTGTCTGCAGCAAACCTGAGTCCAGGTACCCTATTCACCTGGTATGCCATTAAAATAGATGAAGATAGTGGCCCAGGTAGGAGCATTAGCAGGGATTGAAAGATGGCCTACCTTTGGGGTTAACCATGTTGGAGACCTATATTGGGATGGAGTATTGCTTAGGTTTGAAGACTTGGCTGAAGAATTTAATATGCCTAGAGGACAATTTTTAGCACACAGGGCATTGGTTGCAACAATAAGGAACTATTGGAGAAATGGAGATGCTGAACCTGCCACACATCAGGTATGTCATCAGCTCTGTAAAACAACAGAGTGTGTAAGAGCGGTCTCGTATCTACATCATGCGATTCGGTCAAATATTCTTTCTCCTCTTGCTGAGTTGAAAATTAAATGGGGGAGAGACTTAGAGCTCCGAATTAATGATTTGGACTGGGTTAGGATTGTAGCGCATATATCAGCTGTTTCTAGAAATGCTTGGTTGAAATTAATTAATTTATATATCTTGCATAGAGCTTATCTTACACCTGCCAGGATTAACAAGTTCTATGTGACTGCTGTTGAAAAATGCCCTAGATGTGGGGAAATTGGGGCAGAAATGTTCCACATGGTATGGTCCTGCCGTTCATTAGCAGGGTTCTGGGAGGAAGTAGTAGAATATATTAATGAAATAACCTTGCGGGATAGCCCTTGGACACCCTTGGTCTGCCTCCTAGGGAGATACCTTCATCCTAAAAATAAGAAAACTACTACTAGATTTACTGACTTAGGTTTGATTTTGGCAAAACAAGAATTGACTATGCACTGGAAATCAGTGCATGGTCCTCAAATTACTAGATGGCACAAAGAAATGATTAAATGGGAAAGTTTAGAGAGTGCTATGATGTTTCATGAGATTAAAAGAGGATGAGGGAAAAGTGAAAGTGTTAACGCGTGGGAACACCTGGTGGATAGTTTGTTGGCCTCGGAAGCAGACACAGATTCATCTAACAGCTCCCTGAGTCCGTGCGGATAAGGGAAGGGAAATCTAGTTTAATACTGCTAAATTGGGTGATAATGGGTACTACTGTGATATACTTGTGCATGTGGAATATTTTGACACTTTATTTCTGACTGCTTTTCCTGATTAGGGGTAACAGTGGGTGGGGGGATTGATGTTATAGTTTTAGTGTATTAATTTTAGTAGACTTAAGATATGTATGAAATATACAGTATTTGGAATATGGTTGGATGCTTGTGGATGCATGTCATATGAGATATATTGATATCACTTTTAATCTGTAAATTATAGTTATCTGGGTATTTCTCCATTTTAACCTATATGTTCATCTATATATTATAGTTATCTGTGTACCTTTTCAAAGCAAATTACTGTATATGTAGTGCACATCATATATGATCTGTATTATATATCTGTCAATATTGCACTAATGTCTATTTAATGAAACTAATAAAAATGATTTAATCTAACTGTGTTAACCACCCTGGCAAAGTTATTTTCCTCCAATCTAGTGCCAAGCATCTAATAGAGACTTCTAGCTGCAGATTCCTTACCTTTGAATTTCCCAGGCATCAGGCTGGATCCAGAAACTCTTGCTGAGCAATACCTCTTGCGCGCGCAGTCGGGTGGCTCCATTCGGCTCTGTGTGACGTCGTCGGTGTGGGTTATGACGTTGCGGTACCTATATAGGCTCCACCCAGGCATGCAGATGTCAGTTCCTTTCTTTCCGCGCCAGTTAAGTGCCGATCCGGGAAGAGCTACCCCTCTGTCGCTTTTTGACAGGCCTTATCTCGACTTTTTGTCGAATTTGGAAAAAATGTCTATCGTGTCTGAGGATGTCTTCGAGGAAGACAGGGTTCAAGCCGTGCGGGGCCTGTCCCCGCACGATGTCTGTTACCGACCCCCACCTCGTCTGCCTCTGGTGTCTCTATCCTGACCACGATCCAAAGTCATGCTTGGACTGTCGGGCTATGGCTCCGAAGACCTTGTGGGAGTGGGCTTTGAAACTCCTTGCGGCCTGGCAGTCGACACCATCCAGCGAGACTCCGGGAGGTCCCGACTGGGCTCCGGGAGCGGTCCTGCGACTTCCTCTTCCTCAAAGTCCTCTTCATCCCACCCGAGGTCTTCAGGACAAGAAGAAGAAGTCCAAAAGGACTTCATCTTCACCTCGACTGTCGTCCGTCGACGAAGGAGGTAAGGAGCACCGATGCTCTAGGCACGGTTCTATGGAGCCGGAGCCAGGGTCGACTTCAGACCTCCCTCGCTTTCGGTGAGCTGGAGCGACCCCCGCTCTAATCAAAGAATTCTACGAGGCCATGCACCGCGTATTTGAGTGGGCTGACCCCTCTGATGAGCCTTTGGGCCCCGCAGGAGTGGAAGGGGCCCTGCCGGATTCCACGCCGTCAACTCCGGCCACGGCACCGGTGGGGCCTCAGAGATCTGATCTCGGATCGGGGTCGACGCCGGTCGTGCCACCGTGACCTCCTCCGGCGTCTGACCCAAAGTTGGTGCCACTGGTGCCCATCGGCGGTACCAGCCCCATCCTTATCCCCGACGACATGGAGTCGGAATGACGTTGCTTGACGCTGATTGAACCCAGGGGTTCTATGTTGTCGCCTGAACACTTTAAGGATGTGTTGGGCATAGGAGAGGGATGGGAGGGGTCTATGGACCCTTTGGAACACCAGGATGGCTCTGCAGAGCAATTGGACTGGTATGGGGAACTTGGGTAAGCCAGTTGACTGGATACTTCCCCAGATACTGGCATGCTCTCTCCGCCAACTGTGGCTACGGAGGATGGGGGCGTCTTATGCCATGGTGGTCAAGAGGGCAGCCGAGGTCCTGGGACTGGAGTTGCCCTCTGTGGAGGTCAGGACTAATTTCCTGACTGAAGTGCTTAAACCTGGTCCTTCCACCTCAGAACCCCTTTTGCTCTTTAATGAAGCACTAACTGATGTCCTTCAAGGCACGTGGTCCAAGCCTAGCACAGGAGCTACTGTGAATAGGACAATTGCACGCTGCCATCGCCCAGCTCTGGGCGACCCAAAGTTCCTCAGCCAACACCCCACCCCAGAAGGTTTAGTGGTGCAGGCCTCTACATCACAGGGCGCTATCCCTTCCGCCCCTCCGGATGGGGAATCCAAGATGCTGGATTAATTTGGTAAGAAATTGTTTTCTTCCTCCAGCCTGGCATTGCGGTTGGTGAATCCTGCATGCTTATTGGGCCGTTTCTCGTACTCCCTTTGGGAGACGGTTGTGCAAGTGCTGCCACAGGTTCCGGAGGAGGCCCGGGCTGAGCTCTCTCAGGCAGTTAAGGACGGAAGAGATGCAGCAAAATAAACCATAAGGTGTGGCTTTGATACGACAGATTCGCTGGGCAGATCGATTTCCATGACAGTGGCCTTGAGGCGCCACGCCTGGCTTAGGACAACTGGCTTCTTGGGTGATGTCCAAGCAAATTTGATGGACATGCCCTTCGATGGAACTCGCCTTTTTGGGGAAAAGGCAGATTCGGCCCTAGTAAGGTTCAAGGACTCTCGAGTTACGGCCACATCCTTAGGCCTCTCTTCTATTCCTCCTGGGCAGTCTACTTTTTGCCCCTTTTATGGCAACGGAAGGGGTTTCCAGCCGCGTCAGCCCTATCCCAGCCACCATCCTGCACAGGCTTCCCAAGCCGCGCGGGGATGTGGACACGGTCCATTCCGACCTATGAATGGAAGCCAGAAGTCGTCAGCCACCCTGCCATCGGCAGCCACAGCCTCCAAGTACTCCTAGTCTGACTCTGCAAGACCACACCATTCCAGTTGGCGGGAGAATCCATCATCATCTCCCCCACTGGAGGACCATAACATCGGACAAGTGGGTCTTGCAGATCATTCAGGAGGGCTATTTTCTGCCTTTCCTGTCCTTTCTTTTCCTCCTCCCATTCTGCCAAAACGGGAACGGCTGACGGAGGATCATTTAAAATTGCTCCAGGAGGAAGTTACAGTTCTCTTGGCCAAGTGAGCTATAGAAAGGGTCCTGGTTTCAGAAGTAGGCATTGGCTGTTATTCCCGCTACTTTCTGATTCCGAAGAAGAACAAAGGATTGCGGCCCATTTTAGATCTTCCGACCGTCAAACTCTTCCTCAATAAGGAGAAATTCAAGATGCTCACTCTAGCTCAGGTCTTGTCTGCCCTAGACCAAGAAGACTGGATGGTAGCGCTGGACCTGCAGGATGCGTATTTTCATATCCCTATCCTGCTGGGCCACAGGCTTTACCTGCGGTTCAAGGTAGGCCGCAAGCACTTTCGGTTCACCGTGCTCCCCTTCGGCCTTACCAGTGACCCTCGGGGGTTCATAAAGGTGATGGCCGTGGTCGCAGCTCATCTGCGCAGGTTAGGGGTGTCAGTCTTCCCCTACCTCGACGACTGGCTGTTGAAGGTGTCTTCGCCCCAGGCTGGTGTCTCCCACCTTCAGACTATGGCGGACCTCTTGCATTCGGTGGGGTTCTCTATAAGCGTGCCAAAGTCACATCTGACTCCTTCTCAGATGCTCCCTTTCATCGGAGCTGTTCTGGACATAATGCAGTTTCGGGCCTATCCTCCAGAGCAGTGAGTCCAGGATATTCAGGTTATGATTTCGATGTTTCAGCTTCTTACCTGGATTTCGGTGAGACTGACTCTGAGGCTGTTGGGCCTCATGGCCTCCTGCATCCTGTTGGTAAAGCATGCCTGGTGGCGTATGTGGACTCTGCAGTGGGACTTGAAGTTCCAGTGGGCACAGCATCGGGGAAATCTCACCGACGTGGTTCAGATCTCAGATGGAACTGCGAAAGATCTGCAGTGTTGGTTGACGAACCACGATTTGGTCAACTGCAGACCCCTCTCCCTTCCCAAACCAGACCTCACAGTCGTGACAGATGCGTCACTTCTGGGACATGGCAGGCATCTGGCAGAGATGGAGATCATGGGACACTGGTCTCCAGCAGAGTCGGGGCTCCACATCAATTTGTTGGAGCTCCAAGGGATTCGATTGGCATTGAAAGCATTTCTTCCCTCTGTCAAGGGGAAGTTAGTGCAGTTGTTCATGGACAACACCACCGCCATGTGGTACTGCAACAAGCAGGGCGGGGTGGGGTCGTGGACCCTTTGTCGAGAGGCCCTGCATCTCTGGACATGGCTGGAATAGCAAGGCATAACCCTGATGGTTCAACACCTGGTAAGTTCTCTGAACGCCAGGGCGGACAAACTCAGCCGTCGATGCCTAACGGATCACAACTGGCATCTCCTGTCGAAGGTAGCGCAAGGTCTCTTTCAGCAGTGGAGAGAACCTTGGTTAGATTTGTTCACCTCCGAAGAGAACGCGCAGTGTCAGCAATACTGTGCACTGGAGTTTCCAAGGCAGCTATTGCTCGGCGATGCCTTTCCTCACAAGTGGAGCTCAGGCCTGCTGTACGCCTTTCCGCCCATACCACTCCTGCACAGAGTTCTGAAGAAGATCAGGAATGACCGGGCCCAAGTCATTCTGGTGACTCCGGACTGGGCGAGGAGAGTTTGGTATCCAGAGCTTCTGAATATGAGCATTGATCCTCCAATCAGGCTGCCCCATTCGGAAGGATCTTCTGTCGCAGCAGCAGGGGAGGGTTCTCCATCCGAACCTATCAACGCTGCCCGCACTCCATGCGTGGAGATTGAGTGGCGGCAGTTGATGGCTTTTGACCTTCCTCCTGAAGTATGTAATGGGTATTTTGGCGCCCCGGCGGCCCTCCACTAAGAGGGTATACGCCTGCCATTAACATAAATGTGTATTATACTGTACAGAAAGGTCTATTGACAATTGTTCTGCTTCTCTTTCCACTGTTTTTTTATTCATTCTAACCCTTGCCCAACAGGGCTCTGCTTTGGGGATTCTCAAGGGGTATCTTTCCTCGCTGTCGGCTTTTTTCCGGCTGCCAGATCAGCCCTCTCTCTTTAGGTCTCCAATTGTACATAGGTTTCTAAAAGGGCTGGCTCACTTGTTTCCTCCCACGCCCTTTGTTATGCCACAGTGGGATGTTATTTTGGTCCTCACTTATCTGATGTGTGTTTCCTTCGAGCATTTACACAACTGGCCCCTCCGGTGCTTAACATCGAGACAGCCTTTTTAGTGGCGATTATATCTGCCCGGAGGGTGAGTGAGTTGCAGGCGTTATCTTGCATGCATTGCTACATGATGGCTTTTCCGGACAAAGTGGTGCTTCACACCCATGCTTCATTCTTGCCAAAGGTTGTGACCCCATTCCATCTGGGTCAATCCATCATGCTGCCCACTTTCTTTGCTTCCCCACATCCCTCTAAAGAAGAGGAGCGCCTCCACCGACTAGACCCAAAAAAGCGTTGTCGTTCTACCTTGACCGCACAAAAGAGTTCCGGGTGGACGACCAACTCTTTGTGGGGTACATGGGAGATAAGAATGGAAGGCAGTACAGAAAAGGACCATCTCTCGCTGGGTCGTTCTCTGCATTAAAATCTGTTATGCCCTGGCTAAGAAGCAGCCCCCTGAGGGATTAAGGGCCCATTCCACCAGGGGAAAAACTGCGACTATGGCCTTGGCTCGTGGTGTCCCACTCCTGGATATCTGTCAGGCAGTGACTTGGGCATCTTTGCACATGTTTGCCAAGCACTACTGCCTGGACAGTCAGGTCAACAGGGACGGGCATTTTGCCCATTCAGTCCTGTAGGACTTCCTAGTTTGAGGTATTGGTCCGCACCCACCGCCGGGATGGTATGGCTTGGGTATCTAATTCAAAGGTAAGGAATCTGCAGCTAGAAGTCTCTATCAGATGAACAAGTTACTTACCTTCGGTAACAAATTACCTGGTAAAGACTCCATTTAGCTGCAGATTCCTTACAGCCCCACCCATGCCTCCCTGCTTTGCGGACTAATTTTGTAAGGCTAGGGTTACTCCCCTTTTTGGGCCCTAGTTTTGCACATGACTACGTCAGTTACTTCGTGGCTCTGAGCTTCTGACGTTAAAAAGAGTACTGATGTCCACGCGCCTGGGTAGTGCCTATATAGGTACCGTGACGTCTTAACCAACGCTGCCGACGACATCATGCGAAGCCGAATGGAGCCACCCGATGGCGCTCACAAGAGGTATTGCTCAGCAAAAGTTTCCGGATCCAGCCTGGCGCCTGTGAAATTCAAAGGTAAGGAATCTGCAGCTAGATAGAGTCTCTACCAGATAATTTGTTAATGAAGGTAAGTAACTTGTTCATTTGCTTTCAAACTCTGGCACACTTTTTCCAAAGGGGCCCTCGCTCTTGCTGATAAAGGTTTCTGGCTGGGAACTGGTCCTACAGAGAACAGGAGCACCAGGCTGGAGCGGAGCAGAGATGAAACATGTATTACTCTCTTCTCCCTACATCCTCTCGAACTCTGTCATGCACCCAGTAAGTTCATGGAAACATCTCAGACAGTTACCCTCATCTAGAGTGTGGCCACTCTCTCTATTCCAAACAACTTGAAATTTCCTATTTTCTTTTATGTCTATGCCCTCCTCAATCCAATGGCCAAATATGGATGCAGAACAACAAAATAACAAAGACCTCCCTATCCTGGTGTCCAAAGAGACCAGGAGATCCTCATCCTCGGCTCCAACCCATCAGCCTGGGACGACTCCTGGTGGCCCTCGTCACTAGGGGCACCCCCGACACCAACTGACCACGCACGCAACCTGGGAGTCATCCTCGACTCAACGCTCACCATGACCAAGCAAGTCAACGCAGTCTCCTCCTCCTGCTTCAACACCCTCCGCATGCTCCGCAAGATCTACAGGTGGATCCCGACAGACACGAGAAGAACAGTCACCCAGGCCCTCGTCAGCAGCAGACTCGACTACGGAAACGCCCTCTATGCAGGAGCTCCGACGAAGCTCATCAAATGACTGCAAAGAATCCAAAACGCCTCTGCACGCCTGATCCTCGACATTCCACGCCACAGCCACATCACCCCCCACCTGAAAAACCTGCACTGGCTCCCCGTCGACAAGAGAATCTCCTTCAAACTCCTGATCCACCCACAAGGCACTCCACAAAACCGGCCCAGCCTACCTCAACAGTTGACTCTCCTTCTACGTTCCCAACCGTCAGCTCCGCTCCGCCGACCTCTCCCTGGCCACCGTCCCGAGCATCCGGAGAACGACCACCGGAGGCAGATCCTTCTCTCACCGCGCTGCCATGATCTGGAACACCCTTCCCCTCAACCTACGACAGACCCAAGACCTGCTGACCTTCAGGAGATGACTCAAGACCTGGCTATTCGACCAGTAGCGGCAACACCCCCCCCTCCTCTCCCTCAGCGCCTTGAGACCCTCGCGGGTAAGTAGTGCGCTTTACAAATCTTGTGATTGATTGATTGATTGATTGAATCTGTAAGCAATGTGATAGTACCCGTTTTATATGTTTTAATTGATTTTCTACAAATATCACAATAGAAATTAATGCAGCTTTCTTCTGTGGCGACTATGAAAAAGTCTTTACTAAAGCAATTTTGAGAAATTGGACAATGCATTTTTCAGTTTCGTCTGAGTTAGGTATCCAAAATTGCCATCAAAACATAAATTATGGGAATCAATAATTTTCTTTCTTATTCCAGTCATATAAAGTTATAATTATAACACCAGTGAATTTCAGAGTAGTTAAACTCTTTCATCCGGGTTTTTACATGACCTATAAGTTAATTGATGAACAATTAATTTGTGTGTGCTCCTTACCTGTTCCAGGAAAATCTTCATATTCTATTTTTTACACTTCTTAACACTCCTGTGTACCTTATTTACAATTCATGACAAACATTATCACTTGTAACCCACATGAGAAGAAGTTAATATTTATTATGTCTTAAAATGATTGAAAAAAACCAGGATTGATCGTGTCTCTAAGGGCCACATGTATCAAAATTGGAAATTAAGACTATCTAATTGCGATTTTCTGAGAATCGCAATTAGGTAATCTTAATTTCCAATGTGTAGTATTAATGAGGTAGATCGCAATTTGCGACCTCCTAGGAATCGCAAAAATCACTGGGATGGTGGCCTGCAAAAATCACTGGGATGGGACCACTGCCTGTTCTTAAAAATGCTTTTGCAAACATTCACAAAGGGAAAGGGGCCCCTTGGGGACCCCTTCCCATTTGTGAATGGGTTACCACCTACTTGAAGTAGGTGGTAACATGCGAATGTTTTGCGACCGCATTTACGGTCACAAAAAATTCATGCATACCATTGGGATTCGCTATTTGGAAGGACGCCCTAAACATGCCCCTTCCAAACAGCGAATCGCAAACCCATTTTGCGATTCGGTAACAGGTTACCGAATCGCACAATAGGGTTTGATACATGTATCAAGCATTTTTTGCGATCGCAAACGGGCCAATTCTGAGAATGGCCCGTTTGCGCACACAAAAATGATCGATGCATGTGGCCCTAAGTTCCTTTCAAATCAGTTCTGTTCACTTTTACGAGTGTTAAAAGTTCTTCCTGCTGAAATGTCAATGAAGTTCTTAAAAGTTGGTACGTTTCTGATGAAACTGGACATATGGCTCATGGTGTTTCTACTTATCTTCTTGTTACTTCTGTCTTCAGAAAGCCCACGCTGGAGGTCGCCGCTACTTCTACTAAAGGGGAACAACCTTTGGTTGTTATTTGCCTGCAGTGCCATTTTAGAAAGTTACTTTATCCATTGCAAAATGCTAAAAATTGTTTATTTTCAAACTTTAATTAATTTTCACAAGCACAATCTCATATTCTTACTGCATATAAAACCTAAGTGTATTTATTCCCATTACCTAACTTTAATTGATAGGATTTCAGTTTAAACAGTCTCATAGGAGATCTTAGTAACTTGTACTCTCACATGAACTTCTTTTTTTTTAAAGTTTCTTTTCCATATTCTTTAATTCAAAGTATTTCAATACCATTACAATCCGATTTAGTAGCAACTCGTTTGCTGATTTGCAAGGCTGTATACGGGAAAGCCTACATGTTCCTGATACCATTCTATTGGGGGAATTACGATCTGCTGACACAGACTGAAATCAATTTGGTGATTGAGCTCTTGTTAATACTTCGTGAATTTCCTTAGCCTTGAGAAAGGGGATGACCCCGAAACGTGTTGGCTCTATTTTCTAAAAATGAGAATATTAAATTGGACTGTAATGTTATTACAGCAGGATGCAGCAACAAGTCCATTAATGGGAAATCCACCCGCAAGTCCTACACCCCTGCTTCCATCGTTGGTGGGGTTCCCTGACGTAGACGTCTTTGCCACTGTTGAAAACACAAAATGCCCAGGTTTTGCTTCCAGGTACCCACAGTCCATGGGCAATGCACTATTGATGAACTTTTCAGGGATATTTGCCTATGCATTCTGCCTCTCCCACTGCTTCCGCTCATGGTTCGGAGGCTTCAGCAAACCTCCCTCACCTTCATCCATATCTCCCACCTGGACCAGAAAGCCCTGCTTCACACCCTCATCAACCTCTCACTAGTGTCTCCCAAGAAGCTACCCATCCGGCCAGACCTTCTCACTCAGAGCCAGGACACACTGAGACACCCAATCCTCAAGTTGCTAAATCATGCAAGTTGTCTTCTGAGGTCTTTGAATTAGGCCACCTCAAGCTACACCCGGAGTGTATTACCATCATTAAGGAAGCCTGCAAGCCTTCAAGGAGAGCCTGCTGTGCAGCCAATTGGGGGAGGGTTGCACACTATTGTATCCTCAGGAACATTAACCCTGTACAAGCAGCAGTCCAAGATTTTATCTGCTATACTTGCAAAAATCAGGCCTTGCTTACACCTCCATTAGACTTTATTTAGTTGCACTTCTGCTTCTCTTCATAAAAGGCAAAACATTTCCCTCCTCAGAGTTTCAGTTATTAAAGCTTTTATAGAAGATTTAAAAGAATCATTCCATCCAGGGTGCCACCTGCCCCATAGTTCTCACCAGACTTATGGGCCCTCCATTTGAACCACTTCTCTCATGCCCTTTGAAGTTTGATTCCTGGAAGATATCTTTCCTAGTAGCAATCACCTCCCTCAGGCATGTAAGTGAGCTTGAAGCTCTTACCCTGGAAGAACCTTTCTGCCAAGTTCACACCGATAGACCAGTTCTTAGATAAAACCCCAAATTTCTCCCCCCAGTTGTCTCTTCTTTCCACCTTAACTAAACTATTGAACTCCCAGTGTTCTTCCAGAGTCCATGACAGCAAGGGCTCTTCACACTAGATGTCAAAAGGGCCCTCATGTAGTACGTTAATTGGACAAAACCCTCCCGTAAGACACAGCAGCTCCTTGTCCCTTTGTCCAAACCACACAAGAGCTGTGCTCTTTCTAAAGCAGGAATAGCACGATTATCGGTCAAATGCATACAGACCTGTTACGCCAAAGCTAAAAAACCTTTGTCTATCCCTCCCACACCCCACTCTACCAAAACAAAGGAGCCTCCATGACTTTCTTAGGTAACATCCCTATAGCTGACATCTGCAGAGCAACTACATAGTCTACTCCACACACTTTTACCAAGCATTATTGTGTGGATGTCTTAGCTCACCAACAAGCCAAGGTTTGCCAGGCTGTACTCCATACACTCTTCCCTTCTTCAACTACATCCTTCTGCTAGCCAGTGCTTTGGGGAGGACTGCTTTACAGCCATTCACAAAATTTGTATCTAAAGCTACACATGCTATAAACAGAAATTGTTATTTAATCTGTAAGCATCTCTTTGTGGTCTGTAGTACTGTAGATTCACATGCACCTCCCCTCCTCCCCGAAGCCTTTAGTTGTTGCAGATGCCTTTCTCTCTTTCTTCTTTCTTCACATGGTCATTTTCTTCTGTATCTCTAAGCTCCAGTTCCACCCTCACCTACCGTTTGGAAAAAACAATCTGACAATGGAGCCGATGCCCATGCCCATTACCAGCAGTAAGTGGGGTCACTATACCTCGTGATTCAAAGACTTCTTAGAAGAAAAGCACGTTGCAAATGTCAGAGCCCTAATCCAGACGGCAGGTGTAAGTAGAGCTTGTAGATCTACAGCACTACATCCCTGAAGCAGATGCTTACAGGGTGTACGAAGCTGGCTCTGTATATACTATACCAAAGTAAGGTATAGTGTGCACAGAGTCCAGTGGATCCCCAGAGGCTTGCAGAGGCTTAAGTAGATAATGCTAAATGCTTTATTTGTGGTAGTGTGGTCGAGCATTTAGTCTTATCAGAGGACTGTGTTAAGCATTTGTTGTACACACTTAGGCAAGAAATGAATGCAAACACTCAAAGGCTGAATCCAAGACCAATTGTTTTTGTATAAAAAGTTATTACTTTGTTATTTTATTTTAGAACAATGGGGAACTCCATTGCAGATAAGTTACAGTTTTAAGAATAGCAATACTTTTCAAATACAGTAGGTATTGTGTTGTAAAGGCATAGAAGTACTTTACAGGAGTATTAAGAATACTTTTGTAACGTCAATCAAACAGTAACCAACTTAGCAATTGTAAAAATTAGACATTTAGTGCAAGAGGCAGAAATGCAATGCAATCCTATGAAAGGAAAACACTTATGCACATTTACAGGCAAGTACTGCACTTACACCTCCTGTCTTCGGGGTTTAGATCAACACTGGGCAAGGGTCAGACCAAGGTAGGCACTACAACACCAGCGGCACTGGGGCGGCCGGGTGCAGAGGTCACTGGGCCCAATGTTAGTCCATGGAGGCTGGGGGAACCCACAAGAGGTGCTGGTTGCAGGTAAGTACCCGCAGTTTCAGGGCACAGGCCCCAGGGATTAAGGTAAGCACAGGGGGGCCCAAGGCAGCACCAAAGTTACACCACCAGTGGCACGGGGCGGCCGGGTGCAGGGTGCAAATCAGCATCGGGCGCCCAATGCAAGTAAAGGGAAATCTCGGTCTCACAAAGAGGCTGCAGGCTCGGACCAGGAGGCTGGACGAAGGTGACCCATGGCTAGGCAGGTAAGTTGGGATGTTGTTGGAGGCCTGGGCACCGTTGGCTTGACTCCCCAAAGTCGGGGGCTGAGGATGCAGGGGTACCTTTAGGTGTTGGATTTTCTTTACCAGAGCCGGTCACTGTCGGGGGGACCCTTCGTGATGAGGCTGCAGGCATCTTCGTGGAGTCCAGGAGAGGTCAACCAACAATGGAGTTGAGGTCTGGATCACTGGGGAAACTTCACTAGATAGGTGAGCCATTCAGACTCGGCCCGTGGGCGTCTGGTGCAGAGTGGGAGGTATCCACGGATCCCCCTGGATCCGGAGTATTTGTAGTTGTTTTCTTGTGCACAGGGCCACTGTCCTCCGGAGATCTTTTTTTTGGGGGCATTTATTGAGCGCACAAATCACCCGAAAGTCTCATTGCGCTTACGGACAGCTCAGGGGTCAGCTTGGAAGGGGAGGGCTAGTTAGTTTTCGAACAGCCATGTCTTCAGCTCTCTGCGAAAACAGTTATGATCAGTGATGTTGCGGAGGTGCAGGGGTAGTTTGTTCGAGAGAGGGGTGCCAGAAAAGAAAATGACCTTCCTCCATTTCTAATAGTACGGATTCTGAGAGGTGTGAGAAGTGATCTATTGCTGGATCTCAGAGTCCTGCGAGGCTGGTACCAGCTTAGTTTTTTGGTCCACTAACCCGGACCTTTACCGTACATATTTTTATGTGTTAAACATAGGGTCTTAAAATGAATTCACTTCCTGACAGGGAGCCAGTGGAGGAATCTCAGATTAGGGGCCGAAGGGGATCTTGACGGGAGGTTAAGGACAAGCCTGGCTGCAGTGTTCTGCAGAACCTGAAGCCTGGAGAGAAGATCTTCATTTATTGAGGACAGCAGGGCTTTTCCGTAATCCATACGGTTGATGATCAGTCCCTGGACTAGTGGTTTCCTGACTTCTATCGGAATCCATTTGAAGACTTTGCGTAAGTTACGCATGATGCCGAAACATGAGCCAATTATATTGTTGACCTGATTTTTTCATTGATAGTTGGTTATCCATTTGATTCCTAAGTTCCGTACTGTCTGTCTAGGGACTGGGCAGGGGCCAAGATTTAGAGGCCACCAGTCACTAGACCAGTGTTCGAGCGCCTTGCCAAACAGTACGATCTCTGTTTTGCTTCCATTTAGTTGCAGATGATTTGTGCTCATCCACCTTTCAACATGGGACATGCAGTCTTTAAAACGTGATTTTGTTTCAGTTGGATCTGGACCAAGGGTGATCAGGATCTGAGTATCATCGGCGTATAACTCAATATCAAAGCCGAAGGATCTGATCACCCTGGCCAGCGGAGTCACGTATAGATTGAAGAGCGTTGGGCTCAAAATGGAGCCCTGCGGTACTCCCATCCTAACTGGCCTACTACATGAGACGGTATCGCCTATCTGTACTGTGGTAGCTCGGTCCGTTAAATAGCTTCTGAGCCACTTCAGGGCCTTCCCTCTGACACCGATCTCCCAGAGCCGAAGTTTGAGGATGCTGTGGGAGATGGTGTCAAAAGCTGCTGATAGATCTAGCAGGACGAGAATAGATGACTGCCCTCTGTCCAATGCTAACCTGATGTTATCGGTTACTTCTACCAGAGCTGTTTCTGTGCTATGGGCAGCCCTGAAGCCTGATTGTGACGGATCCAGTAGTTCATGGCTCTCAAGATGGATAACGAGCTGTTGGTTGACCAGGGACTCGAGCATCTTCCCGAAGTGAGGGAGCAACGAGATAGGGCGATAGTTAGTGGGGATTTTAGGGTCTGCGGTAGGTGTTTTGAGGATTGGCCTGACTCTGGGCGCTTTCCATATCTGTGGGACCTCTGATTGCAACAGTGACCTATTAAATAGGTCAGTGAGACTGTCGAGCAGTACCGGAGCGATTATTGGGAGGAATCGCGATGGCACCGGGTCCACAGGTGAACCCAATTTGATTTTTAACATGGCTCTAGTCACTTCCTCTGAATTACACTGGGAGAATTCCTCCTAAATGGGAGGAGAACCCGTAGTTATAGCAGAATAGTTACCTAAGAGGTTTATATTGTCTTGAGGCGGAAAAGAGTTATGAATTGCAACGATTTTATCGTCAAAGAATTTGGAAAGAGAATCCGTCCAGTCCTGTGAGATATGGGTGTGTGTCTGCGCCGGAGGCGTCGTAAATTCTTTTAAGATTTTATAGAGCTCCTTATTTGAGTTAGCCACCATTTCGATCCGATTTAGGAGAAACAATTTTTTTGTTTGCCTAATATTCTCCAGATAACTGCGGTGAATACATCTGTATCTGAAAGAGACACGTTAGTGACAGATCCCTTACCTTAGAATATCCCCAGGCGTCAGGCTGGATCCGGAAAGTTTTTTGCGTAGCAGTACCCTTGCGCGTCGGTAGGCGGCGTCGTGCGGCTCCGCGTCCGTCGTCGGCGTCGTGATCGCCGGGATGACGTCGCGGCCAGTACTTAGACGCCGCCCCTGCGCGCTGACGTCAGTTCTTCTTTTTTCCGCGCTAGTAAGCGCAGATCCGGGAAGAGCAGTGCCCTAGTCATTTTTTGACTAACTTTTTGGGTGAATTTTTTCACTGTTTCTTTTCGAGTCATCTCGACTCCAAGGTGTCGGTAGGGATGCCCGGCTTCAAGCCATGCGACGCCTGTGGTCGAATGATGTTGATCACAGACCCGCACTTAGAGTGTCTCTACTGCCTCGGCCGCGACCACGACACGAAGTCGTGCTCCGACTGCCGGGCCTTACACCCGAAGGCTTTGCGAGAGCGGTCTCGAAAGCTCCTCGAGGTCCGGCAGTCGGCTCCGCGCCGCACCAAGCCCCGGTCGCGTGAGAGGTCGAGGGGTCGGTCGCGGAGTCCTCGCCGATCGTCGGAGTCCAAGTCTTCGTCCTCCGGTAAGTCGAAGCACAAAAAGTCTAAGAAGCATCATCGCTCTAAGACTTCGCCTCGCCGGTCTCGCGACTTGGCTGAGGCTCCTACCGGCACCGTCCCCGCGGCCCCGGACGTGCCTGTGGAGCCGCCCCCGCAATACCCGTCCTTTCCGGGTTCGGGGGCGACTCCGGCCCAAATACAGGAATTCCTGTCGGCCATGGCCCGCCTCTTCGGGCCTCAAGGTCCCTCCGGTGCGCCTTCGGGCCCCGTGGGCCCTGATGGGGTTGCCCCGGCGTCGCCGTTGACTCCGGTCCTGGCGTCGCCCATGCCACCAGCCTCGGTCCCAGCCACGGCTCCGGCCCCGGCCTCGATCCCGGCTCCGGTGGTACCGCAACCCCCATCGACGCCGGTTGACCTAACCACGCCTCCGCCGGCGCCGATGTCCCCGGTGCCGTTCCCGACGCCGTCCAGTGCTCCGGGCGGCGTCGTTCCCCGGTTCTCTCCGGATCCGGACATGGCGCCGGACCGACGCCGGCTCCGGCGCCGATGAGACCTTGGGTCCCAAATGTCTCTCCTCCTCCTTATTTTGAACTGGAGGAGGACCAGGAGGAGTGGGAGGGGTCGGATGACCCTCTCACACGACAGTGTGAGTATGATGAGGACTGGGCAGAAGAACTTGGGGATGCCAGTGGTCTAGATACTTCCCCTGACACTGGCATGCTGTCTCCTCCCGTGGCTACGGAGGAGGGGGCCAATTTCACAACGGTGTTACGTAGGGCAGCTGGAGCCTTACACCTCCAACTACCTACTCTGGCTGTCAAGACTAATCTCCTGACAGAAGTGCTTCAGCTGGCAGCTTCCTCCGCGGAGACTGTGCTGCCGTTTAATGATGCACTGACTGACGTTCTTTTGGGCGCCTGGTCCAAGCCCAACAAAGGGGCTCCTGTGGATAGGAACGTGTCCCGACGCCATCGCCCAGCTCCGGACGACCCCGTGTTCCTCTCCCTCCACCCCACTCCTGAGAGCTTGGTTGTCCAAGCCTCTGCTTCCCAAACCGCCTTCCCTACCGCTCCTCCGGATAGGGAATCCAAACGCCTGGACCAATTTGGGAAGAAGGATTTTTCTTCCTCCAGTGCTGGCTTGCGGTCCGTCAACACCGCTTGCCTTTTGGGCCGATATACCCACTCCCTGTGGGATTTGGTGGCGACTGTTTTGCCCCAGTGTTCTGAGGAGGTCCAGACACTGCTTACCCGCGCCATTGCGGAAGGAAGGGATGCGGCAAAGTACACCATACGTTGTGGCCTTGATACCGCCGACTCGCTGGGCAGATCCATTGCAACGACGGTGGCGCTGCGTCGCCACGCCTGGCTGAGGACCACTGGTTTCTCGGGTGATGTCCAGAATACACTCATGGACATGCCCTTTGATGGAGTCGGTCTTTTTGGTTCCAAAGCAGACCATGCGCTGGAGCGTTTTAAGGACTCACGGGCTACTGCCAAGTCCCTGGGCCTTTCTGCTGTACGCCCTCCGCTACCCTCTGCTTTTCGCCCCTTTCGTGGCCACGGAAGGGGCGCCCAGTCACGTCAGCAGCCCAGCCACCGGCCCGCGCAGCAAGCGTCTTCGCGTGGCTGAGGACGTGGATACCGCCGTGGCGGTTCGGGCAACCAGCGTGCGGGTCAGGCCACCACCACCACCAACCCGTCCACGACCTCCAAGCCCTCCTAGTCCCTCCTTTCAGGTGCACAGTACGCCAGTAGGGGGCAGGGTCCGCCATCACCTTCACCACTGGCGTACCATCACCTCGGACAGGTGAGTCTTGGACATTCTCCGAAGGGGCTACTCCCTCCCCTTCGTGACCACCCCCCCAGCCACGCCACCTCAATTCCACCGCATGTCAGGGGATCACTTGGTACTTCTGCAGAAGGAAGTCATGGCCCTCTTTACCAAGAGGGCCATTGAGCATGTTCCGACCCCAGAAGTAGGTCGTGGTTGCTACTCCCACTACTTTCTGGTGCCCAAAAAGGACAAGGAGGACATGCGTCCTATCTTGGACCTCCGGAACGTCAATCGCTTCCTCCGGAAGGAGAAGTTCAAGATGCTCACCCTAGCTCAGGTCTTGACTGCCCTCGACCCTGGAGACTGGTTGGTAGCGTTGGACTTGCAGGACGCTTATTTCCACATCCCCGTCCTGCCGGCCCACCGGCGTTACCTGCGGTTCACGGTAGGCCTCGAGCATTTTCAGTTCACCGTGCTCCCCTTTGGCCTTACCAGTGCCCCTCGGGTGTTCACGAAAGTGATGGCGGTGGTCGCAGCTCATCTGCGCCGGGCAGGGGTTCCAGTCTTCCCCTACCTCGACGACTGGCTGCTGAAGGCGGGCTCATCCCAGGCAGTCGTCTCCCACCTCCAGACTACGGCCGAACTCCTGCACTCGCTGGGGTTCTCCATCAAAGTGCCGAAGTCGCATCTCATTCCTTCTCCACAGCTCCTTTTCATCGGAGCAGTTCTGGACACGACGCCGTTTCGGGCCTATCCTCCCGAACGGCGAGTCCGGGATATTCAGGCTATGATTCCGATCTTTCAGCCTTTATCCTGGGTTTCGGTACGGATGACCCTGAGGCTGCTGGGCCTCATGGCCTCCTGCATCCTGCTGGTCGATCATGCCAGATGGCATATGCGGGCTCTGCAGTGGGACCTGAAGTTCCAGTGGGCGCAGCACCAGGGCAACCTGTCCGATCACGTCCAGATCTCGGAGGGGACTGCAAAACAGTTGCAGTGGTGGCTCTCGAACCGGCAATGGGTCATGGGCAGATCCCTCTCCCTTCTCCAGCCAGAGCACACAGTTGTGACGGACGCATCCCTTCTGGGATGGGGCGGTCACATGGGAGAGGCGGAGATCAGAGGCCTCTGGTCTCCGGCGGAGTCCCGGCTCCATATCAACCTTCTGGAGCTCTGGGCGATCCGACTTGCACTCAAGGCATTCCTTCCCTCTGTCAAAGGGAAGGTAGTGCAGGTGTTCACAGACAACGCCACCGCCATGTGGTACTGCAACAAACAGGGCGGGGTGGGGTCGTGGACCCTCTGTCAGGAGGCTCTGCGCCTCTGGACTTGGCTGGAACATCAGGGCATGTTCCTGATGGTTCAACACCTGGCAGGTTCCCTGAACGCCAGGGCGGACGAACTCAGCCGCAGGTGCATGATGGATCACGAATGGCGTCTTCACTCGGAAGTGGTGCAAGGACTCTTTCTACAGTGGGGAGAGCCTTCGTTAGATCTATACGCCACCGAAGAGAACGCGCAATGTCAGCAGTTCTGCGCGTTGGAATTTCCAAGGCGGCACTTGCTCGGCGACGCTTTTCGTCGCGAGTGGAGTTGCGGTCTGTTGTACGCTTTTCCGCCTATACCACTTCTACCCAGAGTGTTGAAGCAGATTCGGCGCATTCGGGCCCAAGTCATCCTTGTGGCTCCGGACTGGGCTCGAAGAGTTTGGTATCCCGAGCTACTCAGTATGAGCGTAGATCCCCCGATCCGTCTGCCTCTTCGGGAGGATCTTCTGTCGCAGCAGCAGGGGACGGTCCTCCACCCGAACCTGTCCACTCTCCACCTGCTTGCGTGGAGATTGAGCGGCGGCAGTTGATTCCTTTCGACTTGCCTCCCGAAGTTTGTGATGTGATTCTGGCAGCCAGGCGTCCCTCCACTAAGGTGGTATACGCCTGCAGGTGGAACAAATTTGTGGCATGGTGCACAGCAAAGGCTGTGAATCCCCTTTCTGCCCCTCTTTCTGAGGTCCTTCTGTTCCTGCTTTCTCTGGCCCAACAGGGTTATCAAGGGTTATCTCTGTGCTATCTCGGCCTTCCTCCCGCTTCCTAATCAGCCCTCCCTTTTCAAGTCCCCTGTTGTTAACAGGTTTCTTAAAGGCATTACACACCTCTTCCCTCCTGTTCCGTTTGTGATGCCTCAGTGGGACTTGAACTTGGTTCTTACCTTTTTAATGTGCGCTCCCTTTGAGCCTCTACATAACTGTCCTCTTCGTCTTCTGACTCTGAAGACAGCCTTTCTGGTGGCCATCACCTCCGCTCGGCGGGTGAGTGAGCTCCAGGCTCTATCATGCAAACCTCCCTTTCTGTCTGTCCATCCAGACAAGGTTGTTCTTAGGATGCGCCCGTCCTTCTTGCCAAAGGTGGTTACTGCCTTCCACATTGGGCAGACCATCACTTTGCCCACCTTCTTTCCGCCTCCGCATCCTTCCAGAGAGGAAGAGAGGCTCCACCGTCTGGACCCAAAACGTGCGCTTTCCTTTTATATCAACCGCACAAAACACTTCCGGGTGGATGACCAGCTCTTTGTTGGCTACGTGGGCGCCAAAAAAGGTCGGGCGGTGCACAAAAGAACCATCTCCCGCTGGGTTACCTTGTGCATCAAAGCCTGCTATTCTTTGGCTAAGAAGAAGCCTCCTGTTGGGCTGCGTGCCCATTCCACCAGGGCAACGGCTGCTACCACGGCTTTAGGCCGCGGTGTTCCGCTGCAGGATATCTGTCAGGCAGCTACGTGGGCCTCGCTGCACACGTTTACAAAACATTATTGCCTTGACAGTCAGGTCCGGAGGGACGGCTTTTTTGGCCGTTCTGTTCTCCGAGACTTCCTTGTCTGATCTTTGTTCGCAGACTCACCACCGGGGTTGGTATTGCTGGGGTATCTATTCTAAGGTAAGGAATCTGTCACTAACGTGTCTCTTTCAGATGCACAAGTTACTAACTTGTGTAACGATATATCTGTAAGAGACAGTAGTTAGTGACAGATTCCTTACCACCCCACCCATCCTCCCCGTTCTGCGAACTGATTTCTAGGGTTAAGGACATCCCTTTCAGGGCCCTAGATTGTTGTCAGACACCTATGTCAGCTTCTTGCATGGCTCTGCGTTCCTGGCACGGAAAGTCGTGTACAGAACTGACGTCAGCGCGCAGGGGCGGCGTCTAAGTACTGGCTGCGACGTCATCCCGGCGATCACGACGCCGACGACGGACGCGGAGCCGCACGACGCCGCCTGCCGACGCGCAAGGGTACTGCTACGCAAAAAACTTTCCGGATCCAGCCTGACGCCTGGGGATATTCTAAGGTAAGGAATCTGTCACTAACTACTGTCTCTTACAGATATATCGTTACAGAAGTTAGTAACTTGTGCATTTTTCACGGTCCGTCGAATCTTTACTTTTTCTCCATTTCCTCTCCGCTGTCCTACAGGAGAGCTTCGCTATCTTCAGTTGCTCCATAAACCAGGGAGCAGCTCTAGATTTGATTTTTGCCCTAGTAAGAGGGGCAATTTTGTTTAGCGCATCTGTTATTGCTCTCTCAAAGGAGGTTGCTGCCTGATCAATGTTGACTTCTAGGCTATTTTGTGGGGGGCTAAAATAGGTTGTAAAGGAGGAAGAGGTGACTTTTCGCCACAACCTTCGCCATATTGATCCATGCCCAAGATGGCCACCAGGTAGGAGCTCAGCCCGGGAGCTCCCGGGTCAGAGATCACCAAATCAGTGAAAATCCCCTTGTCTACCCATCCATCCGCCTCCAATCTTCCCACATCCAACTCCCAAAGTCCCTGCTCAACTCTTTGGTCCCGTTGTGTGCTCCCTGAAGCAACGGCTGACCCCTCCACAGTCGAGTGAGCTCTGGACCCTCGTTGGAGCCTCCTCCGGCTGCTCTGAGGCATGCGATGCACCTGAAGAGGCGAGGTCCCGGCCCGATCGGAGAAAGCACCTGGAGCCGAGACCGCAACCGAGAACTCGACCGGAGCTCCTTGTGGCCAGAGCCTCATGGAGTGGAGCGCAACAACGGAGTGGAGCCTCGGGGCCGCCAGAGCCTACCGGTGAGCAGAGACGCCGCAACGAACATCGGCACCGGGGGCTTAAGGGACAACAGGACCGGGGCTCCCCAGCGGCACCTGAACGAGTTAGAAAGCCCCCAAGCGGCCTGCCTGACTTCAAAATGGCGGCCGCAGTGCAAATACAGGCATCAATACCTCCGCGAGTCCCAGAGTCGGCGTGCAAGGTAAATAATGTGCAGGAGGGAAGCAGCAATCACAAGACTGGGGCCCAGAAGGGACAGTAAGGGCAGACCAATCCTCTCCCAAGGGGTGAACTGACACAAGCTACATTTCAACGAACTGTCCTCCTTTTGACTCTTAGTCTGCCTGATTTAAACATGGCGCCTGCAGCTTTCAATGTCTATATGCAGTTTTGGCGCGCTGGGCCTGCTGGGGCCTCACTGCGGGTGCTTGAACCAGGCGGGAGACCTGACTTCGTAAAGACCACCACCCTTGAGTGCAACACCTCCTGAACACCTGGCTGAACGATGGCTAGAATTTCCTGCTCTGTAAATATGTATTATATAATTGTCTAAGCATAATCACTGTTAAATGTAACCCTGTGTGAATTTGCAACTTGTGTATATATATAACTCTAACCACTAGTATATGTAGTTGACCTTTGTACTTCTACCATTCCTATGTGATCGTAGAGTTTATCTGCTTGTATCTCTTCCTTGAGTGACTTTATAACTTGTACAATTTTTCCCCATTTGTATCTCCTATGTAACTCATGTAATCCAAAGTCCTTATGTAACGCAACTGGTTCTTTTGTAAAGCGCTCTGACACCTTCGGGTAATGTTCGAGCTATATAAAATCGCAATAAATAAAAAATAAAATAAATGCCTGTAGTCAGCTTTGGTAGTGTGGACTGGAATAGCAAATTTTAATAGGTCATGGTCTGACCATAGTAGTGAAGATGGAGGTTCTACTATGATACCTTTTGAATTTGTGATCAGTAAGTCGAGTGTGTGACCGGCAGTATGGGTAGGGCCTGTCACCAATTGGATTAGTCCCAAAGTGCTCATATTTGTGATCAGCTGATCTGTATCCGAGTTCAATATCTCTGCATGATAATTAAAATCTCCTATTAAAAGGAAGAGATCAGAGGCCAATACATGCGGGGCAATTGTCTCAAGCAACTTATGTATGAAGTCGGTTTTTGGGCCAGGAGGTCTGTATACTAGAGCTCCTCTCCAAGTGCCGCGAGAAGGACCCTCTATTCTAAAAATACATAGTTCTAATTGGTCGACGCTCATGGTTTCTAATGAGGAGATACTCACTCCTGGGATAGTGGCTATGAGTAAACCTCCTCCTCTTTTGTCCTTTCTATCCACTCTAATTATGTTATATTGAGGTGGAAAGGCAATTGCCACATCTATGGAGGCATGCTCATGAAGCCAAGTTTCCGTTATAAAGCAAATGTCTGGTGATTCCATGTCCATAAGGCTCCATATTTCGACGGTATGTTTTGGAATGGAGCGTGCGTTGAAATATATAGCCTTTAATAATTTGGGAGTTTTAATGTTGTTCGAGTTACACGATGTTGGTGTTTTGCTCAATGGGGCCAATTCATTGAAACATGGGATTTCATGCACCCTGAAAGTAGTTGTATCTCCCTGTGTGACTGACTGTTCAGGATGGAAATGATTAAGATTTTTGAGTTCTTGACTAGAGTATTTTAACTTAACCATTATGGTCACTTACCGAACAGACACAGGCACATAGATCTGGTCTTTGTTGAAGTGAAGGCAGTCTTCCTCTGGTTTCTGGAGGTCCCTGGCCGTAGCACAGGTGTCGTCTTCTATGCAGGATCTTTAAGCGGGAGACAGGCCAGTAGGGCTGGGACCAAATCAATAGTCGTCTTCAGGCTTGGCTGCACAGCGTCTTCTTCGTCCTTCTTCTTCTTAGGTCGCAGGAATCTGAGCATCAAGGTTCAGGGGTGCCCCTAAATACTGAATTTTGGGGTGTCACTAGCACTGGCAGGTAGTAGCCAATGGGCTGCTTAACTTTAGGGTGACTACACCCTTTGTATGTCCCCTCCCTTTGGGGAGGGGGCGTCCCCTAACCTGATTGGCTAGCATCCTTCCATTCAAGATGGAGGGTTTTCTAAGGAGGGGGTCAGCTCGGTCCAGGACACCTTAGGGGTGGTCCTGGCTGAGAGGGGACACACCGCTCCTGACTACCAATTTTCCAACCGACTTTGCTGCCAAAAGTCGGGCTTGGTCAGGGGGGCAGGCATCTCCCCTGACTGGAGAGGCCCTGGCTAGCATAACAAAGGGCAGGAAGCCTTTGAGGTTCACCACCCTGAATGCTGTTCCTGCTTGGGGGTAGATGAGAAGCACCTCCACCCCAAGTAGGCTTCATTCCCGACCCACGAGAGCACAAGGGCTCCCACCTCAGGGGGTCAGAAACATGTCTGAGTGTGGCAGGCTGGTGCAGACCAGTCAGCTGCACACTAGGGAGTTGGTTGTTTTTCAGGGGGCATCTCTAAGATGCCCTCTGGGTGCATTTTACAATAAATCCGACACTGGCATCAGTGGAGATTTATTGTGCTAAGAAGTTTGATACAAAACTTCTTAGCATTCAGTAAAGCCATCATGGAGCTGTTGAGTTCGTAATGACAAACTCCAAGCCTATGTACTCAGTATTGCTTCACTGCACTTACAATAGCTAAGAATGGACTTAGACACTGTAGGGGCATATCGCTCATGCAGCTATGCCCTCACCTGTGATATAGTGCACCCTGCCTTAGGGCTGTGAGGCCTGCTGGAGGGGTGACCTCCCTATGCCACAGGTAGTGTTTGTGGACATGTGTGCCATGTCAACTTTTAGGTTTTGCCCGCACCAAAACACACAGTCTGCAATGGCAGTGTATATGTGTTAGGTGAGGGGTCCCTGAGAGTGGTACAATACATGCTGCAGCCCTTTGAGACTCTCTCTGGTCACAAGGCCCTTGGTACCACTGGTACCTTTTACAAGGGACTTATGTGTGGCCCAGAGGTGTGCCAATTGTAGAAACAAAGGTACAGTTTTGGGAAAGAACACAGACACTGGGAACCTGATTAACAGGGACCCAGTGCACATTCAGTTAAAGTGCATCAGATATCAGCCTAAAAGTGGGGGGTAACCAGGCAAAAAGGGTCACTTTCCAACAGTTCTCCATTGAGTCTTCGAATGTGGCGTACCCATCCATGCATCTCGAACATTTGCTTTGTTTCTTTCCATCATGGTTGCCCTTTTTGCCAGTTTTAGGATGGAGGGGAGATGCGGAGATCTCCTCCTACACATGCCTTGTGTTCTTTAGACCATACACTGTTCAGCCCTAGGCTTACATTTCTAGCTAATGCTCGATCTGAGCTCTGTGATTGTCAGCCCACCGAGTAGTGGATTTGGCATGTATTACAGTGTGTTGGTAGAGTCTGCCAATAACCTATGAATCCACCGGCCTAGTGATGCACTGTCTGTGGTGGTCATATGCGGCGCAGCTGGTCCTGCCACACCCCACTGCTATCCGCCTCTACAGTGGGGAGCACGTATGGGCCAGCTTCTTACACCGACTATTCACAGTGCAAGTATTTCTGAATTGTACCATTATGTTCATGCACCTTCCCCTAGGTGTTGTATGCTCTTTATGTAGCTTCTGATTATGAGAAGGAATTACTCAGGCACCCTTCATCTGCCCCACCGTCAAATATTTACTTTGCAGCCGTGGAACATCTTGCTTGAGAATGTGATCTGCCAAGATACCACTAATGACGTTCTTTGTTTGGGACATGTAGGGCACACCTGCACCGCTTGTGGGGGCACATGTTCTTTAATTACAAGTCGGCCGCACCCGTTGCACCATCTTCCCCCTGTTCCTGGTCCTGCGGGGCCATGTGGTGCACCTCTGCATTCCAGCCTGTCTCAGCTGACTACATCGGCCTTGGGTGCACAGCCCCACCCTAGCTCAGGTGGGGGCTGCGCACCCCAGGGTATGGGTTTCACATGTCCCAGCCATGGTACGCAACAGTAGCCCAGGTCATCTCTTAGCACCTGAATACAGCAAAGCCGCAACTCACATATACCTCCAATAAGACGGTTCTCAGCTAGACCACAGGGCCTGTTGTCATTTGTTTTTTGCAGCTGCCAGGGCCCCTTCATACGGCGGTACACTTCTTGGGTTATTATTTTGTGATCTTCTGTACCTTTCTTTTTGCCCAATGTACACTCCAGCCACCGATCTTTACCAGATCTGTCCCTCAGCCAGTGGAGCCTCACTTAAGTGCGGCCATCTTGCTGCCGTGCTTTCTGGTGCTTCCATACCTCTATAAAGTTGTTTGCAGTATTCTCTTTGCCCCGGTACTCCCCTGAGTATTCCCCCATACTGAGTCCTTTAATCCGTACACCTGCATGGTCTTTAGATCTCTCAGTGGCAAAAATAGTTGAGCAATTCACAGAATTGTTTTGAGCTCTCTTCGGTTTAAAGTCGAATGATTTTTCAAGAGTCCTACTTTCTGGGTGGCTCCATGTGCTGGTCCCAAGCTTGGGGCCAAATATAGGCATGGATGCTTAGGTTTAACATATCCGGCACTAGGATTCAAATTTATTTTTCATTTGCAAGTCAACAAAAAGCTTCCGTTTCTGTTTCGAGGATTGTGGAAGCTGCTATTTCTGTTCTTCTGGCCACAACTTTGATCCCACAGAAGTTGAATATTCCGACTGGAATTATGATAACACAGACAATTATATGAAAGACATAGGGGCATATTCACAAGGAGCCATCGGCGAATTAACGGCACTTTATCGCAGCCAAAGTCGTGATAAATTTACCCCCCCATTCACAAGCCGGTGTTAACAGCCCACAGCACCAGTTTACCCGCGATAGCAGTCGCAAAAAACATCGCCACAGAGGACCCCCGCAAATATCGCTAATGAGATGCAGAGTGGGCTTTCCCGTGACAAAAGTCGAGACAACATCACACCTTAACATTCTCAACGACCAGCCACATCGGCGATAAAAACACAAAACAGGCGATAAGGCGCGTTAGCACCAGGAAATTTACACCTGCTCTGACCTGGTGTAAAGTCGGACGGCAGCCAGCACCACAAAAGGGAGCACAGCCCAGTGCCACATCCGAAGGGCAACAGATGCCATGGAGCCACACATCATGCGGCCCGGATACCCAAGAGGGCCACAACACCCACCGACACTACACCCAGGCCCACAACAACACCCCCCCCCCCGGGACCACCCCCAACCCCCGACTAAGAAATTGCACACCAACACCACGAATCCCAAAACAAACATTTTGCCTGATGTCGCACAAGCAGGAAAATAAACATACATGCGTGGCCAGAAAGTGGAGAATCAGTCATACAGCAATGCAATCACCAACACAAAACACCATACAAACAAAAGCAGAAACAACCCTTAGCTGCTCCTCACTGGACAATCCGTAGCACACAGCCTGGAAGACCAAATCCAAGAGAAGAAGGTGTGCCATGCGCCCAACAAAGGAAAGAGAGGGAGAGAGCGAGGGAGAGAGACGGAGTGAGATAGCACAAGCAGCGCAAGGCCGCTCGGGCACCTGACTCCACATGCCAACATGTGTGTGCATCGCCATCCGTACACCATGAGCCCAAGGCTGTGTCCCAATCTCAGCGCCAAAGCCACATCACATTCCAAAAACGCAAGTAGTAGTCAGACAAACATCATGGATGAAAGCACCATTGTCCCAATGCAGAATGCGGGAGGACACCTGCACCTCTGACCTTGGTCCAGAACGCGCCTGGAACACCCTGATAGAGATGCAATGGCAGATGGGGACGACTCCCACACCACGCATTCCCCAAATGAACCATCCGACTCATCCACAGCCCACACACAGAAGCCCCTGCCTGTGGTACCACCGCATGGGATGCCCTTGACACTCACGGAAACAGCAACCCATTACCCACAAAGTTGCACACACATACGAATCATTGCTCAGAGTTGTGGCATATCCTCCACACAACTGCCGCAGTCCAGTAGAGTGCCTGTTCACGAGACGCACCAACGCAATGGCAGGCCATACCGGGCACATGCACAACCCCCGTCATGTGGAACAGTACCGTGCACGTATGCTGCATTTACTGGGCGCACTGCCACTGGCAGTGCTGCGGATCAGTTACAGGCTCAGCTTCCGCATTGCCCACGTCACCTGCGTCCAGCCCTGGTTCCACTGCCGAACTTGCACATTCGAGTGTCCCATGGATGTCTGCCTATCCAACACAACTGTTGATGAATTGGACTATGGCTTGTGTCTGCGCCCCCTGTTGGATCACGAACAGGAGTATAACCGAGACAGCCGTGCATGGGATGCCTTGACATACTGCGTATGTATTGGTAGTTGTGCATGGGAGATTGCATAATTTCTCGTGTGCAGTGACCACATCGAGGCGCTCCCCTATTGTGCTGTGTTGCGGATCGGTGAGACGGCGTGGGCTGAGCACACCTGCCCGGACCACCTAATGGATTGGCTCACCCTGGTGTTCCTTGAACACGACAACAACGTACTATTGGAACAAATTGCACATGAAGCTGCACGGGCATTCATGGACGAGTAACTACGTTCCTGCAGCCACATCCGATTGCCACCCACAGCACATGGCCCAACAACTTGTTGCATCATGGGGATTGCTCACATATCCCACCACAATAGAGGACACGTCTGCCTTCAGTCGGGCTCTGGATGCATGTGCGTGGAATAACGCGTGTGTACACACACCTGTGCAAGGTGACGCAGGTCCATGGTTGGAGCAACACAGCGTCATCTGGCAACGTTGCCAAGTCGGACACACTGCTGGGTGAGAGCACACACATGGCAATGTAGCACAACATGTGAACCTGTCGGACCCTCACACCTGATCACTGTCGGCAGAGCAGACAATCGGCGCACCCCGGAGGCAGAGCACCATGCAGACCCCACGTGCAGTGAGTCGTGCCCCCTCACACGGGGCATTGTGCAGACGCCAAACAACACATGATTCATCAAGCAAGGCAAGGTGGGCTGTGAGCGTTGCCATCCGTGATGAATGTTGTCCATTTCAGCCCCAACATTATCTGAACCTCGACATGTACCCATGCTGCGTGTAAGTGTCTTAAGCATGTCCCTGCCTGTTGTGGCCGTTGCCTCGTCCGTACTGACACGCACATGCCAATAAAGCCTATGCCACTCCACTGGTGTCTAACTGTGAGGTGTGTTGTTCAGATTGTCCACTCGTGTGCCACAATGAGCATCATCCCAACACAGGGAGGAACTGACTGACGCATGTGCAATGGGGGTGTGTCCCTTTGGCAAGCTCCACCTCTGTGAGCCAGACATTGTTTTTGGATAGGTGCTGGACGACATGTGCACTTACATGACTCCAGCTATGTGTGTATGGTGTCCAACCTCTGACCATGTGGAGCAATGTCATACATCACAACAGAATGTGTCCACACAGATGTGTGTAAGTCGGTATGCGACGTGAAGTTCTGCTGTCACACGTGGTGTGGGACACCACTCCTGGCCTGCCACCGTTTTGGTCACTCCTACACACGGCCCTATTCAACACATTGACGTGTGCCTACGTTGGGGTGTTGTGAGATTGCTGTTGATGTGCAATGGGGACACAGCTAATACTCACCTTCACAGTCATCCAATTGGCCATGTGTCTCAGGGATAGACATGCGCATAGATGACAGTTACCAGGGTGTACCTTCATGTGCAATCATTGTCCCCACATCCAGCCATACTTCCATACATGAGTGAACATAGTGATGACACATCTGTGTGATTTAGAATGTTTTATTCACATTCAGGTGATTGACGGAGCTGGAGCTGTACCTGGCCATCCAAGCCCACATCACATGGAAGCCCAGTGATGGGCCAACCAGAGTCCTTTGGGGATTGCACAGTGATTGGGAAGAGGGAGAGTGCAGTCCGCAGCAGGATTGCTGTGTGATTGGCCAGCGGTGAAGAAATGGCAGTCCGTGTCGGGGTCCGGGTGAATGTCGCAGGGTGTTCCCGGAGGTCAGTAGGAGGTATTTCCCAGGGCATGATGCATAGGTCATGACCAGGCAGGGACAGGCCATATGGCGGTGATGGATGCTACTGCCTCCTTCCTCACACAGTAGTTCCCATCCCCTTCTCACTCCCCTGATATGGGTTCTGTGTCCGGTGTGTCCGGTGTGTGTGGCGGGGTGATGGCTGCATCGCTGTGTGCCCCTGACACATCAGACTGCGTAGGTGATGGGGCAGCATCACAGTGTGCCACATCAGGGGTCGGAGCTGTGTGTGTCGATGTTCCCGCTGCAGTCATCTGGGAACGGCTCAGTGACAGCAATGGCAAGATGGAGTACTGCAGGGCGTTGCTGTTCCCAGCCACTACTCGCTGGTGTCCAGCCGTGGCACACATACTTCCAGCCTGCATCTGCTCCATGGTCTCCATTGCCCTCCGCATCTGTGTCAACTCTGTGCTGTCATGGCTGGTGCCTGTCTGACCAGACAGTTCTTGTATTAGACTCATGGCACCAGCGAGGTTAGCCAAGGTCTGTGGCGGAGCATGGTGCATTCAGGGGGTGTCCGATAGGGACTGTACGTGGTCCCTGATGGGACTCAGGCACCCACGTATGGCATCGAGTTTGGCTGCTACGAGCTCGAAACCCACCCGCAGCTGATGAGCCAACTCCACCTGGCAACCCAACACACGCCGTTGGAATTCCATGTATTGGTCGGGGGGGCCTGGGAGACAGCCGTGGTGTTGTGTGTTTCCTGCTGTGTGGTCTGTGCAGGTGGTGGGGTCACCTCGAGGCAGCTGGCCTGGCCTGCTCCTGGTGGTGGGGTGCAGAGGCTGTCCAGCATCCGTTGGAGGGTGTCTTGACATATGTGCAGGTTGTCCTCTTCCACATCGATGGTGGGATGTGTGGTGTGCTCTGCAGGGGGTGTTGTTTGTCCTTCTCCAATGTAAAGGGGAGATGCAGGTTAACAGAGTTTCACATTTATGGTGATGATTTGCAGATGTTTACATTCAGACTGCATGCCAATGTACATTGTGACTGTTTGGGGGGAGCTGGCTATTTGATGACAGTCAGTGTGTTTTTCGACTACATGACGGATGTGTGGTAGTACCCGTACATTATCATCACACAGTGTCAGGCAATGCCAGATGTGAGTGGACAGTTACTACGCACGAGCGGAACCTGTTGTGAGCTCTGTCCTGTGGTGCTGGTGTTGCACTTTGTACCACATTGCCGTCATTGCGGATGTTCTGTGATTGCTATGTGTGTGTGCTGCATTGTGGGGGAGTTGCCCCTGCAGCTCTGATTTCGTGTAGCCTTCTCTCTTTGAGGCGGGGTACCTTTGAATTGTGTGCTTTTCGGGGCCTGATTTGCTTTTGACTTGGGTCATGTGTGCTCGCGGACTGTTTTTGTGGCCTGGTGCATTGTTCGTCTGCTGCGTGTATTGTAAGGCATGGGTTGTGGGTGCACGTGGACACGTCGGAGTGTGACCTGCTCCTTTACGGATGTGATCCGCACTTGGCTACCTCCATGTCGCTTCGTGGGCCATGTCATTTTTTTGGGGCAGCTGCCATGCTATCGGACATGCAGTGTTACTTGCATAGTCAGTGTGGGTCACAGAGCCGCTGCTTTGCTGGATTCAGCACATGTGCACGGGTCGTTTGTGATATTGGTGATAGGGGGGGGCCCTCTGTGCACATTGTGGATGGGGGCCTACTTGTCATTTCTATGTGTGCTGCAGTGTGCCAAGGCAATCAGGGACATGTTCCACGGTCATTGTGGGTGTGCTGTGTGCTACGCTTAATTGTGCATGTGTGCCATTGTGCCCATCTCCCCCAATCCCTAGTTGTTACTCACCCTGTTGCTGTTGGGTCAGGTCGTATCGTGCTGTGTCCAGGCCCCCCAATCCTGCCACCGTCTCCTCACTGCTGACTGTGGCCACCATTTGCTCCAGCTCATCTAGCTCCTCCTGTGTCGCGGGACTCCCACCTCCAGTTGCCGTTGCTGCCTCCCTGTTGACGGCGAGCTTATGTTTGGTCTGACTTTTCAGATCATGCCAGCGCCTCTTGACCTCCTCCAGTGACCTCCTGGACACTCCGACTACATTGACGTTGGTGACGATGGCCTACCATATTTCGGTTTGGGTTGCCAGTGCCGCAGTGGAGGTGCCGGACAGTTGTTGATGGTGTTCGGTCACCCCCGTGACGATGATCTGATCTTCCTGCGGACTGTACCCGGTCTTCCTCCTCCTCTTGTCCTTGCCCTTCCCCGAACGCGGGGTTCCTGGATGGTCCTCCGTAGGGCTTGTGGTGTTCGGCTTGTCCTCTGCACTCGGTCCGGGTGCATCCATGTTGCTACGCAATTTGAATTGTTTTTGGGCTTTTTTTTTTCTTGCTTTTATGGTGCTTTTTCCCGCCGGACGCGTGGGATTTACAGGCCAGTGGCTGGTGTTCGCTGATTTCTGTACCGCGATTGGCCTCATCACATCATTTCTCGCGTTCGCGTTTCGCATTTATTTCGGCGTGGAGTTGATTTTCGCGCTGTCATTTGACGCGTTATCTGGTGACTATCGCATGCTACCGCCTTGTTGTGAATTCCACGTTGACACAGGGTTATTTTCCCGTGATAGGCTGCAATATTGAAAGTTGCGTTACGCTACTCTTGCGGTAGTTATCACACGTTCTTGTGAATATACCCCAAAGTTTTCAAGTGGATGGGGATGGGACGGTCAAGACTGTAATGTTGTGATCTATTACCAAGAGCAAGAGATTTAATCAAATTAAAGCCATATAACTCGGTATAGTAATAATTGAATGGAATTGAATTATGTTGGCTGGCTGCTGTGAGAAAACTATGCAGCGGGGAGTGTTAGCACAATGGTGCATAGTGTTTGAGTATTTGATTAAAAATGTGTGTGCAATATGTTAGTAAATGTTAATGCAACTGTGTTACAAACATGACTCTTGATGCTGTACTGCAGAAATTATTGTTAATGGTAATTGAATTTGCATGCACTCACACCTAAGGCCTTTTTCCATTAACAAGGTCATATAGTTTCCTAGAAGTGCCAAGTCATTGGGCTCTTGAGAGCAGAGGTAAGGGGAAAGTTTCACAGAGTAAGATTCAGAACATAACAGGCCTGTATTCTATGAACTAACGCTTTTCAGGAGTATGGGACTTCAAGTAATGTTTTTCACATTGATATCGCTGAATCAAGTCATTGCTTCAGTTCATGTTCATGTCCTGGGAAAAGAGACTAAAAACATTTTTTTTGTAGATTGAGAGAGTCCAGAATGTTTTTCTTTGGAAAAATTACATGATCAAGAAAATGAGCATTGATGAAAAGAATGGCAGCCAAAATAACGAGAAACTACTTTTTCACGGAACAGCTCAAGCACACCTGACTACAATTCATAAATATGGATTCAATCGAAGTTTCGCAGGAATGAACGGTACAGTATATGCTTCTTTGTTGTAGAAATGAGGTGTTTGATCAGATGATTTTGTTCAGCAGAGGGATTGCAAAATACATTTAGTATCACGCACAAGTCTTTTGTTTTTGTGTATTATTTTGCATAACCCCACAACTGGGGTCTCTAACTACTACATGAACCTCCTATAGTTTGTGAAAACTTAAAAGCACATTTCTTGGTCTTCGGCTTCATATGAAGAAGGTGCCCCTTGCATTGACTGCCTTTAAGTCTCGGTGCAAGACTGCACGAACAGAAGATTTGTAGGGACTGAATACCTGTCTTTGTTCTTGAGACATCAGCATTACCCCCTCATGGGTCCTCCTCGTCCCAGTCCTAACATAGTGAGGCAATCCTGCCTCCCGACAGCCAATCAGAAAGCTAGAATATTTTTTCAAAAAGTAACATAAGCCCCTCCCACCCACCGCCATGCCTGTTTTTTTTGCTGTCTGACGTCGGTCGGATCGCTGGTGTGCTCCGTGTTTCCTGTTGCCGGTTTTCGAGCTGGACGGGCTACGTCTGCAGTGCAGTGAGTTTTTTTTATTTCTTTTACTGTGAATAGTGTTTCCAATGCACTTTTGTTGTACGCGGCCACACTATGTTCTGGTCGGCTGTGTTCCTGCTCATTGGCCAGGACGCACTCCCCGCACATGTGCTTGGCTGGGGCGGGGAGCTTTTCCTTGCGTTCTGGCCTCGGGTCGTTCCGGTGCTGGGGTCTTCTAGCAGCATCTGGCTCCCGCGGCCATGGTTGTTTGTTCTGTGGCTGTGGGGGAGGCGGCAGGGCTGTCCCTTTGGTTTTCCAAGTCTCGTGTTTCACAAGTATTGGTTGCTTGGTGACAGTGTTATTGTGGAGTGGCTGGGCACTTCCTGGTGTCTGTGGGCTTCCTGTATGGTTTGCTCTTCCTACTTGTGGCCGTGAGTGTTGAGTATTCCTCTCAAGTGCCTGCAACATCTTTATCCGTGCAGTGTAATGTCCTTTTGCGACTTTCCTGGTCTGTTTGCAGGATTTATTTCATTCTGCTGTGCAGGCTGCGCTCCTTGAGCCTTTTGCAAATTAGGCTGGGGATGTTTGTGAGGCCATGGGCAATTCCCCTGAGGGGGAAGTACTTCCGAGGAAAGGTTTTTCAGACAGGTTGATCCCTGTTCGTGCGGTACTGGGATTTGACCCCATTGTCTGATGATGGGTTTTACTCCGTGTGTAGTTCCTTAGTGGTAGATGTCCTGCCTTTTCATGATGTCCTCCCAGATATTCTGGCTGTGGTATGGCTTGCTGTCGACATGCAGGGGATTCCGCGCTTTCTGTGGTAGCGGTGTCGCATGGCGGTCTTTGTCACCCAGTTCCCTCTGGTTCCTGGGGTCACTTCTGTTTTGTCCTCCATGGCTTTTTCTTCTTCTTCCTCTTACCATTTGTCTTCGGATGTGGCTTCCTGGGCTGACCCAGTTGTGCAGGAGGTGGAGTCCGCTCTTAAACGTTCTTCTGATACTTCCCTTTTGGGGTGCGTACTGGCGCTTCTTCAGCCTATGCTTCGCAGGTCCATTCTAAGGGTTTGGGTACCTGTTTGACTCTCTTCCGGGTCAGGGGGATCTCACTCTTATCTTGGTGCAGATGGTGGTCTTGACTCGGTTTCTGTCTGCTGTACTTTTGTTGCCCTGAGGGCCCTCTCCTCGGCTGCTGGGGTGGCGGTGGCTGGTAGCAGGTCTCTCCGGACCGCGCTTTGGTGCCTTGACGCTGCTCAGACACCTTGGTCCGTTGCCTGCCTTTTGGGGATCACAGTTTTTTTTTTTGGCTTACTCCAAAGACGGTTTATGCGGAGGACCTTGTCTTTTGTCCATGATCTGGAGTTTCCGGGTACTCTGTCTTCTTCTCGGCCCTTTCATGGTCGGGCCGTTGTCGGGGGGCTGTGTTCCATTTGGTTCCCGGCCTCTGCAGCACCTGCAGCTGCCCCTGGGTGTTGGTCAATTATTGTTATGCCCAGGTGGAGTCACCGTGGCTTAGTGGTTATGGTTGCGGTCTCTTCCTCAAGAGGTTATGTGTTCAAATCCTTGTGTTTCTCTGGTTGTGAGTTCCTGTCTACTTTGTTGGTGATGTTGCTATTTTGGGGGCTCGACTCCGTTGTTCCTGGATCGTTGGTCCGGTCTGGTTTCCGACTGATGGGTCATGTTGGTCATTGTTCTTGGTTACCGGATTCCGTTCCGGGCCGTCCCCCTTTTGGACTGTTTTCGAGGTTGCCCAGTTGTCCGCAGGCCCCGTGATGCGATCTGCCATATTCTCTGGCGTCGGCCTGTTTTTGTCACTGGGTACTGTTGTGTTGGTTCCGGTGGCGGTGCGGGTCCTGGGGTTCTATTCCTCTCTGTTCCTGGTCCCGGCGTCCGTTGTTTCCTTCCGCTCGATTCTGAGTCCCCGGGCTTCGAACAGCTTGGTGTGGCTGGGTCATTTTTGGATGATTCCCTTGCAGTCGGTTGTTCCCCACATCCTGGTGGGCGATTTTTTGGCTTCTCTGGATTTGGAAGCCGCCTGTTTTCACGTTCCCGTCCGTCCGGCGGGTCGGTGGTTCCTGCGGTTTGTGGTGGACGGGTTCCATTCCCAGTTTCTGGTGTTGCCTTTTCAGCCTCTCTACTGCTCCCCGGATTTTTCCGCTGTGTTGGCTCCTGCTGTGGGGGTTTTGCTGAGTCTGAGTTTCCCTGTGTTTCCCTATGTTGCTTTTGTCTGGTTTCTGCTTCCACCCTCCTTGAGGCTCTTCTGGCGGTGGTGGCGTCGATGGCCTTGTTCCAGGTTCTGGGGTTCTTGTTGGATTGGGCCTTTGCAGGGGGCTGTTTTTTCCCTCCGGCTCGGTTCTCTACCCTATTGACTCTTCTGCGGGTCCTGCTGGATTGCCCTTCTGCCCCGGCTCAGGGTTGTTTGCAGGTCCGGGGGTTGGTGGCTGCCACCACGGCTGTGGTTCCTTGGGCTCGCCTGCGCCTCAGGTCCTTGGTGATTCTTCTGTTGACTCATTGGGACCCTTCCCTCCCCTGTTCTGGTTCCTGCTTTGGACTGGTAGCTTTGCTCTCCCAGCCTGGTGTTGGGGGTGCGTTTTCTGCTTACTTCTCTTCTCTTGTTGGCCTCGGACACCTGTCCTTGGGGTTTGGGGGCCGCGTTGGGGTCCTTGGAGGCCGACGAGTCTGTTGGTTCGTACCGGCTATCAGGTGGCTTGTTGTTCCTTGGGCCTTCATGGGGGGTCCTGGTGCGCTTCTCTGTACCTGCTGACTTCCGTGATTTGTGTCTGGGCGAAATCTCATCTGTTGGCATTGAGGGCTGTTTGTGTTCAGGGGCATCTGAATTTTCATACGAACTGCCTGGGCCACTTCCTCCCGTCCTCTGTTTTGTGCCGTCTGTCTGTTCCTCTGTTCCGGGACCTTTGTCTTCGGATCGTGACTCTCTGGATCGTTTCTTTTTGCATCCCCTCATGACGCTCTTATCCCCCGGTTTTGTTCCGTGGTGGTCTGTCCTCAGGCTTGGGGGTTGCTCTCTTGTTTCCTTGGCCTTCAGGCTTTCTGTATGCCTTCCCTCCTATTTGCCTCCTCCCGAGGGTGCTGCAGTGGATTCGGGGGGGGTGAAGGTGTCTGTGCTGTTGGTTGCTCCTTTTTGGCCTTGCTGCCTTTGGTTTCCGCTCCTGCCGGTCTCTCCTGTGGTTAGCTGGTGGGGGGCAGGTTTGGCCGGCTTCCCTTGACTCCGTCTCCACTTTTGTGTCCGCACCTGTCTTTGTCGCTTGCATCTGACGGCCTGGCTCTTGAGCGGCTGTCGTTGCCGTCTTTCTGTGGTGGCCTGTGGTATTCAGTTGTCGCGTCGGCCTTCAACACTTTAGAACTATGGTGCGCGTTGGGGATCTTTTGTCTCCTGGTGCTCTTCTCTTGGTCTGGATCCGTGGTTGGTGATCCGGCTTCTGTTCTTGTCTTTCTCCGAGATGGATTTTTTGAAGGACCTTTCCCCTTCCGCCTTGTCTGCTCGTTGGGCTGCGGTTCAGGCTTGTCGGGGTCCCGGGGCCTCTTTGGAGGTTGTTGCTCCTTTGGTGAGTCGGATTCTGCGTAGTTTTCAGCTTCAATGTCCGGTCTCTCCTGTGGTTGTGCCTTCTTGGGTTTGCCTACTGTTTTGCGGGGTCTGGTGTTGCCCCCTTTTGTGCCTTTGTTGGAGGCTGTTTGTTGTGGTTGTCCGCAACGGTGGCTTTTTTGTTGACCGTTGCCTCCGTGCTTCTGTTGGGTGTGTTGGGTGCTTTGCTTCTCTCCTTCCCTTATTTGCAGTTTCTGCTGGATGGGGTTGTTTTGTGGCTGGGCCTGGCTTGTCTCCCTGGGTTTCCTCCGTGTTCCGTTTGGATCTGGTGGCGTTTCCTTCCTAATTTGCCTGGGGATGGGGATTCCTTTGTTCCTTCATCCTTGGATGTTCGCACCCTTCGGTTTTTCATCCTCTGTGCCTTGGGGTTTCGTCTTTCTCCTGCCCTGTTTGTCTCCTGTGGGGGTGTGGCTCAGCGTTGGTTGCTTTTTCCTTCCGCATTCACTCGCTATGTGCGTTTGGCGGTCTGCCTATCTTGTGGGTCTGCCTCCTCTGTCTCTGGTGCTGGGTCGTTCGGCACATTCTGTGCCCGCCTCCTGGGCTGAGGCGGCGGGGGTCTCTGTCCAGGGGTTTTGTAGAGCGGCCTCTTAGCGGTCCCATCACACATTTGTTCGCCATTATCACTTTGCTGTTTTATATGCCTCTGTGGCTGGTTTTGCTGTTGGCGTTTTGGACGCTGCTGTTCCTTAATCATTTGTTTGATTACGTTTTGTACTTTTGCAAGGATCCCTGGTGTCCTGCATTTTTTCTTCTTGGGTCTCTGCTTGTGAGTTCCTCACTATGTTAGGACTGGGACGAGGAGAACCCATGAGGATGTAATGTCTTGTTACTTACCAGTAATCTTCCTTACCCCGATTAGGGTCCTCCTCATCCCAGTCCTGTTCCCTCCCTCCCTCCCGCTGTGTTTGTGTCTGGACTTGTTGATAACAGGCATTGCGGTGGGTGGGAGGGGCTTATGTTACTTTTTGAAAAAATATTCTAGCGTTCTGATTGGCTGCCGGGAGGCAGGATTGCCTCACTATGTTAGGACTGGGACGTGGAGGCTCCTAATCGGGGTAATGAAGATTACCGGTAAGTAACAAGACATTATTCTGCCATTTAATTTGCAATAAATGTTCACAAGACAACCTGTGACAGCGGTGTCACTGAGTTGCAGCATAGCTGCATTGTGCTTAATCGGGGGCTTTGTTGGTTTGGAAAACCTGAAAAGGTGGAAGTATACTTAGAGCATGTTGCCATATTCTTTAAAATAAAGTCTTATTCTTTGGTACTTTGCAATAATATGTCCAGATTAGTAAATTCTAATGTAGATTGGGTCTGCGAAGTGAAAGTCTGGGCGAAAAGACCCCCCCCCCCTTCAGTCATGGTGCTTCTTAAGAAACTAAAAATAATTTGGTAAATCAATAACTGTGAGCATTAAAAACTATTTTATCTAGGTTCTCCGTATGCTGCCACTAGCCCAGTTCCATACTTTTTGGACTCCAGCAAGGTCCACAATCTATTTTGCTACACCAGTACTTCTGCTCCGTTTTGCGAATTTACCACCACATGATCTTTCCTGAGTCTTTTTTCCATATTTATATCAGGTCCCTTGTATCGGCAGTTTTCATTCTTACTTCAACATTGCTTGCCTCAGAATCAGAGGTTCATTTATTTAATTTATATGTGCTTGTATGGCGTGTTCTCCAAAACACTTCATGAAGGGTCCGTTGATATGAAAAAAAATGAGATGCAAATTCCTCAGTTGTTACAAAAATTAAGTTAGATGATGGCATCATACTGCTGGAAATTTGCCTGGGAAGATGCTAGAAAGTAGGTGATTTTTCAACAGGGTCCAGAAGCGTGGGCACAGAACAGATGGTCAGAGGGTAGGTGTTCCACAATGTAAGTAATTCAGTGGATTTCAAGCTGGGTGTAACACACACGACGAGGATGCCATGCCACTTGATGTGCAAATACCCTCTTCTGTTACTTGACCCACATCAAGGATGCCTCACTTGAAGAAAAGACATGCACTTAGTTCCTGTGTGCTCACAGGTTGATCAGTTTCCAGCCAAATCTCCCTCATAGATGAATCGGGTTCAGCCAAAGACCTTTTGCCTCCGCCACACTTTCTGAATAACTGCGTTTCAGAAAGAGGCGGTATGGTTGCACTTTCCTTCTGTATTATCTGCATTATGTATGTCTCTCCATACCTGAAAGATGATGTGAAGTTTTCCCGTAGATGAAGGTGTAGAAGTTGCCTTTCAGCCACATTTTGGATCCTTCACAGAGATCATATTAAGTAGAACGTCAGCTCTGTATTGAGTATGTTTTCATAGTGAAGTTGAAACATAAGGGTGGCATTCGCCTGTAGTTTTTTTGGGAAACCTAAATGAGGGTAGGGGGTCCAAGGGTTTGCATGGTGTAGAAAGCATTTTTCTTATGACTTGATTCACTTATGAGCCAAGGGAAGCTCTGGAGTTCATGATTGCTCCCAAAGTTCGGACTAAACAGTTTCTGGTGGTGGGGCAAATGCTTGAGACAGACAGTTGTAGGGTGGTAGTTTTTCCATTCTTCATTTTAGGGTCTCGGTTTTGGAAGAGTTATGTTTTTAAGGTTGTTACACAGCATCCTTTGATCAACGGCTCAGAGGCAGTGGTCATGTCCCAATACTTCTTGGTGGCTCCTTTGCAGTTTTAGTCTGCATACTTTCTTATAGTTACAGCAAGTTATTTTAAAGGACTTATTGAATTCCGCTAGCGGGCTGAAATGGACGTTGAAGAGGAGTGGTGAGATTATAGTGCCTTGAGAGATTGCTATAGTCAGTGTTGAGAGGAGCTGAATCAAACAGGGGGAGAAATATTATACTAGATGTGCCCAACAGGTAGTAGGAGATCATTTCAGATGTTTCCTCAGATGCAGAGTTTCTCTAGACTTATGTATTATTCCTGGTAGTGCACTCTGTCATAGGTGGCGTAGAGGTCAGCAGAAGCAGCGCACCCTCTCCATTTCTGAATACAGTACTTTTCAGATCATCCCCAATGGATTAGTGCTTATGCTTGGGTGGAAGCCCATTTCAGTGAAGCCAGAGATCTGAGTGACAACAGTTCTTTCTATCAATCTTCCTAAGAATGGGTCATCGGAGGTTGATTGGTAGCTTGCTGACTCTGTGGGGTCGAGACTCTTCCTCTTGATGAATGGTTTGATGTGATTGTTCATAAGAACGGGTACGGTCCCTAAAGTGAGACAGTTCTTGAAGATGGTCCTTCCTCAGGACATGGCATTTGGGAGGTCTTTAGCAGTTTGCCAGCTCATCTTCTCGCCTTGACCTGTTCTTGAATTGGAACTCTACGTTGTTTGAGACTGGTGTCTGCCTGTGCCATTTCTTTTGCTAAAGATGATCTGACTAAACTAACTGTTAGGTGTCTTGCTTCTGAGGTACTGTGTCCATGTCTTCATTGTTGAGACACATTCATTTGTGATGGTATTGCAGAAGGCTTAGGAGTGCACAATTTTGGTGAAATGTACTCTTTATAACAAAATTTTGAGAGGCTTTTGTCAAGTTTTTTGTCAGGGCATTTGGCTTTGTAGATCCACTGGGAATAGTGGTGAGACTTTGCATTCTTGAGATGGATGATTTTGTAGATCCTCTTGTGCTGAATGTGTGTTTTGTCTTTTTCTTTGTTTGATTTCTTCCACTGACATTGTAGTGCACAGTAACCTGTCTACATTTTCTTACCTTTACATTGATCAATGGAACCCTCGGTCTGTGTCTTACGGCATGTGGACGTCTTTGGTGAAATCAGACAGTTAGTTACAGAGCTGTTCCACGTCTGGTATTTTGTTGGGAGGAGAGTTGGCAGTGAGATGGCTTAGTGGTTTTTTAAATTCCACTGTCAACAGGAAGTCAGTTTTTCTTTCTGGTTTTTTTCTGTTGCTGTAGTAGTTGCTGTCATTGGGAGGTTCAGGAAAAAGGGCTATATATGTCTCAAGTTCTAGATCAGTCTAGATCATGGCCGTAGAAACCACCATATTGTGGATATGAAGAAAAATATGGTTCTGATCTTTCAACGGTTATATAACCCCTTTCAGACTAGTATTATTTATTCTATTCTTCCAGTTGCCATGGGTTAGGAAGAATAAAATATTTTCAAAAAGAGTAGGCAGTGTTTTTTTTTCTTTTCTGGATTAGCCAGATAACGTTTTGACCAGTATGAAATACTGCAAAATTAGATCTTCCTTGACACACAAAGAACAAAATAAGGCTTGCAAGTATCTCCTCAGAACAGTTCGCTAAAATTGTTGGTTAGATCAGGATTCCTTATGAGTTAAGGCTAACTTTGAACTAAATTGTAATTGATAGGACTCAGAAGGGCTAACAGATTTTGACCAGTAGAATAGTCCTATTATTTTTTATAAACTGGACTTTTTTATTGAGAAAATAAAGGAGTGCAATTAAGCACAAAGCAGATCATACAGCTTCATGCTCATAGTCCAACAGGAGAAGATCATTCATTCTAAAGTGTCATATAAAAGATGTGGCGCTTATTTACAAGCCCCTTGCGTCACTTTTTGTGACGCACCGGCAGTGCATTTTGCTGCCCCATATTTACAAGGACATGAAAAGCCACCCTGCGTGGCTTTTCCTGTCCTTGTATTACGGCCCCTTAACACGCAGCACTTTGCATGAAAGGGGTGTTCCATGGGCGCTGCTGTGGGTGTTCCCATGCAACACCCATGGAACCTGACACATTTCCAGATTTACGAGAAATCGTAAACCTGGAAATGCATCAGAATACTACGCCACCCCAGGCGCAACGAGGAGAAATGTTTACATGTATCCCCGTTTTTTCTCTTTCTAGGCGTGCTGCATTCTGCAGCACACATAGGAAGAGGAAATCACCTCTTTTTATTTTTTGTGTGATTGCTTTTGTGCAGGAAGGTACCCCTTCTTTCACAGAAACAATCTCCTCGCAATGCAGGCACCCTTGCACCATGGTGCAAGGGTGCCTACGTGGCGCATGGCAGCCGATTGTGCGCCTGCGCAGGGGAACGCACAGGGATGTGACATATTGTTGTAAATATGCCGCATCCCTGTGCTTTGAAAGTGACTCAGTGCGGTGCAGCCGAATGGCTTGCGGCACGCACTGAGTCACTTTCATTGTAAATATGGACCTGTCTCTTTTAATCTTCTCCTTCATATAATATAATAAACCAGCAAGCAAATGTATTTTTCCCTTCCCCCCCAACCACTCCCAGTTTCCCTTAATTCCCTTAGAATTCCACAAGTGTTTTCACTGTACTTCACAATCTGGGTTCCTTGCAGTTTTTGGCGAGTCATACCTTATAATGTTGAGGTTAGAAAGATAAGGTGTTGATCGAGCCCTTCAGGCCTACTTGCAATAATGTCTATGGCTAAGTCTTGTGTCCTAATTGAAATAGGAGAAAGGGTTAAAGAATTTCAACCTGAATGGGCATACTGTCAGAGGAAGAACCTCTGAAAGGCAACTTATATAACAAATCTAAATCACCAGCACATTCTCTTATGTGTACATTTTTCCATTGTCATCATCTGCCTAAGACGGGCATGCCAAAAAGGTGGCCTATTCTGTTTTTTTTCTCCCAGACTTTGCTTCAAATTTTAAAGAGAGGGTGCAGGTGAAAAAGGGCAGAGAGGGGACAAAGAATAAGCCAAAGGGTCCAGAAGCCAATGCAAACAAAATATGTAGAGCAGCTGTCTTATAGTTAGTCTAGAGAGGCTTCTCAGACGTTCAAATACATTAGTATGCATTGTGGTGTCTCCTCACCAAGCCAGTCTGCAGTGTTGCAGGCTTCTTTATTGAAATCAACCCCCCTTCCCATTTTCAAAATGCATGATTACATCGTCTGGTTAAAATACAATATAACCAAGATTTCCCAGAAGATGTATGTCCGTAGCATGTATTGCTGTAAATACATATGCTTTGCATACTCTGTTGCTATCTTATGTTGGGCTCAGACGTTTGTAAGTTGTTTTTCTTTGAAGAAGTCTTTAGAGTCACAAGGTACAGTGACTCCTCCCTTAGTTGGCAGTGTGCATGAGCATTGACTCCTTGTTAGATTGTTTTTTTTTCTGCCAGCTGGTTCAGACGCATACTGACGGAGCTCCATGTTCAGCGTTTGCATGCTTTCCTCCAGGCCCATTTGCTTATTCTTCGGCTCCGGGAGTACTGGAAGAAACTCCACTGGGTGAGAGTTTTGTTTTTTTCAAATCAATGTGCAGCAGATACCAACATCCTTTGACGCCTCACTGTCAGGGCCTTGGGCCCACTTCAGGGCTCTGCACCCCTTGCCTCGAGGACTTTGTAGCCAAGAATGCATGAACAGTGATAGAAAAGATGCCCTTCCAGTACTGCCCTCAGTACCACTCAAATTTCCATGGACCGATCACCACCAAATCTCTGTATCTCCCCCGAGCAGGATGACACCATGTGCAAGGCCTGCCTCACTCACTTTCTGGTCCAAGAAGACCTTTCAGTTCTGATGTGAGCGGAGGTGGGACCATCGGAGAATGTAGGGCAGGAGTCTGACAACAGCCACAACATCTTCAGGGAGAATGATGTTGAAGCAGAGGAAGAAGCAGCCGATCCCCTCAGGGGCACACCTCTTCTTCATAGAAGATTATAGGCAGAGGGGTGAAGAATTGGTGGCAGCAGGTATAACCATTTCCATTACCACCATCTGCTGTGCCATGGATCCGCAGACACTGCGGACTGTGAAATTCAAACCAGTATCCTAGTCAGATGCTATGTCTGGCTCTGTGTCTTTGGTTTCACACCAGAAGTTCAGCTGTATCTGCTCAACCTGCCCTTCGATGGCAAACACCTCTTTGGCCCACAGGTTGACTAGATGCTAGAGAAGGTGAAGAAAGACACACACTGCCAAGGCTACTGCTGCTCTCCAAACATTCACTCAGAGGGGGTCCTTCCGTAGGCATCTGTATGAAGCAAGTAGTAAGATCACCTGCCCGGCACCCCTTCCTGCTATCGGAGACAGCAGTAGGTCTACTACTAGCAGTCTTCATGGGGTTACTTCAAAGAAGCATAAAGGAATACCAATAACAGGGGCAGGGGCAAAGGAGGCTCTGGCAAATGGGCCTCCATCGCCAAACAATGATTCCATTTCCCTCCCCCTTGACCACAACACACCTGTCAGGGGAAGAGTTGAGGATTTCCTCTGACACTGGCAAAAAATCACATCAGACAAGTGGGTATTATGTGTAGCTCAGCACGGCTATTACTAGAACTTCTCACACCACCACTAACCATTTGGCCATCACCACCCTCCCTTAGTATCCTCCCCCGCAAGCACCTTCTCAGCAGTGGCCATCTACACCTGTTGGAAGAGGTTCAAGCACTTTTTAAAAAGAGTGACCGTTGAGCTACTGCCTGCCCACAAATGTGGCACAGAGGTTTACTCACATTTTTTCTTATCCCAAAAAGGACAGCTTTCTTAGACCTATTCTGGACCTCAGGACCTCTCAAGAGATATGTTTTCTCTGAACATTACCACTTGGTGATGCTGCACAATCTCATACCGCTACTCCAGCAATGCGACTACATGGCAGCATTAGACATCAAGGTTGACTACTTCCACATCCCCATCCATATACTTGCATTTTTTGGTGAGTGGCCGACATTATCAGTGCAAAGTTCTCTCCTTCGGCGTCACCACTGCCCCAAAGTCTTCACCAAGTGCCTGTCAGTAGGGGCTGCCACTAAAGGAGAGTGGGCTTGCACCTTTTCCTCTATCTCGATGATTGGTTGATCATCAATGCAAGCAGTCTTCTTGCTGCCTTCCCTATCTTAGAATATCTCAGGAACTGGCTATCCAGGGGCGCTGTCTCAAACTTATATTGAATCCTCATTGCCAACATGGGCTACAATGGTTTTTAGCCAGCGAAGAGCGGAGTTGTACCTGTTAGGACCGCATTCTTTGACATAAAGTTCTGTAAATTGAGGACAAATGGTGAAGTTGTTGACACGATTGATACTCGCAAAGGCTGAGTGATACATGCTATGTGGATGTGGTGATGACATTGGAGCCACTGGATATAGTGCATTGCCATGGAAGATGTTGGACTGAGACTGAGCCCATCCTCCCCTTTTTGAAAATTGTCCTTACACATCTGTTACCATCAATTGATATTCAGTCAGATGACTTTTGTCCTCAGGAGACCCTGAAAATCACTAAGGGTCGAACTATCGACATTGTTTCACTTGGTTACTGACCAATAACAATTCCACATGTTGTAATGCTATATGCACATGTGTTCCTGTTTGTAAATATTTGTAACCAGTGATTATTTGTTGTGTGTCCTTTGTATATATTTTCTACATTTATTCACACACTGTGGCACTGCGTCGCCAGCACTGTTTTTAATGTTGTCACAGTATCTGCATATTAGTTGAAGATTACTAAAAAATAATCCCAGAAACCCTTTTGTGCAAATTGTGGTCATTAATGTATGTCATTGTTGAGTACCATTAAGATATATATTTTTTGGGTAAAAAAGTTACCAAAGTAGGTACTTACCACTTGGTATTTTCAAATATCACATTGAGTGTTGGATCACCCAGACAGGTGCAGGAGGTGGTCACTGTTTCAGAAAAGAGTCCCACGGTGGACTTTGTTGTTGATATCACGAATATAGACCCTGGCCCGTGGACATAGAAGGGGATGTCCTTGTGATATAATATAAACAAGTACTCCCACAGCATGCAAACAGCCACTAAAACACATTAAAGTCCATTAAATTGGCCCTACTACACGACTTTACTAACATTGATGACATGACTTTGCACTGGCTAAGATGGATAGCAACAGCCCACATGGTTGCCAAGATTTGTATACAACGGCACTGGCGCTCCCAACAAGAGCCTACACATCAGGAGTGGATCACTGAGTTGTAGTGCCTGGCCACCTACAAAAGACATATTTACAAGATCCAAGATTAATTAACTTATTTGATAACATTTGTGGCCCCTTTTCACTACTTAGGGAATCTTAAAGGTTGCTTGGTCATACAGGCTTATACCCCCCCTCTCCAACTGAACAATGGGTTTGGACGCTTCTATTGTATTGTGGACATATGTGAGGGCTGGGGAGAAGGGGCTGTGATGAGGCTTGATGAGAGGGATATATGGATCCTTGTCCGTAGACATGCAGAGGTGGCCTTCTACCATCCTAAGGCAGTGGAAGGGGAGAAACCGTATTATACGGTACCCATATAGAGTGCAGTGATCTTATGTGTAACAATATTTCCTGGTATAGTTGACTAATTTGTTCTCTGGCATTATCTTATTTTGCTTTCTTGTGATGTGGTTCGAAATCACCTGTTTAGCATTACTCTGCTGACTTCTTAGGTTTCTTGTGTTTCCTGCTTCCCTTTTATTTTTTTATATATGATCCTGCGTGATGTACGTTTCTGTGTTTGTACTAGAAACTCAATAAAGAAATGTGCAAAAAAAAAAGTGCAAGCAGCTATTAGTGCCTACAACATACACAGGCTGCCATTTCACTTCTCCACAGTCTTGGGTTTACCATAAATACAGCCAAGTCTCATCTCCAAACCATCCAGATCCAACCCTTTCTGGGTGTGGTCTTAAAATCTGTTACTGGCAAAGCCTACACAAGCCATCAAAGAGTTGCAGCTGTTGGCCCGCTTGTGCCTCTTTTTCAGCCACAATGTCACCTCACAGTAAGAACTTTAATGCGCCTGCTGGGCATGATGGCATCATGCATTGCGATTGTACCCCACGCCTGGCTACATATGCGTCCTTGCAGCACCGCCTGTCAGCACAGATCTAGTATTGGTAACAGCCAGCATCCATCTCACTCTGCAGTTATAGGGCAGCAAAAATTAACTGAGGGAAAGGCCTTTCCTAGACCCAGTTTTGTAAGTCACTATTACCATGGACGCCTCTCAAAGCCAGGTGGGAAGCTCACCTCTATTATAACACAGTACAGGACATGTGGACTTCACATCAGCAGAGCCACCATTTCACTTACATGGAGCTTCGGGCTGTCTGCCTCACCATCAAAGCCTTTTTACTGCTTATTTGAGGCAAAGTAGTTCTGGTAGGGATGGACAACATGACCCCCATGTACTACCTTCAGAAGCAGGTGAGCACTAACTCACTCTCCCTATCCCTGCTAGCTCAAACAATCTGGCATTGAGCCACTTATCATCGCATTCACCTAATGGCAGAGTATCTTCCAGGAGTGGTAACGATCTAGCGGACCTGTTAAGTAGGACACATCAACAAATCCATGAGCAGTAACTACAACCCTATGTCCTACACCACTATTTCCATTGCTGGGGCACTAATGAAGTAGATCTGTTCGCCACCCCGAGAGCCTAAGCAGTGCTCTATTGATGAACTGGTCAGAGATATTTGCCTGTGCTTTTCTGCCTCTCCTGCTCCTTCCACTATTGGTGTGGAAGATGTAACAAACATTGCAAACCCACATCCTGATGACTCCTACCTGGGCCAGGCAGCCCTTGTATTCAGCTCTGCTGGATATATCGATCAGCCTCCATAAGAGGCTACTGAACAGGCCGGGACTTCAGGCACCTAGACCCCAAGCAACTCAATCTGGTACCTGGGGTCTTAGAATTTGGTTATTTGGGCCTCCCACATAAGGAATGCATGGACATCCTGTGGGAGTCCAGTAGACGTGCCACACGAGCATGCTGTGTGGCAAAATGGAAACAATTTGTCCACTACTGCATCGCCAACTAGATAGGGTCACTAAGACCTTCTGTCCAAGACATCAGCTACCTGTTCTACCTACAGAAGTCAGGCCTAGCTTAAACTTCAGTATGCCTTCATTTAGCAGCTATGGCTGCAATACATGCAAAACAGGGAGCAATCTTCCCTCTTCTGCTTCCCTGTAATAAAGGCAGTCATGGAAGGCCTCAAGAGTTATTCCTCCTAGGGCTCCACCGGCACGAATTTGGACCCTTAACATTGTGCTTACTAGACTCATGAGTACCCCACTTGAACCCTTAGATTCTTGCCCAGCCCACTACCTTTCCTGGAAGGTAGCCTTCCTTGTTGCAATAATCTTTTTATGCCGCATTAGTGAGCTACAGATCCTCACACTGCAGGAATCTTTCATAAACGTTCATAAGGACAGGGTAGTGCTCAGGATCAACCATAAGTTGCTCCTAAGATGGTTTCCCCATTTCATCTTAAATAGACCATAGAGCTGCAAGTCTTTTTGTGTCCCATCCAGACTCTGTAGCAGAGGGAGCGCTGCATAACCTAGACGTAAAGCGAGCTCTCATGTACTACATTGACAAAACCAAATCTTTTCACAAAGTAGACCAATTGTTTGTAGCCTTTCCAAAGCCTCACAGGTAGGGATTGCCAGATGGATAGTTAAGTGTATCCAAATTTGCTATCACTAAGCCTTCTTAGGGAACATTCTCCTAGTTGTCATATGTAGGGCGGCAACACCACACATCTACTAAACACTATTGTGATGATGTTCTAGCAAGACAACAAGCTATGTTTGGCCAAACGGTCTTAAGAACATTTTTTCAGAATTCTGTATCATCCACACGCTAAGCACCACTTTTACCAGCTGTGCATGAAATACTGTTTGAATAAAATTTAAGCTACTGTGGGTCCTGTAAACACCAACCAATAGTGTGGGTGACACAATCATTTTATACTGCTGAAGCTGGTTGAATCACAACACTGGAGATTGTATTATTAGGTGTCTATCCTGCAGAAATGGTCCATTCCAGCCAATGGAGATGTACACCTTTACAAAAGAAAGAGGTGGATGGAGTGCTTGGATTGATTTGCTTTTAGTGTTTTGCACCGTATCATGACCCCAATGCTTTTGAAGTTAAGTGATGGAATCATTTTTGTTGAGGGACTAGATCTCGAATAATGGCTGATCACAGTGGAATTGAACATGTATTGAGAAGTAACTGATATGTAATATGTTTAGGCATTTGTGATTAAAAATTGAGACACTATGTCAGTCGGATTTGTTGTGCTTCGCGTGACAATAATGTGACCCTCTTTGCAAGTCTAAATATTTCTTCAATTCTCCAAATCGCATAAACATGGCAAAATTGTACTGCAGAAAGAAAATTTTTACTTACCCTGTAAACATCTGTTCGTAGCGTGTAGTGCCGGAAATTCACATGCTTTGCATGCTCACCTGCTATCTAGTGTTGGGCTCGGATATTTGCAATTTGTTTTTCTTCGAAGAAAGAGTCATGAAGTATAGTGACTCCTCTTTTAGTTGGGAATACGATGGGCAGCGACTCCATGTTAGATTGTTTTCTGCACAACGGGTGAGAGTAGTATGGAGTGGTGAGTGAACACTATATGATGCACATGTGTATTTCACAAAGATGATAAGTGAAAGAGTAAATATATCTGTGTTTAGAGCCACACGCATCCGGGGCAGAGGGTGGGAGCATGTGAATCTACTACACTACATGCTCCAAATATATGCTTACAAGATAAGTAATATTTTTTCATTCGTAGCATGTGTTGCTCTGCATAGACAGTAAAGCAGTACCTTCCTAAAATGTAGAAGTTCCAGACAGAGACAAAACTATTAAGAGCTTTTGGCAAGAAGGGTGAACTGCAATACGTAACAAGTGGGAAGAAATTAGTTTTTTCTTTCTTTCTGAGCTGAGTGAATGGGGGGAGCTGGGCGGGGTGGGGGCTTGTGCGGTGTGTCCCACTGTATTTGATTGCTTTTTCTCCTCCTTTGGCTGGCAGCTCTTTCCCCCGATTATATCTTTCTGTTAAGGACCTACTTGGTCCTTTTTGGACTTTTTTTTTATTTTTTAAAACTTTATTGAAAGTAAGGCATGTTACAAGTTATGCATTCAATTATACCGTTCATCCAGGTCTCTGACACATTATCATATCGGCCACGGCACGTAGAAATTGCATGGCAACTTAGTGAATATCCAGGCATGCAACCAATATCCTGGGCTGGCATGTATATGAGTTTCAATGTCACCACATCATGTAGTTGTGGTTCTGTCACTGTCGGGGATTGCACTGGCAATGAGGGCCGGAGGGCTAGAGACATGGCCAGAGGGTTCCTCAGTGTTCCTTTTTGGACTTTAGTTGGCTCGCTAGGGCGCACTGTTTTGTTTGTTGTTTGGACAGGATGGTTTTATGTCACAGTCCTTGGAGGGTGTTGGGGATTTGTTGTTCAGTTTTGTTCTTTAGTATTGTTTCTTTGCAGTGGGGGGTTTATGGATGCAAAATGTTCAAGCTCTGAGGCGTGAGGAGAGACCGGAATGACTAAAAGGGAGTTGGGGGTGGGGCTCATGGGTGCCTACTTGGTATGATATCCATGGCAGCCCAGGTTAAACTGGTCACATAGAACGTGCGGGCCTTTCCACCCCTTCTAAACGTTATACCGTGCTGTCTTATTTGAAGCGCAGGGGGTCCAAATTGCGTTTCTGCAGGAGACTCATCTTACTGAACCTGGGGGGTGGGCCCTCTGTGGGCACTGGAGGGGTCAGTTATACACACTACTTACTCTGCTTTTTCACGGGGTGTTCTCATTTGGGTTAGACCTGAGGTTCCCTTTCATTTACATATGGCAGTTATTGACACAGATGGTTGTTATGTATTCGGGCTGGGTCGCTTGGAGTAAAGAGATGTTGCTCTGCTGAATGTGTATGCACCGAATGTGGACCAGTCTGCCTTTCTGACTAACTTGACTCTTCTCCTTCCATTGATGGTTCCCTGTCTGAGAAAAGTGGGGGGAGACTTTAATTGGGTAGCCGACCTTGGCTTAAATAGGTCACACCGGCCCTTGCGTACCATTCCTGCTGGTAGGTTGGAAGAGGCTTCCCAAACTTGGGTTGCAAAGTAGGATCTTGTTTACTGCTGGAGGGTGCGGAACTCGGAGTCCTGGGTGTATTCCTATCGCTCTGGATTGCATGACCTCGAGGCACGGTTTGAATCTATACCTGCAAGGCGATGTATAGCATGGTGCTGGCCATGGAGTATTTGGAGAAAACTCTCCTATGTTGTGATCCTTCCAGTAGGCCACAATTAGATCGAGTGTCCCTACTTGGTGCTTCGACCCCATGAGGCTTGAGGACCAAGCTTTTCGGGTTTTGCTGGGAGAACATGTCACACAATATTGGCGTGATAATGCAGTCTCTGCCTCGTCAATGCAGGTGGATTGTGAGGCCTTGAATGTGGTAATCCGGGGATATAGCATCTCTAAAAAAGTGGGAATGCGTGCCCAGTTGCACTCTGATATTCAGCAGCAGGAAGAAGTGGTTGATGGTCTTCCCCGTGAGCTGGAGAGGACTCCGGATGGTAGGGAGCGTACCCTGGACAAAAGAGAGAAACTGTTCGACTTGGTTGAATGTTTGCGACAATTTCATTATACAGCCTATGTGACCAGGGCACGCGCTCAGAGGGCAGAGTGAGCGTTGGGGTCATACTGTTCTCCAAGTGCGGGTTGTCTCAGGGCAGGATGTTTTTAATCAGGAAGGTATCATTGCGGCAATTCTCCATTACTATCGCGTTTTGTACTCTGTGATGAACTACATTGCGGATTCTGCCCCGGCGACCCTCAATCCCGCAGTGGCGGACTAATTGGGTGCAGATGTTACTGAGAAGGAAGTGTGGGGTGCAATTAAGGAGATGGCGAGTGGGAAGGTCCCTTGGTTAGTGGCCTTCCCATAGAATTTTACACTATGTATGCCGCGGACCTTGTCCCTAGACTCGTAGCCCTATTAAATGACTCCCGGAAGCGGGTGTATTTGCTTCCTCCCTCTGTGAGGCCTCTATTGTGTCCCTGCCTAAAAAGGATAGGGACCCACTTCTTCTTGATTCGTATCGCCCCCTCTCAATGCTCGACACCGACTACAAGATCCTGAGCAAAGTCCTGGCAACCCGCCTACTCCCCAATACGTGCTCCCTGGTTCACCCCGACCAAACTGGTTTTATTCCCAGGAGAAGCACCATGCCCAACATTTGTCAATTGCTCCTGTCTTTTGACCAGCGGGAGCGGCTACCATCTCATCTCTGTGGATATCAGGAAGGCAAATGATTCGCTCTGTTGGGAGTTTTATATGCTACCTTGTTTGGCATGGGCTTTGGGTTGCCCTTCGTCATATGGACGAAACTTTTATACACTAGCCCATTGGCTCGGGTTCGCACTTGTTATATTCCATATAGGTACCCTGATATAGGCCCAGGTAACTTCATAACCCTTCACCTCTATTCTTCCCTACATTACACTTGTATCTAGGTAAAAGGTCAGTCCCTGTAAACCGTTATAACACTGCATTCAGAACGCGGGTTTTCCCTTGTTCAAAATCTCATACATTATGCATGAGGATTCTTGGAAGCACAGCAGGACTACCATCTCCTGTATAATATCTATGTATAAAGTTCATGCCCGACGTCATCCTTAGGCCGACACAGTAATACAGCGAGGTAGGACCCCTGGGGAGACCTATGGGTACATATACATCACATCTTGCTAAGATAGACAGAGGAGACCAGGACTTCCCGGCCGACACACTGATGCGAGACGCTGAGTTTCCTGCATGCAGACACTCCAGCTCGCAGTGGTCTAACATCCCTCGCGGGGTGTCCAACCCGAGACCAAGATGGGGTCCCACAGTCTCTCAATTCAGGTAATGGGGTTGACTTTATCCTAGAGGGATTCTTGGCTTAACACCTACACACATGCTAGGTACACTTAGGTACATCTAGTTAGGGAGACATCGTAGGAGTACGCATCTTTTTATTATCAGGTATTTTATATACTTGTATATATTCATGATTACTGCAAGATGGTAGAGCTTTACCATCCGTTTACTTTCATAGTGCTCCTAATCCTATATATCTGCTACTATCTAACGGTTGTTGCAGCTCATCTATTTTACACCAGAATAACAATTGTTCAGTAAAAACTTATTGAAAACGCCCAGCCTGTTTATTCTGTGTATCTCTCTAAGACAGACTAAGTAAGCACGAGTGACTGAGCGAAAAGTAGTATATTGTTTCCATGGTCCTGAGGGATCAGAGTTGTCATGTTCGATGGTTGCCAAGAACTATTCTCTCCTTGGTAAGAGGAGATTTTAGTAGCACTGTGAGCTGGCTGGTACAAAAGGCCAACATACCTGGTGGGGGTGTTCAGAATCAGTCTGACACCAATCCTACAGTGTATGCTGTCCGAACACGCAGATCCTGTATAGGTTTTATAGGAACTGCACGACACACTGACTCAATAGTATCGCAGGCAAGTGCAGTAGAGTGGGCACAAGACAGGGGTTCCCTTTGTCCCCACTGTTATTTGCCTTGGCCATGGAACCACTTGCTCAGACGGTCCAACTGGGGCTACATTACCGGGGTTTGCAACTTTCTTCTGATTGTCTGTATTTCTCCTTGTACACAAATGATATGCTTCTGTACATGAGAGGGGAGGACGCTGATCTTAGGGGAGATGTAGCTGCTTTAACTGATTATGGCCATCATTCTGGTCTGGAGGTAAACTGGGACAAGTCCTGTGTCTACTCCCTCCGGGATGACGACAAGGGGTGCATATCTATCTCGACTGCCCCAACACTTCGGTGGGAATCAAGCACTATTCGGTATCTGGGAGTTACCATCTACTGCTTGGCGGATTGCTGTAAGGAAATTTCGGTCCCGCACTTGCCTGCCTTATGACTTTTAGTGGCCTTCTGGACCACGCTACCGATGCCACTGAGTGGCCGAGTGGTTGTTTGGAAAATGGTTGTGCTGCCTCGCCTCCTTGATTTGTTTGCGCCTTCACGGAGCTCTTGTGCATGAGATACCGAAATGGTGGGACCGTAGAGTTGTGGAACTGCCATAACATGAATGCTCGCGTCACCTCTTTCTCATCACGGGACAGACAAGGGCAGTCACACTGCTCTAGAAGTCTTCTGCTGAAGGGGGCACATAGGACTGGTGCGTCTCAGTCTGCGCTGGAAGGAGGACTTGGAGACGCCTCTGTCTGATTCAGCTTGGAGGAGGGTGCTGGAGAACACCCCCAGGGTGTCTACGAATGCTCGCTTCAAGCTCATCCAGCTCTACTACTTGCACCAGGCCTACCTCTCTCCCTGGCTTATACAGGCCATGTTCCACAATACGGCATTGGGTTGCCCTAGATGTTACGCGAAAGACGCTGTTTTTTTCCCCATGGTGTAATCCTGCCTGACGCTGCTCCCATACTGGACCACTGTCCTCCAGGTGGTTTGCAGGGCTACTGACCGGGTCTCTTCGCTGCAGTTTCCCTGCCCACCATTCTGTCCGCATTCCAGGCACCAGCACGGCTGGGGTGGGACTCGGTCCCCCAGCATCCACCGTAACCAGTGGGCGGGGCCAACTAAGCGCTTAAAGCACTTTCAGCAGCCCGCAGCGCAGGGGTCTCTTCAGAGCAATTTCCCTGCCCGCCATTTTGCCCGTGTTTCAGGCACCAACATGGCTGGAGTGGGACTCGGTCCCCCAGCATCCACCGTAACTAGTAAGCAGGGCCAACTCCAGTGCTAAAAGCTCTTTTAGCAGCCCGCAACGTGGAGTCTCTTCTTCACAGCGGTATTCTTGCCTACCATTTTGCCCGCATTCCAGGCACCAGCATGGCTGGGGTGGGACCCAGTTCCCCATCATCCACCGTTAAAAGTGGACGGGGCCAACTCCAGTGCTAAAAGCGCTTTCAGAAGCTTGCAGCGCGGGTCTCTTCATGGCGGTTTCCCTGCCCGCCATTTCGCACGCATTCCAGGCACCAGCACGGCTAGGGTGAGACCCGGTCCCCCAGCATCCACCATAACCGATTTGCGGGGCCAAATCCAACGCTAAAAGCGCATTCAGCAGCGCGTCCCATGCCTGAATGTGGGGCAGAGCGAAGACCAGGCCAAGACGGGCCCCGTCTTAGCCCAGAAAAGGCTGGGCCACCCCTCTTGGTTTTGCCACCCGCCAGCTGGTTTCCTGGACATATCCTCATCTTCCTGGTCTAAGGTGTTCAGCAACTGATACCTGGTTGATCCTAAGAGCTAAGAACACCCCTGACAAAAGCCCCAGAACTAATAGTTCTATGTTACATTTTTTAAACAACGCAGTGGGTGTTATTGCCAATGAAATTTTGTCTGTATAGGAACAATTAACTCATCCAAGACAGGACTTGGACTCACTGGCCGTTAACGGGGCCTCTACCTCTACGGCCTCAGGTTCTGTTTTGACCTGTAACAATCAAGACCCTCCAAGTGGTGAGAGCCTCAGGGGGGCCCAGATCCTGCTGCTGTCGCTGCTCCGCTGGTTATCTAAGCCACAGGGGCACCAGGGGGTAGTACTATTTCATGTGGCACTAAAATCAGATACACGCACCAGGGGGTTGTCCTTGCTCCCTCCGCAGTCCAGTATTAACAACTCTAGGAAACCTAAAAGTCAGCTGGTACCAATGACCATATTACACAGAACCCCCCTATTCTTATAGAAGTGAAAATCTTATCAGACATAGAAAATTTATCAAACAGATTTGACATGCTGGAAGACAGGGTGAGATCCTTGACATGCTCTTGGGTCCCTTAGAGATCAGATCAGATCATAACTATCTTGAGCTGTTCTACACACACCCCAATTACCTCACCTATTATCGCACAGGTGAACAAGCCCCCCCGTAGAGATACCCCCAAGTTTGAGCAAGGGCCCGTCCTCCTCACATGGCGCCATATCCCGGGCAGATACAGTGTCTATTCCAACAGTTGTAAGTTGTAATATGTGCTAAACCCTTTTTAACTTTGCTGGGGTGCAGTCCCCCCATTTTGGATCTGCTGTTAGTACAAGCCCAGGGGGTGGTTCAAGGCTGGCCTCTTCAGTTCCAAATCCAGTGCAGAGGAATTTCCCGTATCCCCGACAAGCCCCAACAAAGGTCACTCCTCCCATCATGCATCTCCCCCCAGCGTGTACCCTGTATGTTCTGGTCCTGGCCAGCATCCTGCCTATGTCGCAACCTGCCAAAGAAGATTTCCATCAACTTAAGAACAAGGCCATTCACTAACTTGCTGGGAGGGCACCCCCAGAAATTAAACCGAAGCTACATGTTGAAATAATCATGGTCCGTGGATTGGGCTGGTTAGGCTGTAACCCTAAATTCTTCGGAGGGGATTGTATTGTTGTCAACTTCTTTAACAACTTCAGGGATGGTTCTCTGCTAGCAAAACTTGGGTCCTGCTCAGCAACCCCTGGTGGTATCACAATCTTACCCTTGGTTTATTTTTACACATCTGCATTGTCTCAGGAAGCCCCCTTTCAAGATTTACCCAATGCCCCTGTCAGATCTGTTAGATCCTATGCTGGGAACTCTGATTTGAACCTTGCCCTGATTTGAACCTTGCCTTGTAAGTGACTTTTCTTCCCACCTGGGTGAGAAGCACCCGAGTACCATGTTAGAGATCTATAAAGCCAAGTGTGTCCCTATTTCTGCTTTTGGCTGTCTAACCGCGTTTAGCCCCTTAATGGTCTGAATGACCAAGACTGACTGAGAAGGAGCCAAACTCTAGTGTCCCTTTCACTGTGTCAACTTCTCCCAGGGCCTCCAAGTCATGTCCTGGAATATTGTTGGCCTTCGGGAGAAACTTGACGACGCGGCTTGGACTAAGACCCTCTCCCCTTATGATATTATTATCTTTCAGGAGACTTAGCCACACATACGGATCTCCCTTTGTGTGTCCCATGTCTCTTTTTCAATCAATGCTTCTTTCTCGTCTAGTGGGAGAGCTGGTGGGGGTCTTGTGATCTTGGTCAAATTAGATCTGTCTTATAAAGTGGAAAAGATTGCAGGCACCTATTCTCACATCCTTGGGGTCATTCTCTCACTGAAGAATAACACCAGGATCTTGTGTATTAATGTCTATAATGTGATCCATGGGAACAATTCACAGGATGTGTTGGTGTCACTTAGCTCTTCCTTCACTCTTTTTATTCTAGTCGTCCCAGCATTTATACAATTTTATTGATCCTTGGTGACTTTAACCTCCATCCCTGCAGAAGTTGTTATCTCTACCAGGGAGACGATCAAGAGAATGGTGTTTCTCTGGTCCAAGTGCACCTTAAGCATGCTTCTCAAGGGGATGTGGTGAATGATTTGTCGTCCAAATATATAAGGTCAACCTTATAAGTTTAGAGAGCCTGCTCGAGGGTAACAATGCTCCTAAGGGTCATGGGTGTGGTTCCCAGATGGATTATATCTATGTCTTTGCGGGTCTGTTACCCTCACTTATTTCATTTTCTGTGGATTGGAATATTCTCAGCGATCATAGCCCCTTTGGCGCCAGTTTTCATTTGGAACTTGTATCAGTGAAGTCTCCCAATTATTTTAAAACCACAGTTAGGTCAACCGACCAGGGGCGCAGACTGAAGTGCAGCAAAGTTATCTCCAAGATGTTTATCTCTAAGTTAGTCATGTCCTGCCCCATGGAATTTCAGACTTGTCTGAATTTAAAGGCTTCCCATTAGAGTATCTTACTGGCGTACGACAAGATAGGTTCTCACATCAAGAAGCCCTTTCGAGTCCGGATAGGCCTGACTCTCTGACTCCTTGTTGTTGGTTTGATAACACCTGCACACATGCCCGTAAGGCCCGCTTCAAAAAGCAACCACGGGACAGGGGGGGATGCAAGAGAGTGTAGAGCCATATACAGAGACACAGTTAACCAAAGGAAGATGGAGTTAAAGAAAGTATTGTGGCAGGACCTACTCCGGGCTAGTACTCTGAAAGATAGTACTCTGCTTTGGAATGTGATCAATTACCCCTT